>CAUDMG010001327.1:0-307500 GCA_958450375.1 Homarus gammarus
TTACATCTCTTAGACTAAGTACTTTTCACTTGTCCACATTAAATTACATCTGCCATTTATCATACCATGCGAAAAATTTGTTTAGATCATCCTGTAGTTTTGCGGAATCCTCGTCAGATTTAATTACACACTCTATTTTAGTGTCCCTAGCAAATTTACTTACGTTGCTGTCTACGCCTATATCTATGTCGTTTAAATATATAATAAATAGTAAGGGTCCAAGTACTCAGCCTTGAGGAACTGGGCTGTTTCTTGTCCTGTAACCATGCCCCAAACTATTTTAGAATATCTCCCCCCACTTGTGAAGCCATGTAGGGAATCACTGATTTCGAATAGAGTTTGAAATTATTGCTTCCAGCAATATGCCTACAAGTGACGTTAAAGTGATTGAACGGTAGTTAGAGAAAAGTGGTATATCTCCCTCTTGAAAATCGGTATCACATTCGCTATCCTCCAGGATTCTGGTACTACACCCGTTTTTAATGACATTTTAAACAACTTTGTTAAGGGCATACAAAGTTTTTCCATACATTCCTTTAATACTCTGTCAAATATCCCATCGGGACCTGGTGACTCATAGGCTTTGGTTTGTCTATTTGTTCACTAACATCGTTACTAGTCATTATTATCTCGCTTTATCTATTTTCTTCAATATCCCTGTATATGGTCGGTGCATCGGGTATCTTGTTTAAATTTTCGGTGGTGAAAACTGTTGAAAAAATCTGTCCAGATTATTGCTCATTTCTCTGTCGCTATCAGTTAAGTCGCTGGTATCTGACTGTATTGGTCCAATCTTTTCTCGTGTTTTAGTTTGATATATTTGGAAGAATCCCTTCGGCCTGAATTCAGAACGGTGGTTTGAAACGGCATTAAGGTTTAAACCTAGGATCGAGCAAAGACTGAAGATTGTTGGTATTCAGAACGATGGCTTGAGCCAACACAAAGATTCAAACCGGGTTTGAGATCGGATTTGTCGATCCTCCCATTAACCCAACCTGGAGGCAGGTTTAATGGTCGACCCGTCATTCAAGATAGCAAGTCAACATGAATTTTCACAGAGAGCGCGTTTTTCGAAGATATCGTCAAATTGGAAATTTTCTTAAGAAGACTGATGGAAAAGGATTTTCCGAAACGTTAGTGATTAAAGAGACCCAACTTAGTCAAGATGTTTCTGTTTTCCCTGGTTCTCCTCTTCGTTATGAAGCTATGCTTTCCACGCTACAAGTCCATTGCTGAAGTTATATATATATATATATATATATATATATATATATATATATATATATATATATATATATATATATATATATATATATTTATATATATATATATATATATAATATTCAGAAATTTCAGAGTACTTTCAAATGCCGCGTCATTGGCGATACTGAGTTTTCAAGGTCGTCTAAGGGAAGAGAGCCCTCCCCCGAGAGGTTGTGGAACTAGGCCTATATGATATTAAATGTAATTTGCCGAATTAATAATGATGCGATTCATGAAGTTAAGGGACTATTATTGAATTTGAAATTATTATAGATCGTTTATCAGTCTGAATAATGTTACGGGTGTCCCAAGGAGTTATTAGTTAGGCGGAAAATATGTCACGTAGGCCTAAGCTAACGCCTTGAGAGGACACGAGGCTGGCTAGCTCTCAGTCACGCGAAAGCATTCGGACCAACAAGACTTCCCTGCACGTCCATCACAGAAATAGTCACGTGGCCTAGTCACCTGTGGTGCGCTATTGCAGTATAACAAGTAAGTCTCATTCGATTTCAGACAGTGTTTAGATAGGGCAGTGATAAAGTTAACAAGAGCTAACAGTGAGTTCATTTCATGGTTTCCGTCAGAACCCACTTGACTGCGAGAAATTGACTGGGAGAGTGATGACTGTGAGAGATTGACTGCCGTTTGAGACTGCCGTTGATGATTGAGGATTGGCGATTGTCGCCGTTGGACGGATCAGTGTAGTCCTGTCACTGTTTATCCGGGTATCAAAGGATCTCTTGAGTGAATCTAGCCGTCTAGGTGCCCAGCTAACGACGAGACGTTCGTTGGGGTCATCAGCTCTCCTCTACCTCGGCTCACAATACCACATATCTCAAGCAGCTTAATGAAAACCTTTTGCTAACGGGAAGCTAAAGCTTCTCTCAACTGTACAAGGTCTGATTGGCTCACTCCCTTCCGCTTCATAGATGTACTGGGGGTAAAGTGAAGCCAGCTGAGTGATACAGGGCCGCACACTGGGGCCAAGAGTCAGTGGAGTTTAGAGGTACATTTCCAAGGTGGAGAAAGGCTGATTTTGGCCTTAAACTACGGGTGCCTGTTGGTTGTGCCTTAAACGACTACGGAATGCAGGTGAAATCTGTGTGTGTGTTAGGTTAGGAAGCATGGTTCACGGGTATTGGACTCAGTAACTCCTTAATAATAGTGACAATATTTTTGTGTGTAGTTAATACTATGCTGTGTGCATTTGATATTTCTTTGTAATCTCAATCTCATGTATAACTTTTATTCCCCAGAGTAGTATTTTAAGTTCAGGTTAAGAAGTGAGCATATTGGTGTACCACAATTTGATTGTGTTTGTAGTGTTGGAGGGAATATAAGTGTAAATTTTACAGTGTGTCTCATTCATCCCAGTCACAGACGCTATCCTTCCATGGGTCACGGACAATTCATTTTGTTTAGTAGATTTAAGTGTTCTTGTGCTGGTTCGGGATTTTTCTCAACGGGGCGCTTCCACTGCAATTACCATCTAATAATCTTTAATAAACCCCAAGTCACGTGAGAAAATAAAGTCCAGTAAATTCCGACCGGTTACATATATATATATATATATATATATATATATATATATATATATATATATATATATATATATATTAATGAGAGAGAATTTAATGTGAACCCCCCCCCCCCCAGGTTTTTGTAATCATTTATTCACAGATGTCTTATGTACAGCAGTACAGTGTGATACAGATGGCTGACACAGGTTGCAATGAGACAGGGACCGTGTACGACCGAATGAGATAGAGGCAGTTACAGGGGGGAGGGAGTTTCACATCAAATTCACTCTCATTAATACAACATCTTAAATGTATTGTAACATGGAAACTGCAGAATCTGACATTTTACCAGAGAGACATTGTGGTTTAGAATTATCCAAGGATTCACTTCTACCTCCCATACATCAGCTGATGATCGCTCTGAAATTCTTCTCAACGAATAGTTTACAGGTAAGAAAGAATCTGGTTACTGAATGAGTTATGGTAATGTGTTACAACACTTTCGTGTTTAGGGTCTATGAAGATCAAGCGGGTAAATGTAAAGAACGCTGCCGTTTCTTTATTTAGTGTTGTTTATTTTTTCGGAAAATTATTTTGCCGTATTTTCAATATAATTGAATCAATACTGAGTGCATTTTGATTTTAATGTATTAATAAAGGAAAGTGTTTTCTTAACATTTCTGATCAAGGAAAATGTGGGGTTAAAAGAACAAAAAGAAATCTAACCTAACCTAACCAAACCTAGCCAGGTTACTATGCCCTGCATTGATTCATCTTGCTTTGGTTATGAATATTGACTCCTATCCCGGATGATATCTACAATTTGTATGCAATTGTTTTATCTTTATGAATTTCTTTGTTTTTCATGTAATAACCCAGCCACGTTGTAGCATAGTACCATAAATCATTATAATTCGATCATGTTTGATCGTAATTATAGTAACAAAAGTAACTTATGATGTGTAAGGAGAGATTCTCCTCCTCTTTAAATACTCGTTGAGTCATAGTTACCGCCATAATCTTGTAAACATTACTCTTGATGGTGATTGGCTGTCGTAATGGTGTAACTGAAACGTGATTGGCTGGAATTTCAGTGTTCGAATCCTTGCTCGTAGTTGAAGAAATGCAACAGATTACCCGATCCGTAGTTCAAGCCGATGTTCTGAATATGAGTAATCTACTGCAGGAAATTTCGGATCAGGAATCCCGATTCACACGCCTGAGTCAAGCTCAAATCTCAGGCTCAAACCACTGTTCTGAATTCGGGTTTGACTTCACCTTCCATTCTACCTTCAGTTCATTATTCCTCTTTGCTTTTCTTATCTCGATTTTATGCCTACTGACCAATACTTTATAATAAACTCGGAGGTAAACTTCACTACGATTAATTCTCCTACCTAGTGAAATAGCTTTCATTTGTCCAATAATATGCTTGTAATAATTATTTATTCATTTGTGGTTATTGTTATTTGATCTGAGCCTTCTGTGTCGTATATTCTGCCTTTTTGCATGAAGCAACTCATTATTTAAATTCTTATAGAACTTGTGTAAAACAGAGGGACAACGTGGGTGCAGAGGTGGTCGACTCGGCTGGTTCAGCTCCGCCGACCTGTGCATGGTCAGATGAACGTCATTTCACTCACACACTTACATCAACTACATTGAGGTTTGAGGCAAGGTTTTTAATTTGAGAAGGACAAGAATATAGTATTTATGGGAACCAATGGGTCGATAATATCAGCTAAAATAAAGGTTAAAGCAATGAGAACACACTCATTCAACATTTAGCTACCTACAAGACTACCGGGGTTATTCTTAAATTATATCTTACGCTTGTGAGACCTCACTTGGAGTACGTAGTTCAGTTCTGGTCACCGTACTAGAGGATGTATATAGAATCCCTAGAAAGAATTCAGAGGAGAATAGCAAGACAAATCCTTGGCATTAGGAACCTTGAGTACAGAGACATGTTAAAGCATCTTAATTTGCACTCCCTCGAGAGACGTAGAGTGAGGGGCGATATGATCGAGGTGTATAAATGGAAGTCAGGGCTAAAGGAAGATTATATAGCAAAGATACTCAAACTATCCAACCATGAGCGAACTCGTAGCAATGGTTTTAAATCGGGCAAATTTAGGCTTAGATGCGACATATGTAAACAATGGTTTGGAAATAGAGGAGTGGATGAGTGGAACAAGTTACCAAACATCATCATTAACTCGAATATGTTGAATAGCTTCAAACATAGGTTGGGTGGATATATGAGCGATAGGGGTTAGGTGTAAACGGGACTGGCCAGTATGGACCAATAGGCCTGCAGCAGTTTCTTCCAATCTTATGTTCTTATGTTTGGGCAAAGTGTCACGACCCCGGGACGTTTGGGCCATGGACCATGAACCCCGGACGTTTGAGTCATAATTTTTTTTTTTTTTTTTTTATGGGGAATAGCCCACCCGGGCACAGGTCATCGACCCACAACGGAGCCTTGGGGGCGAAAAAAAATAATAGTAAAAATAAATTAAAAATATAAATGCAAAATATTATATTAATCTGTACCTGTATCAGCCTCTTTAGTCACCTCAGAACTCACCAACATAAGTGACGTTCCTAATAATTCATATCATTGTATCATAGTTGGATGATCGTCATAATCGAATCCGAGTGACAGGAAAGTTGTAAGTAGTGTGCTTGTGTGTTACGGTAAGTAGAGATAATCTTTGATTAAGCTTAAAAAAGCAATTGAGTTTTTTGGCCGAACAGGGATAATTGTTTGTTTTTGTTATTTAAACCTAATACAAATTAATTTTTATGATTTAAAATTATTGTGTATCCTCATAAGATTACAAATTATATAGTCCAGGGAGAACAGGCTGAAACTGTCGAAACGTGTGACCGGATGCATATAAAATTTTCACAATGATTTTATGGTAATATAGTCTTTCTCCAACTTTAAAACCAAAGTTGGACACTTGGAAGCTATTGTACAACATTGTGAGCAATGTTTCTGTAATACTGTAACATCCACATGCGCAAAGGGTACCGAAATCGAGATTAACGTGTCCCATGAATTAGCACTTAAATGATATGTAATACTCTAAGATGATAATAAATGAAGTAATTTATTGAAAACTATACTTACTAAGTAAACCATAAAGCAAATAACATTTTCTATACATACAAAAAGTAAATTGTCTTTTTGAATAAATGTTTTCCTTTTAAACTAGACTCTGATTGACTTTCCATTTACAAAATGTTATTGTTTATTTTTACTCGACTGGTTCTTGTTATAACTTTCACAAAAAATAATACTAAAACAATTACCATAGTTCAAATCCAAAAAATACTATCAAGATAAGTATATACAGTATAAAATGAAAAACAAGGTGCACGTTTCATTAAGATATCAATTAGATAAAATTTTGTATTAAACAATACTATACTATATGGAGATGTTCGGGGTACTTGGTTCTAACTACAGGAGCGAACATAAACACCTGTAGAGTTCTGTAGGTTCTTATTAACGCAAATATTCAAGGTGCGCTTACAAGTGCAGGTAGTTCCTACGCTCCTATATGGGTCAACTAGCCTCACTCTGACCTCTCAGGCGACATGTGGTAAATGGTATACTAGCAGCTTCCAGATGTCGCCAGGCACATTTATCTGAGCGTGTGGTGACATGAAACAGGGGCATTGCCCACGCTACTGACTCGAGAAATAATGTGTATATATAGAGTACATACATGGTATACATACAACATACATAATATACATGCACTATACTCTCTCTTAAAAACATAATATAATAGTCGAAAGTGTATAGAATGCATGAATGGCTTATTGCTACCAGTTTATCGGCACAAGTACTGGTGACAAATTCTGCACAATGATTTGCGACCTTTGATAATGTTACTAGGTTCAAAAGTTCATTACATGAAGCGGTACCCATCACATGAAGAATAGTCATGAACTATTCCACATTTATCTTGTTCTCCAAGGCAATTACAAGCAACTGTACATGGTATAGATGCTTTACTACAGGAACAGTTCCTTAAGCACTGAGATATTGTAATCTACATTTGCATTAAGTTGATATCACACACTAGGGTTTACAGGATTTATCATCATTAATGACATTAGGGTTCCATTTGTAAATGTTCATCCAAATTTAATAGGTGAGGGCAAATCAAGAAGGCTTAAGTGAGCACTCATATAAATTGAAACCTGGTACAAGCTTCTCAAAATATATTTTGCAGAAACGTCAGCAGGACGCAAAGCACGCAAGCCAGATATTGTAGAAAAAGTAAACGAGCTCTTAAAACTTCGAAAGAATCAAACTCTTTGTGTCCATAGAGAGTTGCCATAAATGTGATGGCATCCTTGTACTGAACACTTCGCTGCTGATTGTAAGAGATTCTGTACTTCATTTCCAAATGCTGTTTGGTGAGGAATCATGCCAATGAATGCGAATACTGCCTTTGCTGCTCTATTCTTCTCATGCCAATATGAATATCTGACTGTGTCACAGCCACTAACGAACAACATAAGCACTGATTAGATGGGCGCAAGTTCTGAAACAATATATGCATATTTTGTAGGCAACTCTTGAAGTAAACTATAAATAGGGGGGAAGATTTCCTCTCTTTTCAATCCATAAACTTTGAAGTTGTGGTATTTTATAAAGATGATATACTTTGCTGTCACCCGGAATCGAGTATGACGATCATCCAGCTGTGATGCAATGATATGAGTTATTAAGGATGTCGCCTTCTTTGGTGAGCTCTGAGGTGACTGGAGGGGACGATATGGAATCGGCAGGGCCGTCCACAGATGTTGCACGTGTGGAGGGCTACATCTAGAGCGGGAGGGGCGGCGGTAGTGTCTTTCCGGTGGTTGCACTTGTTTGCCTTGGTATGCAGTCGGGCTAACTCGAAAGTATTGTTACCTTCTCGTGTGGTGCTCCTCCAAGCGTAACGGTGGGAGCCAAGGTAATGGACTTGGGTAACATTAGAGAGGCTAGTACCGTTAAGCTGGATGGATGGTGGAGGTGTAGTTGAACAAGGGGCAGGTTGAAAGAGAATATGAATTTTATGTGCATTCACCTCAAGGTCGAATTGTGCACACGCATTTGTGTAGATGTTCACAATCTCCTGTAGGTCACATACAGTGTGAGCGACGAGGGTGAGGTCATCTACAAACTGAAGTTCATTGATGGAAGTGGCTGACACCTTTGTTCCTGTCGGGAGTTGTCTTATATTAAAAAGTCCCTTCATCCAATACTGGATGTCCACCCCGCCAGCTAAATTGGCGCTTCTACGAGTAAGGAAAGCAGCCAAAAATTGAAAAAGAGAGTTGATGCCAGTACACATCCATTTTTTCCCCTGTTTGAATGGGGAATATCTCATATTGAGTGCGATTGTGTAAGACACTGCCGTGCATGCCATCATGGAGTTGCCTCACAATGGCACTGAATTTTGGAGGGCACCCAAACCGGCTGAGGGTCCGCCAGAGGGCTTCCCTGTTGACCGTGTCGAAGACCTTAGTAAGGTCTATGGAAGCCATGTAAAAGTCACGACGCTGTACTCTGCTCTTTTCCTGTATTTGGCGGGCAGCACAGATCAAGTCAGTGGTGCCACGTGATGGTTTAGGCCACATTGAGAATCTGGGAGGAAGTTTTCCGCCTCAGGAAGTAGTCTGGTTAGGACGATTAGAGCAATAATATTGTCAGCTATGGACAGCAGTGAGATCCTGCGGTAGTTGCCACAGTCTGACAGGTCTCCCATATATTCTCCAGGAGAGAGTGGAGATGGCTGGTAAGCAGAGGTCCTCCTGCTTTATACACTTCAGCTTGGATTCCATCAGGTCTTGTGGTTTTGTTATTTTTCATCTGCTTGATGGCAGTAGCTACCTCATCCTGGGATGGAGGATAGCTGAGGTGGGTCAGCTCTGGGTGCTGAGGTGCCTGCTGGATATTGCTCTTTTCAGTGCTGATGAATGCCTTCTTCATCTTTAATTAGGGAGTTACCGTCGAAGGAGCTGAGGAGGGCAACGCCATGAGTAGTTTTGCCATATATTGTTTTAGAGGAATTGAAACATTCACGCATCTTGTTTTGCTCCACAAATGTTTGCGTTTCACATCTAATATTTTTCCACCAATCTGTCATTTGTTTGTGAAGTTCGCGCTGGACCGCCGCTTTCTTCTCGTAGAAGATATCAGCTTTGATCTGAGACTTAAGGTTGTTCTGTCAGTCAGTTCGAGCAGCACGTTTACTATTGACGAGTACTTCGATTTCCAAAGTCGTTTTCACCAAACCAATCATGCTGTTTTCTTTTGATCCAGCCAAGGGTCTCATTGTAGGTTTTTGTGTTGACTGCTTTGACGGGACCCCATTCGGTACTGGGATTTTGGTTGTTTATCACCCCCTCGTTGAGCTTCTTTTTGAAAGCATATGCTACTGCTGGATAGTCCAGTCGCATGGAGTTAAAGCCTCTTCTGGAGGCTTGTTGCCTTCTTCGTTTTGGGGCGACGTGAAGGGAGAGTTTGACTCTGACGAGCCGATGATCTGTATCACAGTGGTCTGAGTCACGCATGGCTCGGGTGACGAGGACAGCTCGGTGTTTGGATTGTGGATGTTGCTAATAACCCTTGAATTTGTCAGTCTGCCTAAATAAGGTGTTGGTGATTATGAGGTTGAGCTCGGCACACTTGGTGAGGAAGAGTAGGCCCCTGGGGTTACACTTGTCTACTCCGTTTCCCCCTATGGTTCTCTGCCATATATCAGCATCTCTGCCAACTCTGGCATTGAAGTCACTTACTAGCAGAACCTTATTTTCGCTGGGGATATTATTATTTATTATTATTATATTTTCGCTCCCCTCCCCTCCCAGGCCTCGATGTGGGTCAGTGATCTGTGCTCGGGTGGGCTAATTCCCATAAAAAACGTACAGAGTAGGGACTAGAGACTTTCAGCAGTCGTCTCTGCCTTGTCCCTGTCACCACTCGTCTGTCGAAGCCAAGGACGACTCTGCTTCTTTATGAAAACGATGATGATGAGTATTGAAGTCGGGATGTTTTCGGCAGTACTACTGGATGTAGCTGTGGAGTCCAATCTTTGACTCGCTGACTCCATCACACATTGGGTAGCACAGCTCCGGGGTGGGTGCGATGGTGTCTTCTTTCCCTACGTGCACTCTATTATGCTCGTTCTCAAGATGTTTGACGCCTTGCGTACAGATGCTCTGGTTTCAAGATCCTTTGGAAGAATGTTAAGTATTTTGATCTTTATTCTAAGCTGGTTTTTGTAACTTCTGCATTGTCCTTCAGGGATGCGGCGTACCTCGGGCAGCTGGTCATAGAGGTTCTGGCAGGGGAGTCGGTGCTCTGGCATGCGGATGAGGTGTCCCATCCATTGAATCTGTCGCTTCGTCAGAAATGCCTCTATGTTGGTGGTGTTGGCACGCAGGCGGATGTCAGTATGAGCGACTTTGTCCTGCCAGGTCAGATCAAGAATGTGCTGCTAACAACGGATATGAAAGGCCTTGAGAGATCTGACGTGCCTTTGGTATGTAATCTACGCCTTCAAACCAAATAAGATGGTGGAAATACAGACAGCTTAAAAAACAGAGAGTTTGGTTGTAACTTTGAGGCTCATATTGTCGAACATACTGGAGAGCAGACGTCCAAAGGAGGCGTCTGCAAGATGGATCCGAGTCTGGATCTCCTCATCGATGTTGTGTTGTACAGTACTTGTTTGACAGGTTCTCCGTTGACCAGGAATGCAGATGGTGGGTCTGCGTCTCTGTGTTGAGCAATTATCCCTGTTTTTTGGATGTAAATTTGTAGTCCGATGACCCGATATATTGCGGAGATAATAGAGAGACTTTGTTGGAGAGCCTTGTAATTAGCTTATAATTACATAATCTAGCACCTTCCTTTTGTTAATTTTTTCCTCGTGACTCAATCGTAGGTAGTAGGAAGTGGGCAACTATCAAACAGGGAGGTACTATCGCCTGGGAAGATATTGGAAACATAATGTATTGTCTAATGGTAAACCCTGCTGCCACATGGCATCACAAAAATTGTGACCAAGTCCCAGGTTGCTGATCTCACTTTCTGCCTCATTTACACGCAATTGCAGGGTCTCAATTGTTTCTCTTACTTTGACAACACAACATACATAAATCGTTTCTCACTATTGATGTACCTCGGCTGTTGCCACAGATGGAGCGGTCACCTTTTTTCTTGTAAATTGCGATGATGTTCGAGTTCCGCCATTCTTTGAGAACGCTTTCAGTAGACCAGGTGGCAAGAATGAGTTGGTGGAGACGCTGGAGAAGATGGTAGCCTCCACTCTGGCCCGGAACTTTTTTTTTTTTGAGGCCCTTGACAGCCCGAAGGGTCTCAGAGAACTCAAGTCCTGCATCGAGTTCTACCGCCGGGGGCAACTCAGGGATGGTATTTAATATGTTGAGATCAGTAGGGTTCCTTTAGCTGAGAAGCCTACCAAAGTGTCCCGGCCATCGATCAAGGATTTGCTGTTTTTGCTTGAGGAGTTCACCGCCGAGTGATCTCACTGGAGTGATAATACCCTTGACGCGACCATGAATGGCTTTGGTGGCATTTTAGAAGCCCTGATGATCGTTCTCGCTGGCGAAGCTCTCTATTTCTTTAGCTCTGGCTTGCTATCACTCGTTTTCCATGTTTCTCAAAATCCTCTGTGCTGTGGCCCTGAGTGAGCACCAGTTGGCTCTGAGTGCAGCAAATTGTGGCTTTGAGAGTAAAACATCGTGGGCTTTCCTCTTGGTAGCAAGAAGTTCGTATATGCCATCAGAGTTCTCCTCAAACCAATACGGTGACGTCGTTTGGTAATGCCGAGGATGTCCGTTACAACTTCTTATATGAGCAAGTGGAGGTTGTTCCACTCATTGTCCACGTCTATTGTGTTGCTGCTTAAATCGATTGTGGGTGTAGAAGACAGACGCTCAGCTAGGGTGCTGCAGAAATTTTCAACTACTGTTGGGTTTTTGAGTGCGTTTCAATTGAGTTTTTTGTTTGGAGGTCGTCATGGTACTAGGAACGGATTTCGAGCCTCATCTTGGAGCGGATTAGGTTGTGGTCGGTGGAGCACTCTGATCCTCTCATGGCCCACGTTTGGGGAACTTTCGCTGTTCAATGCCTGACAATGATGTAGTTCGAGTAGGTGCCAGTGCTTCGACCTTGGGTGCATCCAGGAGGTCTTATGCTTGTTTTTAAGTTGGAATAAAGTATTGGTGGCGACTAGATTATGTTCTGAGCGCAAAGAGAGGAGTCTTAGGCCATTCTTGTTCATGTTACCGATACCATGGCGGCCCAGAGTCTGTACCGACTCTTGCATTGAAGTCACTGAGGATTATGAATTTGTCGTTATGAGGTGTCTTGCGGAGAGCAGTGAGTCCTTGGCTAGATTGTCAACGTCTAATGTTGGTGCCTAGTGCTGAAAAGGATTGCAGAGGGCACCTTAGTTAGAGGGATGTGCCATGACACCAGTCTTTCACTTAAGCCAATCGGAGTTTTTGGTACTTTGTGCAGGATGGTATTACGCAAGGTGTAAAGATCACAAGTCGAACTAAGCCATAAACATAATTTTATATAGATCTACCTTATTTTAAAATGTAAACTTCATGGTCGTAAAATAAATATTTTATCCATTCTAATGCTAACAATATTGTGGTAAATCGTATGAGATTACGTTGAGAATATTTTCAGCCCCTCCACGACGACGACCATACCTGGCCATTTTAACCCACCAAAATGAGTGTGAAGGAAATCATGTCTCTTTTTAATATATATATATATATATATATATATATATATATATATATATATATATATATATATATATATATATATATAAATATATATATATTTTTTTTTTTTTTTTTTTTTTTGGTAGGAGGTAGTAGGCAGCTATCAAACAGGGAGGTACTACCGCTTAAGAAGTTATTAGAAGCATAATGTGTTGTCTAATAGTAGACCCTGCTGCCCTATGGCATCGCGAAAATTGTGACCAAGTCCCATCTGACTTTCTGCCTCATTTACACACAATTGCAGGTCTCAATTGTTTCTCTTACTACTGACAACACAACATAAATATATCGTTTCTCACTTTTGAACTTTTTTTTTCATTTTCGTATTTGTTTATGGTTCTTTATTCTTATTATTAGTATCACTATTATTTTATTAATTTATTTTAAATTTTGTGCTTTTTATTATAAATTTTATTTATAGTACTTTGAATTATTATTATTATTATTATTATTATTATTATTATTATTATTATTATTATTATTATTATTATTATTTTTATTATTATTATTATTATTATTATTATTATTATTATTATTATTATTATTATTATTATTATTATCATTATTATTATTATTATTATTATTATTATTATTATTATCATTATTATTATTATTTTTATTATTATTATTTTTATTATTATTATTATTATTTACCCAATATAGCCTATCTCGAATCTAAACATCAAAATCCTTATGGTAGTTATAGTAAAATTTTACCCATTAATTAATATAAATAATGATATATCCCAGTGGTTCATAAGTGAAACGTCAAAACAATAACACCACTATGTTGTCATGTCATCAGGCATTCTCAAAACAAAGTCCAGACAATGTCAGTACTTCTAAATTTACTCGTATCTCCATCTAGTGTTGATATACTCTGTAAATGCACTCAAAAAAAAAGAGAAAGTCTACCAGGTAGGAATACATGACAGCTGAGCTGGTGTGAACATGCGATTTTTTTTATGTCCAAAAGAACATAAGAATGGAGGAAACTGCAGCGGGCCTATTGGCCCATACTGGGCAGTACCATTTACACATAACCCCTATCGCTCATATACTCGTATTCATCCAACCTATGTTTGAAGCTGCTTTCACGAAACATTTCTTCACTTACGAAATGTCTATGTCTTAGGCCATAAGAAAAAAAACACCTTTAAAACTTATCTGAACGTGGCATTTGGGGTCTGAAGAGGACCATCCTTTCTAGTACCTACGACTGCAGCGATAAGTTTGAAACTAGTGACGTCATTACAAATGGCGTCCCTGTTTCTAGGGAAATAAACTTATCTCGACTATTATAGCAGGACTTTAAACTTGTATTACAAATTATATATTCCGTATCACTCTACGAACGTGACAGAGTTTATTTTTTGTGTTTGCCCAGAACCGTTAACTCGTCCATTGGCTGTTTCGTCAACTCCTGGGAGACTCAGTGCGGCCGTCAGGGCATCTAGAATTGCGGTCGAAATACACACGGTGAAGAACGATATCCCCTCACAGTAACAGCTTGGAACGTCCTCACCCTCCTGGACACCCAATAGGTAGCGACAAGAGCCGCTCTGAATGAAACGCGACCCTCTCGCTCGTATTATTAAACAACATCTTCCCTTGAAGAGGGTCGTCGTGTTTCAACCCGAGTTTTAATCTAAATGAGTCCAGGGGGACACCGCAGTACAGTGCTTAACGGGGTGGTGTGGCGATAAATTAACTAATTCCAATAAATTAATTTATGATATTGGAATAAGTTAATTTTACCGCCACACCACCCCGTTAATCACTGTACTGCGGTGTCCCTCAGGAGAAGGCTACACTTTTTTCTTTTCTTTTTTTAAACGGGGATTAGCCCACCCGGGCTCAGGTCACTGACCCACATCGGGGCCTGGGGGGCGAAAATGTAATAATAATAGTAATAAAAATAATAATAATAATAATAAAAATAATAATAATAAAAATAATAATAATAATGATAATAATAATAATAATAATAATAATAATAATAATAATGATAATAATAATAATAATAATAATAATAATAATAATAATAATAATAATAATAATAATAATAAAAATAATAATGATAATAATAATAATAATAATAATAATAATAATAATAATAATAATAATTCAAAGTACTATAAATAAAATTTATAATAAAAAGCACAAAATTTAAAATAAATTAATAAAATAATAGTGATACTAATAATAAGAATAAAGAACCATAAACAAATACGAAAATGAAAAAAAAAGTTCAAAAGTGAGAAACGATATATTTATGTTGTGTTGTCAGTAGTAAGAGAAACAATTGAGACCTGCAATTGTGTGTAAATGAGGCAGAAAGTCAGATGGGACTTGGTCACAATTTTCGCGATGCCATATGGCAGCAGGGTCTACTATTAGACAACACATTATGCTTCTAATAACTTCTTAAGCGGTAGTACCTCCCTGTTTGATAGCTGCCTACTACCTCCTACCAAAAAAAAAAAAAAAAAAAAAAAATATATATATATATATATATATATATATATATATATATATATATATATATATATATATATATATATATATATATTAAAAAGAGACATGATTTCCTTCACACTCATTTTGGTGGGTTAAAATGGCCAGGTATGGTCGTCGTCGTGGAGGGGCTGAAAATATTCTCAACGTAATCTCATACGATTTACCACAATATTGTTAGCATTAGAATGGATAAAATATTTATTTTACGACCATGAAGTTTACATTTTAAAATAAGGTAGATCTATATAAAATTATGTTTATGGCTTAGTTCGACTTGTGATCTTTACACCTTGCGTAATACCATCCTGCACAAAGTACCAAAAACTCCGATTGGCTTAAGTGAAAGACTGGTGTCATGGCACATCCCTCTAACTAAGGTGCCCTCTGCAATCCTTTTCAGCACTAGGCACCAACATTAGACGTTGACAATCTAGCCAAGGACTCACTGCTCTCCGCAAGACACCTCTTAACGACAAATTCATAATCCTCAGTGACTTCAATGCAAGAGTCGGTACAGACTCTGGGCCGCCATGGTATCGGTAACATGAACAAGAATGACCTAAGACTCCTCTCTTTGCGCTCAGAACATAATCTAGTCGCCACCAATACTTTAATCCAACTTAAAAACAAGCATAAGACCTCCTGGATGCACCCAAGGTCGAAGCACTGGCACCTACTCGAACTACATCATTGTCAGGCATTGAACAGCGAAAGTTCCCCAAACCCGGGCCATGAGAGGATCAGAGTGCTCCACCGACCACAACCTAATCCGCTCCAAGATGAGGCTCGAAATCCGTTCCTAGTACCATGACGACCTCCAAACAAAAAACTCAATTGAAACGCACTCAAAAACCCAACAGTAGTTGAAAATTTCTGCAGCACCCTAGCTGAGCGTCTGTCTTCTACACCCACAATCGATTTAAGCAGCAACACAATAGACGTGGACAATGAGTGGAACAACCTCCACTTGCTCATATAAGAAGTTGTAACGGACATCCTCGGCATTACCAAACGACGTCACCGTATTGGTTTGAGGAGAACTCTGATGGCATATACGAACTTCTTGCTACCAAGAGGAAAGCCCACGATGTTTTACTCTCAAAGCCACAATTTGCTGCACTCAGAGCCAACTGGTGCTCACTCAGGGCCACAGCACAGAGGATTTTGAGAAACATGGAAAACGAGTGATAGCAAGCCAGAGCTAAAGAAATAGAGAGCTTCGCCAGCGAGAACGATCATCAGGGCTTCTAAAATGCCACCAAAGCCATTCATGGTCGCGTCAAGGGTATTATCACTCCAGTGAGATCACTCGGCGGTGAACTCCTCAAGCAAAAACAGCAAATCCTTGATCGATGGCCGGGACACTTTGGTAGGCTTCTCAGCTAAAGGAACCCTACTGATCTCAACATATTAAATACCATCCCTGAGTTGCCCCCGGCGGTAGAACTCGATGCAGGACTTGAGTTCTCTGAGACCCTTCGGGCTGTCAAGGGCCTCAAAAAAAAAAAAGTTCCGGGCCAGAGTGGAGGCTACCATCTTCTCCAGCGTCTCCACCAACTCATTCTTGCCACCTGGTCTACTGAAAGCGTTCTCAAAGAATGGCGGAACTCGAACATCATCGCAATTTACAAGAAAAAAGGTGACCGCTCCATCTGTGGCAACAGCCGAGGTACATCAATAGTGAGAAACGATTTATGTATGTTGTGTTGTCAAAGTAAGAGAAACAATTGAGACCCTGCAATTGCGTGTAAATGAGGCAGAAAGTGAGATCAGCAACCTGGGACTTGGTCACAATTTTTGTGATGCCATGTGGCAGCAGGGTTTACCATTAGACAATACATTATGTTTCCAATATCTTCCCAGGCGATAGTACCTCCCTGTTTGATAGTTGCCCACTTCCTACTACCTACGATTGAGTCACGAGGAAAAAATTAACAAAAGGAAGGTGCTAGATTATGTAATTATAAGCTAATTACAAGGCTCTCCAACAAAGTCTCTCTATTATCTCCGCAATATATCGGGTCATCGGACTACAAATTTACATCCAAAAAACAGGGATAATTGCTCAACACAGAGACGCAGACCCACCATCTGCATTCCTGGTCAACGGAGAACCTGTCAAACAAGTACTGTACAACACAACATCGATGAGGAGATCCAGACTCGGATCCATCTTGCAGACGCCTCCTTTGGACGTCTGCTCTCCAGTATGTTCGACAATATGAGCCTCAAAGTTACAACCAAACTCTCTGTTTTTTAAGCTGTCTGTATTTCCACCATCTTATTTGGTTTGAAGGCGTAGATTACATACCAAAGGCACGTCAGATCTCTCAAGGCCTTTCATATCCGTTGTTAGCAGCACATTCTTGATCTGACCTGGCAGGACAAAGTCGCTCATACTGACATCCGCCTGCGTGCCAACACCACCAACATAGAGGCATTTCTGACGAAGCGACAGATTCAATGGATGGGACACCTCATCCGCATGCCAGAGCACCGACTCCCCTGCCAGAACCTCTATGACCAGCTGCCCGAGGTACGCCGCATCCCTGAAGGACAATGCAGAAGTTACAAAAACCAGCTTAGAATAAAGATCAAAATACTTAACATTCTTCCAAAGGATCTTGAAACCAGAGCATCTGTACGCAAGGCGTCAAACATCTTGAGAACGAGCATAATAGAGTGCACGTAGGGAAAGAAGACACCATCGCACCCACCCCGGAGCTGTGCTACCCAATGTGTGATGGAGTCAGCGAGTCAAAGATTGGACTCCACAGCTACATCCAGTAGTACTGCCGAAAACATCCCGACTTCAATACTCATCATCATCGTTTTCATAAAGAAGCAGAGTCGTCCTTGGCTTCGACAGACGAGTGGTGACAGGGACAAGGCAGAGACGACTGCTGAAAGTCTCTAGTCCCTACTCTGTACGTTTTTTATGGGAATTAGCCCACCCGAGCACAGATCACTGACCCACATCGAGGCCTGGGAGGGGAGGGGAGCGAAAATATAATAATAATAAATAATAATATCCCCAGCGAAAATATGGTTCTGCTAGTAAGTGACTTCAATGCCAGAGTTGGCAGAGATGCTGATATATGGCAGAGAACCATAGGGGGAAACGGAGTAGACAAGTGTAACCCCAGGGGCCTACTCTTCCTCACCAAGTGTGCCGAGCTCAACCTCATAATCACCAACACCTTATTTAGGCAGACTGACAAATTCAAGGGTTATTAGCAACATCCACAATCCAAACACCGAGCTGTCCTCGTCACCCGAGCCATGCGTGACTCAGACCACTGTGATACAGATCATCGGCTCGTCAGAGTCAAACTCTCCCTTCACGTCGCCCCAAAACGAAGAAGGCAACAAGCCTCCAGAAGAGGCTTTAACTCCATGCGACTGGACTATCCAGCAGTAGCATATGCTTTCAAAAAGAAGCTCAACGAGGGGGTGATAAACAACCAAAATCCCAGTACCGAATGGGGTCCCGTCAAAGCAGTCAACACAAAAACCTACAATGAGACCCTTGGCTGGATCAAAAGAAAACAGCATGATTGGTTTGGTGAAAACGACTTTGGAAATCGAAGTACTCGTCAATAGTAAACGTGCTGCTCGAACTGACTGACAGAACAACCTTAAGTCTCAGATCAAAGCTGATATCTTCTACGAGAAGAAAGCGGCGGTCCAGCGCGAACTTCACAAACAAATGACAGATTGGTGGAAAAATATTAGATGTGAAACGCAAACATTTGTGGAGCAAAACAAGATGCGTGAATGTTTCAATTCCTCTAAAACAATATATGGCAAAACTACTCATGGCGTTGCCCTCCTCAGCTCCTTCGACGGTAACTCCCTAATTAAAGATGAAGAAGGCATTCATCAGCACTGAAAAGAGCAATATCCAGCAGGCACCTCAGCACCCAGAGCTGACCCACCTCAGCTATCCTCCATCCCAGGATGAGGTAGCTACTGCCATCAAGCAGATGAAAAATAACAAAACCACAAGACCTGATGGAATCCAAGCTGAAGTGTATAAAGCAGGAGGACCTCTGCTTACCAGCCATCTCCACTCTCTCCTGGAGAATATATGGGAGACCTGTCAGACTGTGGCAACTACCGCAGGATCTCACTGCTGTCCATAGCTGACAATATTATTGCTCTAATCGTCCTAACCAGACTACTTCCTGAGGCGGAAAACTTCCTCCCAGATTCTCAATGTGGCCTAAACCATCACGTGGCACCACTGACTTGATCTGTGCTGCCCGCCAAATACAGGAAAAGAGCAGAGTACAGCGTCGTGACTTTTACATGTCTTCCATAGACCTTACTAAGGTCTTCGACACGGTCAACAGGGAAGCCCTCTGGCGGACCCTCAGCCGGTTTGGGTGCCCTCCAAAATTCAGTGCCATTGTGAGGCAACTCCATGATGGCATGCACGGCAGTGTCTTACACAATCGCACTCAATATGAGATATTCCCCATTCAAACAGGGGAAAAAATGGATGTGTACTGGCATCAACTCTCTTTTTCAATTTTTGGCTGCTTTCCTTACTCGTAGAAGCGCCAATTTAGCTGGCGGGGTGGACATCCAGTATTGGATGAAGGGACTTTTTAATATAAGACAACTCCCGACAGGAACAAAGGTGTCAGCCACTTCCATCAATGAACTTCAGTTTGTAGATGACCTCACCCTCGTCGCTCACACTGTATGTGACCTACAGGAGATTGTGAACATCTACACAAATGCGTGTGCACAATTCGACCTTGAGGTGAATGCACATAAAATTCATATTCTCTTTCAACCTGCCCTTGTTCAACTACACCTCCACCATCCATCCAGCTTAACGGTACTAGCCTCTCTAATGTTACCCAAGTCCATTACCTTGGCTCCCACCGTTACGCTTGGAGGAGCACCACACGAGAAGGTAACAATACTTTCGAGTTAGCCCGACTGCATACCAAGGCAAACAAGTGCAACCACCGGAAAGACACTACCGCCGCCCCTCCCGCTCTAGATGTAGCCCTCCACACGTGCAACATCTGTGGACGGCCCTGCCGATTCCATATCGTCCCCTCCAGTCACCTCAGAGCTCACCAAAGAAGGCGACATCCTTAATAACTCATATCATTGCATCACAGCTGGATGATCGTCATACTCGATTCCGGGTGACAGCAAAGTATATCATCTTTATAAAATACCACAACTTCAAAGTTTATGGATTGAAAAGAGAGGAAATCTTCCCCCCTATTTATAGTTTACTTCAAGAGTTGCCTACAAAATATGCATATATTGTTTCAGAACTTGCGCCCATCTAATCAGTGCTTATGTTGTTCGTTAGTGGCTGTGACACAGTCAGATATTCATATTGGCATGAGAAGAATAGAGCAGCAAAGGCAGTATTCGCATTCATTGGCATGATTCCTCACCAAACAGCATTTGGAAATGAAGTACAGAATCTCTTACAATCAGCAGCGAAGTGTTCAGTACAAGGATGCCATCACATTTATGGCAACTCTCTATGGACACAAAGAGTTTGATTCTTTCGAAGTTTTAAGAGCTCGTTTACTTTTTCTACAATATCTGGCTTGCGTGCTTTGCGTCCTGCTGACGTTTCTGCAAAATATATTTTGAGAAGCTTGTACCAGGTTTCAATTTATATGAGTGCTCACTTAAGCCTTCTTGATTTGCCCTCACCTATTAAATTTGGATGAACATTTACAAATGGAACCCTAATGTCATTAATGATGATAAATCCTGTAAACCCTAGTGTGTGATATCAACTTAATGCAAATGTAGATTACAATATCTCAGTGCTTAAGGAACTGTTCCTGTAGTAAAGCATCTATACCATGTACAGTTGCTTGTAATTGCCTTGGAGAACAAGATAAATGTGGAATAGTTCATGACTATTCTTCATGTGATGGGTACCGCTTCATGTAATGAACTTTTGAACCTAGTAACATTATCAAAGGTCGCAAATCATTGTGCAGAATTTGTCACCAGTACTTGTGCCGATAAACTGGTAGCAATAAGCCATTCATGCATTCTATACACTTTCGACTATTATATTATGTTTTTAAGAGAGAGTATAGTGCATGTATATTATGTATGTTGTATGTATACCATGTATGTACTCTATATATACACATTATTTCTCGAGTCAGTAGCGTGGGCAATGCCCTTGTTTCATGTCACCACACGCTCAGATAAATGTGCCTGGCGACATCTGGAAGCTGCTAGTATACCATTTACCACATGTCGCCTGAGAGGTCAGAGTGAGGCTAGTTGACCCATATAGGAGCGTAGGAACTACCTGCACTTGTAAGCGCACCTTGAATATTTCCGTTAATAAGAACCTACAGAACTCTACAGGTGTTTATGTTCGCTCCTGTAGTTAGAACCAAGTACCCCGAACATCTCCATATAGTATAGTATTGTTTAATACAAAATTTTATCTAATTGATATCTTAATGAAACGTGCACCTTGTTTTTCATTTTATACTGTATATACTTATCTTGATAGTATTTTTTGGATTTGAACTATGGTAATTGTTTTAGTATTATTTTTTGTGAAAGTTATAACAAGAACCAGTCGAGTAAAAATAAACAATAACATTTTGTAAATGGAAAGTCAATCAGAGTCTAGTTTAAAAGGAAAACATTTATTCAAAAAGACAATTTACTTTTTGTATGTATAGAAAATGTTATTTGCTTTATGGTTTACTTCGTAAGTATAGTTTTCAATAAATTACTTCATTTATTATCATCTTAGAGTATTACATATCATTTAAGTGCTAATTCATGGGACACGTTAATCTCGATTTCGGTACCCTTTGCGCATGTGGATGTTACAGTATTACAGAAACATTGCTCACAATGTTGTACAATAGCTTCCAAGTGTCCAACTTTGGTTTTAAAGTTGGAGAAAGACTATATTACCATAAAATCATTGTGAAAATTTTATATGCATCCGGTCACACGTTTCGACAGTTTCAGCCTGTTCTCCCTGGACTATATAATTTGTAATCTTATGAGGATACACAATAATTTTAAATCATAAAAATTAATTTGTATTAGGTTTAAATAACAAAAACAAACAATTATCCCTGTTCGGCCAAAAAACTCAATTGCTTTTTTAAGCTTAATCAAAGATTATCTCTACTTACCGTAACACACAAGCACACTACTTACAACTTTCCTGTCACTCGGATTCGATTATGACGATCATCCAACTATGATACAATGATATGAATTATTAGGAACGTCACTTATGTTGGTGAGTTCTGAGGTGACTAAAGAGGCTGATACAGGTACAGATTAATATAATATTTTGCATTTATATTTTTAATTTATTTTTACTATTATTTTTTTTCGCCCCCAAGGCTCCGTTGTGGGTCGATGACCTGTGCCCGGGTGGGCTATTCCCCATAAAAAAAAAAAAAAAAAAATTATGACTCAAACGTCCGGGGTTCATGGTCCATGGCCCAAACGTCCCGGGGTCGTGACACTTTGCCCAAACATAAGAACATAAGATTGGAAGAAACTGCTGCAGGCCTATTGGTCCATACTGGCCAGTCCCGTTTACACCTAACCCCTATCGCTCATATATCCACCCAACCTATGTTTGAAGCTATTCAACATATTCGAGTTAATGATGATGTTTGGTAACTTGTTCCACTCATCCACTCCTCTATTTCCAAACCATTGTTTACATATGTCGCATCTAAGCCTAAATTTGCCCGATTTAAAACCATTGCTACGAGTTCGCTCATGGTTGGATAGTTTGAGTATCTTTGCTATATAATCTTCCTTTAGCCCTGACTTCCATTTATACACCTCGATCATATCGCCCCTCACTCTACGTCTCTCGAGGGAGTGCAAATTAAGATGCTTTAGCATGTCTCTGTACTCAAGGTTCCTAATGCCAAGGATTTGTCTTGCTATTCTCCTCTGAATTCTTTCTAGGGATTCTATATACATCCTCTAGTACGGTGACCAGAACTGAACTACGTACTCCAAGTGAGGTCTCACAAGCGTAAGATATAATTTAAGAATAACCCCGGTAGTCTTGTAGGTAGCTAAATGTTGAATGAGTGTGTTCTCATTGCTTTAACCTTTATTTTAGCTGATATTATCGACCCATTGGTTCCCATAAATACTATATTCTTGTCCTTCTCAAATTAAAAACCTTGCCTCAAACCTCAATGTAGTTGATGTAAGTGTGTGAGTGAAATGACGTTCATCTGACCATGCACAGGTCGGCGGAGCTGAACCAGCCGAGTCGACCACCTCTGCACCCACGTTGTCCCTCTGTTTTACACAAGTTCTATAAGAATTTAAATAATGAGTTGCTTCATGCAAAAAGGCAGAATATACGACACAGAAGGCTCAGATCAAATAACAATAACCACAAATGAATAAATAATTATTACAAGCATATTATTGGACAAATGAAAGCTATTTCACTAGGTAGGAGAATTAATCGTAGTGAAGTTTACCTCCGAGTTTATTATAAAGTATTGGTCAGTAGGCATAAAATCGAGATAAGAAAAGCAAAGAGGAATAATGAACTGAAGGTAGAATGGAAGGTGAAGTCAAACCCGAATTCAGAACAGTGGTTTGAGCCTGAGATTTGAGCTTGACTCAGGCGTGTGAATCGGGATTCCTGATCCGAAATTTCCTGCAGTAGATTACTCATATTCAGAACATCGGCTTGAACTACGGATCGGGTAATCTGTTGCATTTCTTCAACTACGAGCAAGGATTCGAACACTGAAATTCCAGCCAATCACGTTTCAGTTACACCATTACGACAGCCAATCACCATCAAGAGTAATGTTTACAAGATTATGGCGGTAACTATGACTCAACGAGTATTTATAGAGGAGGAGAATCTCTCCTTACACATCATAAGTTACTTTTGTTACTATAATTACGATCAAACATGATCGAATTATAATGATTTATGGTACTATGCTACAATGTGGCTGGGTTATTACATGAAAAACAAAGAAATTCATAAAGATAAAACAATTGCATACAAATTGTAGATATCATCCGGGATAGGAGTCAATATTCATAACCAAAGCAAGATGAATCAATGCAGGGCATAGTAACCTGGCTAGGTTTGGTTAGGTTAGGTTAGATTTCTTTTTGTTCTTTTAACCCCACATTTTCCTTGATCAGAAATGTTAAGAAAACACTTTCCTTTATTAATACATTAAAATCAAAATGCACTCAGTATTGATTCAATTATATTGAAAATACGGCAAAATAATTTTCCGAAAAAATAAACAACACTAAATAAAGAAACGGCAGCGTTCTTTACATTTACCCGCTTGATCTTCATAGACCCTAAACACGAAAGTGTTGTAACACATTACCATAACTCATTCAGTAACCAGATTCTTTCTTACCTGTAAACTATTCGTTGAGAAGAATTTCAGAGCGATCATCAGCTGATGTATGGGAGGTAGAAGTGAATCCTTGGATAATTCTAAACCACAATGTCTCTCTGGTAAAATGTCAGATTCTGCAGTTTCCATGTTACAATACATTTAAGATGTTGTATTAATGAGAGTGAATTTGATGTGAAACTCCCTCCCCCCTGTAACTGCCTCTATCTCATTCGGTCGTACACGGTCCCTGTCTCATTGCAACCTGTGTCAGCCATCTGTATCACACTGTACTGCTGTACATAAGACATCTGTGAATAAATGATTACAAAAACCTGGGGGGGGGGGGGGGGGGGTTCACATTAAATTCTCTCCCATTAATATATATATATATATATATATATATATATATATATATATATATATATATATATATATATATATATATATGTAACCGGTCGGAATTTACTGGACTTTATTTTCTCACGTGACTTGGGGTTTATTAAAGATTATTAGATGGTAATTGCAGTGGAAGCGCCCCGTTGAGAAAAATCCCGAACCAGCACAAGAACACTTAAATCTACTAAACAAAATGAATTGTCCGTGACCCATGGAAGGATAGCGTCTGTGACTGGGATGAATGAGACACACTGTAAAATTTACACTTATATTCCCTCCAACACTACAAACACAATCAAATTGTGGTACACCAATATGCTCACTTCTTAACCTGAACTTAAAATACTACTCTGGGGAATAAAAGTTATACATGAGATTGAGATTACAAAGAAATATCAAATGCACACAGCATAGTATTAACTACACACAAAAATATTGTCACTATTATTAAGGAGTTACTGAGTCCAATACCCGTGAACCATGCTTCCTAACCTAACACACACACACAGATTTCACCTGCATTCCGTAGTCGTTTAAGGCACAACCAACAGGCACCCGTAGTTTAAGGCCAAAATCAGCCTTTCTCCACCTTGGAAATGTACCTCTAAACTCCACTGACTCTTGGCCCCAGTGTGCGGCCCTGTATCACTCAGCTGGCTTCACTTTACCCCCAGTACATCTATGAAGCGGAAGGGAGTGAGCCAATCAGACCTTGTACAGTTGAGAGAAGCTTTAGCTTCCCGTTAGCAAAAGGTTTTCATTAAGCTGCTTGAGATATGTGGTATTGTGAGCCGAGGTAGAGGAGAGCTGATGACCCCAACGAACGTCTCGTCGTTAGCTGGGCACCTAGACGGCTAGATTCACTCAAGAGATCCTTTGATACCCGGATAAACAGTGACAGGACTACACTGATCCGTCCAACGGCGACAATCGCCAATCCTCAATCATCAACGGCAGTCTCAAACGGCAGTCAATCTCTCACAGTCATCACTCTCCCAGTCAATTTCTCGCAGTCAAGTGGGTTCTGACGGAAACCATGAAATGAACTCACTGTTAGCTCTTGTTAACTTTATCACTGCCCTATCTAAACACTGTCTGAAATCGAATGAGACTTACTTGTTATACTGCAATAGCGCACCACAGGTGACTAGGCCACGTGACTATTTCTGTGATGGACGTGCAGGGAAGTCTTGTTGGTCCGAATGCTTTCGCGTGACTGAGAGCTAGCCAGCCTCGTGTCCTCTCAAGGCGTTAGCTTAGGCCTACGTGACATATTTTCCGCCTAACTAATAACTCCTTGGGACACCCGTAACATTATTCAGACTGATAAACGATCTATAATAATTTCAAATTCAATAATAGTCCCTTAACTTCATGAATCGCATCATTATTAATTCGGCAAATTACATTTAATATCATATAGGCCTAGTTCCACAACCTCTCGGGGGAGGGCTCTCTTCCCTTAGACGACCTTGAAAACTCAGTATCGCCAATGACGCGGCATTTGAAAGTACTCTGAAATTTCTGAATATTATATATATATATATATATATATATATATATATATATATATATATATATATATATATATATATATATATATATATATATATATATATATATATATATAACTTCAGCAATGGACTTGTAGCGTGGAAAGCATAGCTTCATAACGAAGAGGAGAACCAGGGAAAACAGAAACATCTTGACTAAGTTGGGTCTCTTTAATCACTAACGTTTCGGAAAATCCTTTTCCATCAGTCTTCTTAAGAAAATTTCCAATTTGACGATATCTTCGAAAAACGCGCTCTCTGTGAAAATTCATGTTGACTTGCTATCTTGAATGACGGGTCGACCATTAAACCTGCCTCCAGGTTGGGTTAATGGGAGGATCGACAAATCCGATCTCAAACCCGGTTTGAATCTTTGTGTTGGCTCAAGCCATCGTTCTGAATACCAACAATCTTCAGTCTTTGCTCGATCCTAGGTTTAAACCTTAATGCCGTTTCAAACCACCGTTCTGAATTCAGGCCGAAGGGATTCTTCCAAATATATCAAACTAAAACACGAGAAAAGATTGGACCAATACAGTCAGATACCAGCGACTTAACTGATAGCGACAGAGAAATGAGCAATAATCTGGACAGATTTTTTCAACAGTTTTCACCACCGAAAATTTAAACAAGATACCCGATGCACCGACCATATACAGGGATATTGAAGAAAATAGATAAAGCGAGATAATAATGACTAGTAACGATGTTAGTGAACAAATAGACAAACCAAAGCCTATGAGTCACCAGGTCCCGATGGGATATTTGACAGAGTATTAAAGGAATGTATGGAAAAACTTTGTATGCCCTTAACAAAGTTGTTTAAAATGTCATTAAAAACGAGTGTAGTACCAGAATCCTGGAGGATAGCGAATGTGATACCGATTTTCAAGAGGGAGATATACCACTTTTCTCTAACTACCGTTCAATCACTTTAACGTCACTTGTAGGCATATTGCTGGAAGCAATAATTTCAAACTCTATTCGAAATCAGTGATTCCCTACATGGCTTCACAAGTGGGAGGAGATATTCTAAAATAGTTTGGGGCATGGTTACAGGACAAGAAACAGCCCAGTTCCTCAAGGCTGAGTACTTGGACCCTTACTATTTATTATATATTTAAACGACATAGATATAGGCGTAGACAGCAACGTAAGTAAATTTGCTAGGGACACTAAAATAGAGTGTGTAATTAAATCTGACGAGGATTCCGCAAAACTACAGGATGATCTAAACAAATTTTTCGCATGGTATGATAAATGGCAGATGTAATTTAATGTGGACAAGTGAAAAGTACTTAGTCTAAGAGATGTAAACAGAGAAACCAGTTATCAGACGAACAACAGTGTTATAGAAAAATCCGACTGTGAGAAAGATTTAGGAGTAACGATAAGTAGGAATCTTAAATCAAGACATCAATGCATATTTTCTCGAAACAAGGCTAACAAAGTACTTGGGTTCATGCAGAGGAGTGTCAGTTACAAGACAAGCGAGGTTATCCTAAAATTATATCTTGCGCGTGTGAGAGACTTCACTTGGATAACGTGGTTCAGTTTTGGTCACTGTACTACAGAATGGATATAGAATCCCTAGAAAGCATACTGAGGAGGATGGCAAGACATTCGGAACCATGAGTACAGAGACAGATTAAAACATCTTAATTAGCGCTCTCGAGAGAGATGTAGAGTGAGGGGCGATATGATCGAGGTGTGTAAGTGGAACAAAGGTGATACAACAAAAGTACTCAAACTATCAAACCAAGCGGGCCAACTCACAGCAATATTTTAAATTAGAATTGAATTGAATTGAATTGAAATCCTTATTGACAAAAAGTATTACATCAAAAGGATAGGGTAGAATAATGTTCCTACCCTCACCTATTTTAAATTAGACAAATTTAGATTAAGGTAAACATTGGCTTAGAAACTCGAACACGTTGGGTAGCTTCAAATATAGGTTGGACGGATATGAGTGAAAAGAGACTACCCAGTATGGGCCAATAGGCCAGCTGCTGTTTACTACATTGTTATGTTCTTATATACTTGGGGACAGTTGTCACTATCGCTACGGCTTTGGGTCGTCCTTGGTTGAGGGTAGATGTCTGCCCTTCTCTCCCCTCTCCTCCCTCTTCGCCGCACCATGTGCTCTAATGTTTGTGACTCCATTCCTAGGGAATGTTAGATCGACGTGGTGACCTCCCAATTAGGTAGATAGTGTATTTATATTATGTCTTATTCCTTTTATTCATAAATATATGTAAATAAGGTAGATTTACCAAGGTATTTCTGTTGGTCCTTTTCGACCAAGATTGTATTCTTCAGCCATAACTGAGGTTTGGTAACACCTAAAGAGAATATCATAAAGTCTACCCTGCTTAAAGCTAGCAATAGCAATATCAATTTTGTCCAGCTCTGTTTCTTTTAGGGGTAAACTTAGGCGAGACACAGGGTTGTGAAACTGGTCAGTTTGTAATATGACCAAACAATATTCACACAATATATATGTGTATTTATTTACGGTGATAAAAAAAGGAATACAGTCTTTTATTGAAGGATGAAGAGCTTGAAGGTAAGTCTCTTCAATACATAAAACAATGAACAATTAATTTATCATTTCTTATTGCTCGGACATTTTTGCACAAGTAGAGCTGCACTTACATTCTGCTGTTTTATATGGCCTTATGTTTGTAACACTTACAGCGGTTGCTTTGACAAGACTTAGAGCAGACACACTTGATGAAGCCCTGTTCATGCCCCCTGGTGACTTAAATGGCAATTTCACACTGGTACATGTGCAATGGAGAGGAGCTGTTCCATACATAGAAGTGAACTGATTTAGAGTGTAAAGCCGTTTCAAAATTCCATGCTTCGTCCCAAGCTTGTAAGTTATATTTCCCTTCACCTGAATGATTATTGGCTTCACCTTTGTAAACTACACGTTCACTATCAACGAGCGGGATCGGAACCATCACAGAGTCATCCACTTCAGCTGGCTTGAATAGCCTCACAAAAATTGCAGTCATTTTCTCTGATCCTGTTGTTTTCTTCTGGCAACCCTTCGCTCAGCTTAAACCCCCTACTTTCGGTCACGGAGGTAGCAGAGTACAGACTCTCCATACACTGCTTCAACATTATCAGCCACGAGAGAGCATGAGTGTAGACATGAAATGGGCTCCCACACGGTTTGCACGTGTTAGACCCAGAGCAATTTTCACGGCAGGAAATACATATTGAGGTGCTCCTCGCTGACTGAAACCGCCTTGATTTCTTCTTCTAATGCTTCTGCGAGCTGCTGCACCGTCTCCGAACATCGTTTCATAGAGGTGTTCTACCGATTCCAGAGTGAGAGCCAATGTTCTTCTACCACTGGACAAAAAGGAGTCCTCCGACCATTTCGTTGTGTCAATGTCCTTCTGCCAGCACGCAAGTATTGCTTTAACATATTTGTCAGATCGCTCTACAGAGCCCTGCGATTGTGAATGATGTAAGAACATAAGAACATAAGAATGGAGGAAACTGCAGCGGGCCTATTGGCCCATACTGGGCAGTCCCGTTTACACCCAACCCCTATTGCTCATATAAGCATCCAACCTATGTTTGAAGCTATTCAGCGTATTCGAGTTAATGATGATATTTGGTAACTTGTTCCATTCATCCACTACTCTGTTTCCAAACCAGTGTTTACCGATTTCACGCCTAAATCTAAATTTATCTAAATTAAAACCATTGTTACGAGTTCGCTCCTGGTTGGATAGTTTGAGTACCTTTGTGATGTCCCCTTTGTTTATCCCTGCCTTCCACTTATACACCTCTATCAGGTCGCCCCTCGCTCTACGTCTCTCGAGGGAGTGCAAATTAAGATGCTTTAGCCTGTCTCTATATTCAAGGTTCCTAATGCCCGGGATTAGTCTTGTCATTCTCCTCTGAATTCTTTCCAAGGATTCTATATCCATTCTGTAATACGGTGACCAGAACTGAACTGCGTAGTCCAGGTGTGGTCTCACAAGAGCAAGATACAGTTTTAGGATGACCTCGCTAGTCTTGTAACTAACACTCCTTTGTATGAACCCAAGTACTTTATTAGCCTTGTTACGAACAAAAACACATTGTTTACTTGGTTTAAGGTTCCTACTTATCATTATTCCTAAATCTCTCTCGCAGTTGGATTTCTCTATGGCATCGTTGTTCATCTGGTATCTGGTTTCCCTGTTTACATCTCCTATACTGAGTACTTTACAGTTGTCGACGTTGAATTTCATCTGCCATTTTTCAGACCATTCGAAAAATTTGTTTAGGTCTTCCTGTAGTTTTGCCGAGTCCTCGTCAGATTTAATAACACGTCCTATTTTAGTGTCATCAGCAAATTTACTTATGTTGCTGTCTATGCCGATATCTATGTCGTTTATGTATATAATAAATAATAATGGTCCAAATACTGAGCCTTGGGGAACACCACTTGTGACGTTGCTCCAATGGGACTTAGTGCCGTTAATGCTCACTCCCTGTTTCCTGTCCTGTAACCACGCCCTAATCCATTTAAGGATGTCACCTTTGATGCCATGTGCTTCTACCTTCCTAATTAGTCTTTCGTGGGGGACTCTGTCGAAGGCTTTGCTAAAGTCGAGATATACCACATCATAATTGTGCCCCTCGTCCACCGATTCGAAAACTGATGAAAAGAATGTTAATAGATTAGTTAGGCAAGAGCGTCCCCTTGTGAAGCCATGCTGGGAATCATTGATCAATCTGTGCTTCTCCAGGTGATTTCGAATAGAGTTTGAGATGATTGCTTCCAGTAATTTGCCTACTATTGATGTTAGACTGATTGGGCGGTAGTTAGAGGATAGTGATCTATCCCCCTTCTTGAAAATCGGTATTACATTCGCTATCCTCCAGGATTCTGGTACTACACCTGTTTTTAAGGACATGTTAAACAACTTTGCTAAGGGCATACTAAGCTCTTCCTTACATTCCTTTAATACTCTGGCAAATATCTCATCGGGACCAGGTGACTTATTAGGCTTTAGTTTGTCTATTTGCTTACTAACATCGTTACTAGTCACTACTATCTCACTTAATTTGTTTTCTTCACTATCTCTGAATAGAGTCGGTGCCTCGGGTATCATGTTTAAATTTTCGGTGGTGAAAACTGTTGAAAAATATTTATTCAAATTATTGCTCATTTCTCTGTCGTTATCAGTGAGCTCGCCGGTGTCTGACCGTATTGGTCCAATCTTTTCTCGACTAGCTTGCACACCGGCCACAGGACCAGGGCTTCCTGAATTAACTGAAAACAGAACAGACAAGCTTAGATTAAAATATCGAACTATTGTCATTTTGCTCCCTCATCCGTTTTTTTCCAAAATAAACTCAGTACTTGCATATCATCTTCTTCACAAATATCCTCAAATAACTAAAATAATGTCAATGTTCCAACTTATTTTTATCAAAAACGGATAACCAAGTATTATTTTAACAATGTCAAGTTGAGTCGGGTTAATTCACTAATGTTCCTTACTCTGGTCAAATTATAAAAATTAATAAATCTGTGAAACTAAAGTTCATAATCATCAACAACCTGAGATATCCAATATACCTTTTCCACAAACTCCCGACCCTTGTCAGATTGTGGAATATGAGGACCGCCTTTGTCTCAAAATATGTCCACCTGGTGGTATGCGAACTCCTCAGCAGTCTTTGCTTCAGATGTCGAAGGCACACGAACTTAATCAAGTGATCCTTATAGTTTAGGATGAAACGGTATAAATGGAAGTCATGGTTAAACAAGGGTGATATAACAAAGGTATTCAAACAATCCAACCAGGAGCGAACTCGTAGCAATGGTTTTAAATTAGACAAATTTAGATGTAGGGGCGAGACAGATAAATACTGGTTTGGAAATAGAGTAGTGGATGAGTTGAACAAGCTACCAAACTTTATCAATAACTCGAACACGCTGAGTAGCTTAAAATTTAGGTTGCACGGATATATGAGCAATAGGGATTCTGTATAAACGGGACTGCCCAGTATGGGCCAATAGGCCCGCTGCAGTAACCTTCATTCTTATATTCTTATGTTCTTATGTTCTTATGTTCTTATCTCGCTGACTCTGCTTATCAATCAAGTCAACCGACAAAACATAAATATTAAAATTCTCAAACAAGAAAAACAAGGTTAATGCTTGTTATCAAATAAAGATTGTATATCCGAAAATCATGCAAAGGTGTCATTCTCACTAAGCTGTCAATCACAATAAGCTATCATTCATATTAAGCAGATATTCACAAAAAGCTGCCATTCATGCTAATCTGTGATTTACACTAAACCAGTGCTATTCAACCTGGGTGGACGGTCCACCCTAGGATGGACGAAATTTTGTTTGGGGTGGATGGCAGTCTTGGGGTGGATGAAGGGGGTGGATGAGATTTGAAAAGATGGCAACACGTGTGAATGTGTGTCGCTTACGTCATTTATATGGAAACATGACTTCACCCATAATATTTGAAACGCCAACCAATGAGAAAAGAGTGCTGGGAGGGCGATTCAGTTTTAAATTTCAAAGTCAGTGCTCAGTTTACTATCATGGAAAGAGTAGGTATGGTAGCTTGTGTTGATACACCATGAAGCTGGACGAAATAACAGATGTGGGAGGGGAAGTGCAGTTGATTGTGTGCTGTTGCCTTCCAGATTTAGAGTCTAAGACCATAGTTGGACACTAGTTGTGTTGCCTCCAATTGGGGGTGGAAGCAGTAGAGAACATTTTCCAGAAAGTAATTTATTTTATGATTAAAGAGAGCATTGAATAGTCGAAATGCAAATACGCCACTACAGATGGTGCAAGGGCAATGGTTGGAGCAATCAATGGTGTTGCGGCGAAAATCCAAGCCGTATCACCTGTGTTTCAATTCACTGTGTGATTCACCGAGAGGCCCTTGTTGCTAAACGACTGAAAAAGACTGGAAGCGCCAGTGAGAATAATGATTTTGAGTTCCTTCACGATGACACCGTCAAAATGGTGAATTATATCCTGACCCATACAAAAAAAGCAAAGAATGTCCGGTGGGTTGTGCAAAGATATGGAAACCAACTTCACCAAATTGCTCTTTCATGCCGAGGCGTGGTGGTTATCCTGTGGGAAGGTTCTGAATAGAGTGCTGGCACTGAGAGAACAGTTGTTTGTTTTCTTCAAAGAGTAAGCAAACCCCATAACAGCTAAATGTCAGGATAACTTTAGGATGGCAAAGCGGTCATATATGACCTCAGTTTTTGATCATTTGAGCAAACTCAGCATCAGTCTCCAAGGCAAAGGTCGGGATATTTTCACAGCAGTGCAAAAAAAAATGGAATCAAACTAAAGGTGCAAAAATTGAGAGCCTACGTAGAAAAGAACTATTTGTCTGATTTCTCGACTTTTGATAACATAAGATAATGCGGCTGGGAACACAGGGTGCAGGCAACAGAAGAGGAGACATTGGAGACGTGAATGTCCCGCCTGGTTGTCAATCACCTTACCTTGATTCAGGAAAACCTCAACGTGTGCATCCCAGAGAGTGAGAGCGAACACCTGAACTCCAACATGTGGGTTCTTAATCCATTTTCTGATGATGGGGTTAACCATTCTGGAGTTCTATTGGAGTTCCAGACATATTACTCTGAAAATGCAGCCCTCTGGATATTCCAGAATAGGAGTTAGCCGAGCAGGCGACAACCATGTTCACGCAGATGCCAACATCGCATCTTTGTAAGCAAAGCTTCTCAGCTTTAGTTTTAATCAAATCAAAGAAAAGGAACGCTCATAGCAGACAAAGTACAACAGCAGCCAAGTCATGAATCACCAAAACATTCATAATTGCATGTATACCTAATCTATGATTCTTTAATTTATTAATTTCCTTTTTATTAGTTTAATAAAAAGTAATTTTGTTTTGAATGGGAAATTATATATAAAATTATATTACAGCACAAAATAGTAAATAAATACAAGTAAAACTTTTTTTCTCCATTACTCCCTTTCTCTCTCTTTTAGCAAAAACTGGTTACCACTTGGGGTTGGTGGCTTCTTAAGTTTCATCACTAGGTGTGGATGACATCAAAAAAGGTTGAATAGCACTACCTAAACTGTTATCATCACTAAGCTGTCATTCACACGAAGCTGTCATTCACACAAAGCTTTCATTCTCTTTAAGCTCCTCTCTGTCTCTCTCTCTATAATTTTCAACACCCCAAATTATTATAAACCACCAAGAATAAAAAAAAAACAGGTCTACCATTCGATTACTTAGTAAAACGTATGACCTTTGAGATAAATCATAATATTGAAAAAATAATAAAAAATCAAATGATTAAGAAAAGAGAGAGAGAGAGAGAGAGAGAGAGAGAGAGAGAGAGAGAGAAATATCACGACACGTAAGTATAATGTGACGTGTATTTTTCCCCCTTGGCAGTATAATGGATGCGAGCGAGCAGGTTCGCCCACGCCGCAGCTCGTGTCTGACATTACAGTGTTGGAGTTTTGAAATTGCTGTCGTCTCGCTTGTTAAAATTTGGAGAGGCGGCGGTAAATAGCACAAATTTTAATTCGTTGTATTTTTTGGTGAGTCGGTGGTACCTGACGCGAAAAATTCGCGTATTTTATGGTGTAACTGTTAATTAAAGACTTCAATATATGTTGTAAAGAAATATCTAGCAATTGGGTGATTAGCTCTGATAAATAGTTTAATTATTTAAAACTTAATAGAAAAATTATCTTTACTGATATCGAGAGGATTTAAAATTGTGAAAGAAGTTAACGATTGAATGGCTGCTGCAGTTTAGTTTGCGAAAATTATAGTTCTGTATGCCGCAAAAATATTTTATAATAACGAAAAATTCCTAAATATAAAAAATATATGTAAATAGATGATTAACTTATAATTGAATAATTAAATTATATACATTAGTGAGGTAAAATTCCACTATTATAAAATATTACATAATTAGAAAAATACATATAACTGTTCAAAAAATTGCTTAATGAATTACAGATACGTTTGACATAATCTCTTAATAAAAGTAGCCTTATTTTCTTAAAGCAGTACTGTTCTTGCCTCGCAAACAAGATGTCACGGGTTCGATTCCCGGGCCGGCGGAAGTTGTTTGGTCCCTGTTCACCTAGCAGCAAAGTAGGCTAGTTGTAAATCGAAAGTTGCGAATTCGTATTCAGGGACAAGTTGTTGGAGCTTCCAATAACTTGCTTAGACATAAGCCATTGACTCTTCAGGCTTCTACGTCCTTGACTCTTCAGGCTTCTACGCCTTTAACTCATGAAGCATAAGGCAAGCATGAACTTAGCATGCTTCCCTGTTGGGCGCTGTAAACGCTTCTGCGCTTCACCTTACACACGGATGTAGAGGGGGGGCTGGGTGCCCAATAAATAAAAAAAAAAAAATAAAAAAACTGAGTGGTTGGCACTACAACCTATCCTTGTCACCACCAGCGTGGCCAGTACTACAATCTTACGTGTTATCCTCCTCACCACCAGAGTGGTTGGCACTACAGCCTTACGTGTTATCCTTTCCACCACCAACGTGGCCGGTATTACAGCCTTACGTGTTATCCTCCTCACCACCAGAGTGGTTGGCTCTACAGCCTTACGTGTTATCCTTCTCACCATCAGCGTGGCCTGTACTATAACCTTACGTGTTATCCCCACAACACAACCGAAGAGGGATGTACTACAATCCACTGTTATTCTCTACAACTCTGCCGGAAAGGGAAGTACTAACACCAGAGCCGGCTCTTGGCCTTTAGGGGCTCTAGGTGAGACATGATGTGTGCCCCAACTCCCCTCTTATCTCACTCAAAAACGTCCCCACCCTGCCCCTCCAGGCTGCGATTTTTTTTTCCTGAGGGCTTCCGTCATTTTGAACAAAGGGCACCGTCGCAGTGTTTGAAGCGTGGCACCACTGTACAATCAGTTGGTGGCAGCAAGAATTCGTTCTATCTTTGCCGTGCTGGTTAGGTTAGGTTAGGCTAGGTTATTATTTGTTAGTATTAGTATCGATTACGTTAGGATTATGAAATATTAAGCCAAGCATGAATGATCATCTCTTATTCTCCCTTTCCAACACTAAGACGGTGCCGCTTGTTCAAAATGACGGAAACCCTCAGGAAAAAAAAATTCGGCTCCCGGCCTCCCCTCCCCAAAAAGAAAAACAAATCAGTACTAACAATTTGTTGTTGCTGCAATTTATTATCATTTCATTAATTTACATATCATTAATATTTCTAAGATCTAGGATGTAGAATTTTTGCTTCCTGGCTTTTTTTGAAGCAAAATCGTGTATAATATCATCATATGACACTTGTTTCCCGACAGCATTATTTATGCTAACGACTGCAAGCTCAGTAAGCCTGTTTTGATAAGCTTAAGCTTTGAGAAGCTCCTCTCTGCTGAAGCTACAGTTACAGGCAGAGTGACTGCTATCCTCAGGGCTGTCCACGTGTTCGGTAATTTTTATTTCTTTATTAATATTCTTGATTTTATTATATGTTATGTATCCGTATACTGAGATGATTATATCCAAGTTTAATGTCGTTCGAAGGTGTATTTTTTTTCTTTTTTATTAAATAAAAGGTGAAATTCCGAAGAACAAAAAATTGAGGTCAGAGCCACATCCTTTAGCCGATTTTTGAGATATCCATTTAAGTGGAATTTATATTTTCCCTATAATTTATGGAGGAAAAAGTTCTTCCTTGTCTAGAATATATTTGTAATCTATTAAAAATAAATTAAAATAGCCTTTTCTTTTTTCTTTAAAATGACATAATTTATTAAAATTGCGCCTGCAGTTTTGGAGTTATCTTGAGAAACGGTACAGTTTTTAGTATTCGAGATACTGCTCTTCAAAGTTTTTTGTCTTGTTTTTGTTACCTCACAGGCTGCTCGTTTCTCATTCGTCTTTGCTCCCTACTGGCTTTGGCAACATCCTCTTCCCACTGTTGGATGTGTTCACCATGATGCTGTACGGCGAAAAATTGCTTGTATTAGTGTGGATATAGCGCAGAGAGATCGATCGAGGCAGGAGAGAGCTAAGCGTACTTCTCACCTCCTCGTATTATGGTCGACTGAACAGTGGAAAACTACCACACTGAGCACACTCCCTCTGTGTTGCCAACCCCTCAAGACCTCTGCTCCCTACACCGACACTGAAATTACCCTACATTCCCCTTCATTACCCTATGGTTCAGTATGAAAATATTACTATACTAGTTGGTATTGCTTTTATTTATATACCTGTATATACAGGTATATAGCATATATATATATATATATATATATATATATATATTATATATATATATATATATATATATATATATATATATATATATATATGTGTGTGTGTGTAGGAATAACATAGCAATAACCTCAAAAATGTTTTTACTCATATTTTGTGAAATTGTGAGGTGGAGTACCATCGTATGATATGTTTTCCCATGTGTGGAGGTGGGAGTTTGTCTGTGGCAGTGCTGGGTTACCAGTCACTGTCTGACGCTGCGAGAGAGTAAAGTCTGCAAAGAACCAGGTCTATTATTCAAACCTCTCACATGGCGCAGTGAGTAGGATGCCAGGACCCGACACGCCATAACAGCCCTGACGAGGACGCCAACATGGCCCCTACACGTCCACGATTCTCGACGCCCTCAAGGAGACGCCAGGGCATCTCTACACCGGTGGGGGAACACCACACGCGCCCAGCAGCAGACCATGAAATGCATTGATGGCTCAGATGGCATCTCTAGCTACTGGCGGCCACGGTCATGCCCCTACGCCAGTCATGAAGCCCTCAGCAGCGGACGCTCCAGAGAAGTGTGAGGCAGAAATGCCAGCAGTGGCGTTTAGGACATGGAGGCGGTCCATGGAGTCGTGGGTGATGTTGAACGGATGGTCACAACTGGTGGCCACACTCCACATTCGCCTGAACTGTGTCCCTGCTCACCAAAGGGTGATTGACTAGAGATATCCCAGCGGTCAGTGGGAGCAGCTCTCGCCCAAGGAAGCCCTGGACACCATCAGTGGAGTGGTTCTTCACTCGTCAAACCAAGCTGTGAAATGGAACGTGTTTTTCAACAGCAAACAAGGTACTTTCAAAAATGCTTCGCAGAGGCAGTGGAGTGTGAATTTAAATGTCCCACCTGTGATAACGACCTCTCTGAGTACAGTGCTATTATGTAAAGTTATGGTGAGCCTGAGTAACCCAGTGTTGAAAATGGAAATTTTCCAGGCGTACTCGAGTTATAATAGTGTTGAAGTGCTAAGAAACAGGTGTATGTTATTTGAAGTAGCAGAGAGAGATGCTGGTGTATTATGTCGTAAGTCTGGCCAGACAGTGGCGGGAACAGCAACGGAGGCAGCGGCGGTTGGTGATGACGTCACGGGTGAGTCTGAGGTAGCTGCCGCCCGACCTGGACACCCCAGTCGCGCGCACTGTGGGAACTGTGGCATGACACATGCCTCGGGCAAAAGCAAAAGCCCTGCAGGTGGGGCTACAGTACATGCTGTAGGAGTAAGACAGCCCTAAGCACTTCTGTGGATGTGTCAGGTGCTGTTACAGTGGCACCAGCCCAGCTATCCCGCCACCCCAGGTTACAAGTCTTCGTGACCCAGGCTGGGGGCAATTCCCCCGCCTACCCCTGTGGCTGTGGCTGACACAGGTGCTATGGCGTGTGTGGCAGGGCCATCCCTGCTCCAGGACATCGGTTTGTGTCTGGGGCAAATTCGGGCCCGTAATGGCCTGAGGGACGTGGCGAACAAACAGCTCAAGTGTCTGGGGTCCGCCCCCTGCCGCCTCAGTGTGGGATAGGGGTCCACCGTCCCGGAGGTCTACTTCGAGCAGACAGCCAAGGCCCTCTACCTGTCATTGGAGGCTTGCAAGTACCTCAAATTGGTACCTGTCGACTTTCCGCTTCATAGGCGTGCTGTGGCTGCTGTGGGCGATGGAGGGGGACAGCACACTGCCGACGACCTACCTCCGAACCCTGGACCTCAGAACAGTCGTGTCCCTCCTAGGCCAGTTGAGATGCCCTTGCCTGCTTTGGAGGAGAATGTGGCCAGGTTGGAGACATGGATGCTGACGCACTTTTCATCCACTGCATTCAACACCAGCAGGTCCCCACTGCCAGTCATGACTGGTCCCCCTCACTGTATCCACCTGACGCCCGGCACGACCCCCTACGCTTGTCACACACCTGCTCCCGTTGCGAAACACTGGGAAGCGGAGGTGAAGGCCCAGATGGAGGAGGACGTCAAGAGAGGCGTCATCCAGCCAATGCCTGCTGGTGAGGCTACAGAGTCGTGCGCCAGGATGGTCGTGGTGGCCAAGAAAAATGGTCAGCCCAGGCGCACTATAGTCTTCCAACGCCTCAATGCAAGCTATCTGAGGGAGATGCACCACACACCTGCACCATTCGACAAGGTGTCCGGGGTGCCAGTGCACTCATTCAAAAACGTCGCCGACGCCTTCTGGGGATTTCATCAGGTGGCGTTGGAGCAGAGTAGATGCCTGACCATATTCCTCATGCCGTGGGGCCGTTTTCGATACTGCAGGACGCCCATGGGACATTGTTCAGCGTCAGATGCCTACACCAAGAGGTTTGACGATGCTATTCAGGATGTGCCCTGCAAGTACAAGTGCGTGGATGACACTCTCCTCTATGACTCCAGTGTGAAGGGGCGTTCTTTCACGCTTACGATTTTCTGGAGACCTGCACTCGCACAGGTATCACACTGAAACCAGAAAAATTCTTGTTCTGCAGGAGAGAAGTCGAGTTTGTGGGTTTCCTCCTGTGGTGGGCCCAGGACACCATCTGTCAGTTGGCCAGGGACGGCTTGGTGTACTACGACAAATCCAAGCCTATGGCAGCTGTCACTGATTGGAACAGGGAAGGCATCGGTATCGTCGTCCTGCAGCAAAACTGTGCCTGTACCTCGCCAGAAGCGCCCTTCTGCTGCAGGGGAGGGTGGAGGTTGGCTTTGTGCGGTAGCCGACATCTGAGCACGGCCGAGGCCGGCTACGCTGCAGTAGAAGGGGAGGCCCTGGCGGTGGTATGGTGCCTGCGCGAGACCAGGCTGTTCCTCCTTGGCTGCCCGAACCTCATTCTGGTGACGGACCACTGCCCCTTAGTTGGCTTGCTAGGGGACAGAGACCTCACGGATTTGGCGAATCCGCGCCTGTTCAGGCTTAAGGAGAAGACCCTGCAGTTCCGGTTAACGGTCAAGTACTTGACTGGGAAGCAGAACTGTGCAAATGACGCCCTATCCCAATTCCCCTCCCCCAGGGCGGCGCCCAACGCAGAGGACATGGACCAAGAGGAGGACCTGTGCGCTGCAGTGTGTGCGGTCACAATCACAGCACTGGATCGCGATGGCTGCATCACTATGGACGAAGACACCGTGTGCAAAGCAGCTGCGGACGACCCAGTATACCAGATTCTATTGTCAAGGGTGCTGGCGGGCGACTGGCGCCCCCACAAGTCACAGGAGGTGGCCGGTCTGCGCCCGTACTTCTCGGTGAGGGACAGGTTGACTGTAGTCAGGGGTATGGTCACCTACACCTTTGACCAGGGCTGCGTGCGCCCTGTCGTCCCCGACTCCTTCCGCCACCGGGTCGCCGTTAACCTGCACGTGGGGCTCCAGGGCCTCGACTCCATGCTCAGTCAGGCGGGCCCGGTAGTCTGTCTATTGGCCTGGCATGGAGGGTGACTTGCAGTATCATCGGTCCCGGTGTGCTGCATGCGAGACCCACGCCCCTTCCCAGCCTCCGGAGTCGTTGGTCTTGACCTCAGTGCCAGACTATCCCTTTCAACAAGTGGTGGCCGATTTGTTCCACCTGCAGGGCAACACGTACATAGCATATGCTGACCAACTCACAGGTTGGCTGGAGATCGCCCACTTCCCCAACGAGGCCACATCTGGAAAAATCATCGCCCGTCTGCAGGGTTACTTCACAAGGTGGGGGGCACCAGAGCAGATCTCCACGGATGGAAGTACCAACCTTACCAGCCTTGAGATGACGGATTTCCTCAAGTCATGGGGGGTCGAGGTGCGGCCCTCATTGGCCCACTTCCCCCAGTCCAATGGCAGGACAGAGGCTGGGGTCGAAGGCTGCCAAGAGGCTCCTCAGGGATAACACTGTGTCCGGGGGTAGCCTGGACTGCGATAGGACATTAGGGTGTGTCATAAGGAGGCGAATTTTTTTTTTTTGAGTTTGAAAAATCGGCCCATGGTATTAATGATGTAGTTCTATGTGCAAAATCATGTGATATATTCAGATTTGAAAAGTTTTCATTTTTTGCTAGGTAAATTTTAACTTGAAATCTTATGAAAATTCAGTATTCCCACCCTTTTACCAACACCACTACATAGCTTATTTAAAGTAAAGTAAATGTATCAGGTTAATTTATTAGGATGAAAATGATCCAGAATAGTGAAACGAATGATCTTGACACATTTATTAAATTTAATATCCCTTTAGAAAACAAAATCATCAAATACAAAAACCGGTTTTACTACTACGACCCGGTGTTGCTGCACACCATAGAGAACATGTCTTTCTTGCTTCTGTTTCTACTCATCACCTCCCTGCTGACCACCTGAGCTCGGATGTAGCCTTCCCTCCTCTCCTGGCTGTACACGTGACTGCTGGCCTCGCTCACTTGCTGTACACAACGCTCTATACTCTGGGTGTGCGAGGGCCAGGCAGGGACATGCATGGGGTTGTCCAGGAAAGCTCTGACTTGAACATTGGTGAGGCTGCAGGTAAGAGGGGGCTCACTGCCAGCCTGGATGTTATCCAGATCTATGAGATCAGTGAGGGTCTTGGCACCTAGATTGACTTCAGGAGTCTTCCTGACCCTGAAGGAATCGTCACCAACTGATTCGTCATGCCCAGATCCTCTCATAAGTCTCATATCCAAGATCTTTTTGACTGCCACTCTTCTCTCCTCCTCATCCTTACTGCAGAGCATTGTCTGCAGAACTGCCTCGGGATGAGCATACCAGGAAGATCTCCTCACAGTCTGTTCCACAATCTGAACAACCTTCCTTGGCTGACTCCTCAGGAGCTCAAGCTGGAAGAGAACATGCCTCGGACCTTCGGAGAACGATGACTTGACCTTGGTGTTGAACCAATTTGGCAAGTAGACACTCACGATGAATTGGACAATAAGTCTCAGGTTGTGAAGCTGGTTCCCTTTCAGTTTATGATGAGCGACCCAAATTCTGCAGACCTGAGAGCCGTTGTGAGCCACCTAGAATGTGAGACTGGACCTATCTGCAGGTAAGCAAGTCTATCAGGCATGACCCCAGTTTTGATGGCACTGCAATTCATGTAACCATAGTACTGGCCAGTACTCAGGTCGTCAATGACAGTATGTGCAAGCTCAACGAGTGGAGGGCCAACTGTGATTTTTTCAAAGCTCGGATTTATTTCTAACTCAGTGGCAGAGTCCAGCATCTTGCCAAGAGGACCAGACCATCTGTTGTTTGAAAGAGTCTTGCCATCCAGCTCCTGGATCAGATGTCTGAGTGGCAACTCGTTGGTGTGGAGGTCACAAGCAATCCAGACCAGCTTCCTCCCAATCTTCCGCTCGATCCACTGTATGACCCCCCCTTGCCACCCTGTGTTCGTGTTGGTGCTGTCCCCTCCAATGGCCTGCAGGGTCTGGTCTACGTTCCTCTCTCTGAGCCAGTTCACAATGTTATTTGCCACTATCTCAGCTGGTTTCGTGATATCATCTTTCTCTGGAGTGAAATGCCACAAATACTTCCCTCCTGGTTCACTGCAGCAGGAGTAGTGTTCCTCCTTCACCATGGCAGGGAACAACTTGTCAGAATCTCCAACTTTCATCAACACTTTAGTGTCATCCCTTCTCCCATCAAAGAACAAACAATTGATTCCATTTTCTCTTATCCCCTTATCAAACTCCTCTTCTAGGTTACTGACAAGTTTCTCCTGAGCTCTCCTTACTTTGTTATGATCTATCACCAGGTGAACATCATCAGGTGTTATCAAACCACCGTCAATCCAGGCAGCTGTTGCTATCTCTGTAGTTTCTCTGAGACCAGTGTGGTGTCGCATGCTGGCCAGAGCTATGCTCGGGATATCTTTCCTATTTCGAATGTTATGCCTGGAAGGTTTGGGATCATTATTTTCTGAGTTAGGGACAAAGTCACCATTCTCCTGGTCAGCACTCGGATCAACCATGGGGAAGTCACTAAACTCTGAATCAGCTTGACTCCAATCATCGGCCTTTTTTACCTCACCCTGGGCCTTCTCAAGTCTCTTTTCCTCGGCAACTCTTCTCCTCTTCTGTCTCTCTGTGGCAGCCTCCTGTCTCTTGGACTCCGGAATATCTTGGCTAGAAATCATGAGAGCCCCTATACTGCCAGTCTTCTCTCTCTGTGCTTTGACAAATGCCGGTTCGATCACAGGAATCTTCAGTTCACGCTTGCAAATACAGGAGATGTGGGCCTCGGATTTACAGTCACGATCGCATCCAAACTCAGGACAGAGAACAATTGGGCACTTGCAAGTAATTATGTCAAATAACTGGTCCAGTTGCTTGGCAAAGCTGTCCTTAACTGCAAGTTTTCCTCTCCCAAGAGAGATATCTCTTGCCTTTTCCCAACTGGCTAGCAGTCTCTCACTAATCTTCTTCTGACTTGTTATGACTGGAGGCTTGAACTGAGCGTTAGCCAGAGTGTACTGTGCCAAGACAGCTTTGGTCATATCACTGGCAGTGTCTTTGTTTGTGTAAGTTCTTTGGTTCTTTTCACTGATTTGCCTGATTAAAACACCGTATCTCAAAGCATCTCTCAATGTAGGCAACTCCGACTTCAGGAGCTCTCTCCCAGACCCAAGATAGTGACTGAGATGGCTGGATTTTTGGTTCCTCGTCCTGACACAAGCAGCCATCGCAAATATTATCAACTTATAAATGCATCAGAATGTGAAACAGAAAAAAATATTGTTAGTTGGGTTGTTAAAGAATGAAGTCAGAAAGCAATGTTCACTATTTAATTGTAGTGCACTAATGCAGCTGTACGTTAGATTTTCGATACATTTCACGCTAAAATTTACCTAGGAAAAGGTTGCAAGATATTGAAACTGAAATTATTTTCTGTTTATATACACTAAAATCTACCAAAAAAGTGATGGGCCATTAGTTTTAGCTGATCTTCCCTCCTATGACACACCCTACTGGTACAAGGATTACAAGCCTGACAACTACCAAAGTCTCCATGATGATCTGATAGATAGGACTTATAAATGCTTCACCAACAATGCCTCCACCAAAAAAAGGAGAAAACGTGGTCAGCATCATGGGAACAGGCGTTGAGTGATATGATGACTCCAAACTGAAGAAACTCAGGGCTAGAGTCAGGAGGTTTGGTAAGGGTTTCAAACAAATTAGAAAACGTCAGATGTTATAATTGTATCAAGTCTCCTTTCTTGCCTCCAGGGAAAGTGTAAACGAACTCAGACAAAATGCATGGGAGACATACTGTATGTCAACAGCCTGAACCAACACACATGTATACCCAGCCTATAAGAACCTCGGTCTTATTGTCTCTACTGAGAAAACTAAGGTGTTCAACAAGCAAGCTAGTAACCGCAAACGCGGCCCCGCCAAGTTCAAGGTTGATAACAACACTATTGACAATGTCTCTTCCTTTAAATATCTTGGTGTGTCCTTCTTTTGTACCTTATCTGCCATACAACAGCTAACCCGCCAATGTACTGACAGACTGAAACCTCTTAAAAATGTAGCGTGGTACAGCCCCACATTATGGTGACTTATATCACAAAGTTGTCACTGAAGACATCGATATTCTGTGTCTGCAGGAGTGTCTCACACCTAATGGTAAGTCCCCACCCAGTCTGTCCAATTATGTGTATTATGATCCTAGTTCTACTCAACATGTTTGATGTATGTCAAGAAGTCATTACCGCATGTACCTTTTGTATCCAAAAAGACTACCAACTTTCAATACCAGGGATCACTATCCACCTGGGCAACTCCACACTTAACGTGCTAAAGGCCTATGCTCCCTCAGATCAGCTTTAATACACAGACTTTGTACACAATGAACCCACTGTCCCAATTGGTGACTTGAATACTAGGCACAATAAAGTAGGTGACCCTACAACTAACACCAATGGTAGGAGACCTATCTTACTTCTCAGCGCATATGAAGATGTTCAAATTATTGGTGACAGTGAACCAGTACGCGTCTATGGTGGAGCTCTAGACACGTATATTGGCTTTAATCTATCATACACAACTCATAGCTCTGATGTAGTCACTGATATCATGTCTGATCACAAACCAATTCAAGCTAGTATACTGTACATGTAGCTATTGCCACCCCCACTGGTGAAAAACTTAACAAACGTAGACTCACAGTTAAGCAAGAACATGAAAACTAGTTCATAGACTTCATCTATGACTGGTACAGAGATTACAAGCCTGACAATTACCAAAGTCTCCATGACGATCTTTTAGCTAGAACTTATGCATTCTTCCCCAATAATGCCTCCACCAAAAAGAGGAGGAAACGTAGTCAGCATAACAGGAACAGACCACAGCAGTGCTATGATGACCCCAGATTGAAAGAACTTAAGTCTATAGCTAGGCAGACTAGTGAGGGTTACAAACACCCCAGAACACCATAAATGCTCAAACTGTTTCAAGCTTCCCTTGCTGTAGTCCAGGAACACGTGAACAAACTTAGACAAACTGCATGGGAAAAATATGTCAACAGCCTAAACCAACACACTTCCCTCAGCAAAGCCTGGAGGCACATAAACACAATCTGATGTAAAAATAGTGGACACTTCTCCCATCCAAAAGCGCTGCATAAATCGATTGAGCTAATAACAAAGTGGACTCATGTTTCTAGCTATGATGTGTGTAGTGATGGGTTGTCAGACCACAGCTTACATCGCAAGGAAAGCCAGACTTGACCCGACATTAGGGGGGTCAAGTGTAAGGGTATCCCCGGCGGGTGCTCAAGGGTGTTACAAATCAACTAGGTCCCCTTCCCATGTCACACGGCCAACAAACATGTAAGAAGGCACCAGCCGACTCTCTCCCAATATACACAATATCCTACACCGCAGAGGAGGGCCAGTCTTGACCCGACATTAGGGGGTTCAAGTGTAGGGTAACTCTCACGGCTGACCAAAGGTTATAAATCAGCCAGGCTCCCCTCCCATGTCACACATGTAAGGGGGCACCGGCCGGCTCTCTCCCAATATACACACGGCCCCACCTGATGACTTCTCCAGAAGATACAACTTATAGTCTCTGAAAAGGTCCAGACCTGACCCTACATTAGCGAGGGCAAATGTAAGGAGACCCTTCGCCGGCGCCCCCCCGACCAGCTCAACCTGACGGCTCGCCTCCCACTATATAGGACGTCCTAGTCCTCCCTCAGGCAGAGTCAGAGAGAGAGACACACAGGGATCGGAGGAGGAGGTCCACCACAGCCGAGTCCCGCTCACGGGAGGAGAGTCATGCAGGACTTCCCTCCCCGACTTCCCTCCGGTGTCCCAGCTAAGCAGTCGCCCTCCAGACACCAGTGTCCCAGCTAAGCAGTCGCCCTCCCGACACCAGTGTCCCAGCTAAGCAGTCGCCCTCCCGACACCAGTGTTCCAGCTAAGCAGTCTCCCTGCTAGGCCTTCCCCAGGTCACGTGAGTTTTTGTCAGAGCTTTCCATGGGATGAGTTACCTACGTGGGAAGTGTATTCATTTCATGTTCGTGTCCGAGAATCAGTGTCTAGTAACGTAATATGATGTCTTAGTAACGTAAATATAATGTCCTAGTAACTTCAATAGAAGGTGTTAGTAATGTGTCCATGTCATGTTCGTAATTAATAAAGAGTTGTAACGAAGCGGTGTTTGAGAAGTCGCCCTTAAGACGTAATAGATGTGTATTGACATAGAAGATACGATAAGTGTAAATAACTATCACGGCCACGCTACCAAAATCTTCCTCTCTTTTATACTCTTATACTATTAATATTCTACCTATATATATTAATCATCTTCATGTGAGATTTGTCTCATTACATGTGTTACCAACTAGGACACGAGAGCCCCTTGACGCGAAGCCTATAGAGAGAAGTAATCTCATTAACTTTATGCTGGGCATCAGCATGATGAATGTGATGTTCCATATACCTGTACTGAGTAGGATTCTGATGCCACCCTTGCCAGGGGTAAGTCTACTGCCCCTGGAGAGGACGGGGTCACCTACAATATCGTTAGACTACTAAGGCGTGTGCCGGGCAAACCATTACTGGCATTGTACAATATGAGTCATGCTGAAGATCAACTACCCACATCATGAACCAGCAGTATTGTTGTACCAATACCAAAGCCGGGACAGCCTGATCCCTTTCGTCCCATATCACTAACTTGCTACCTATGCAAAACCTTTGAGAGGATGGTGAATCAGCTATCTAGACAACAATCTTTTTTTTTATGGTCATAATAACCCTGGTGTTGACAGCCAGAAAATAACTTAGGCCAAACTAAGGTGCTTTGACGGAAGATGGGTTTTGGTAGGAAGAAAGTGTTCCCTCTCTCTCCACTACATTTAATCTTGCCTTGTTATTATTCTTCCCATCCCCTTCCTTTGCTCCCCCTTCTCCTCTTTAATTCCTCCTTATCTTTCTCTATCCTTCTCCCGTCTTCTGTTCACAAACTCTTTTATCTCTCTCATCTCCTTTATTTCCCTTATTTCTTCCCTTTCGTTCTCATTTTCACTTTCCACATTTATTTTTTTCTAATCACTATACCCCTTTACCCCTTTACTCAGACGCACGCACGCACGCACGCACGCACGCACGCACACACACACACACACACACGTATCTTTCATAATTATAAAAGAGATCAGCCACTCAGCGCGCTTAATGACACAAGTTGTAAATTACATCAAACAGCCACAAGGATGTTCTTCGTCTCTCCTGGTTGTTTTTATACTCAACCTTAACTGCCGTCCGTAATTCATCACCATTACCTTTTAGTTTCATATTTCGCTTCAAGGAATCATATCTCCTGCTGCTTTGTAACGAGAGAATAAAAAAAAAAGATCAAAAGCTCTGTAGTTGGAAATTAGGCAAAACTGTAAGTTTCCATATTTTCTAATATCATAATACCACTTTTTAGCTTAATTATTGTTCGGGCAGTTGGTCTGTCACTACAGGAGGAAACCAAAGTACCCACAGATAATCTAAGATGTTTGGTAGGGTCACACTGCATAACTCCATTTCCACATCTGTCCTGGGCCAGTGAATGAGCATAAGAACTATAGGGTGTGAGATACGGGTGTTACCGCTGCACCAGCAACACCCACAAATTTATACATGCATACACCACTACTACTACTACTTATTTTTTTTTTAACATGGCCTCTATCCTCCCCCTGTAGCTATACCTTCGCCGCCATTTTATTACCTTAAAGTTAAATATCCTAATACATAAGTAGCTATCCTAGCTGTGTTGAGCTAGTTGAGCCGCAGATCTATGCGGCATTCAGTGACAGTTGCCTCATAGTCAATATCTGCAACTGTTATTGGCTTTGGGGCCGATGCTCTCGTTCCCCTGAGGCAGAGCAAAGCCGACAGAAGGATAGAGAAGGACAGTCGGAATCTCATCCAGGCTGTAACATAACTTCTGGGCTGCTGCTTCTGTTCGGAGATCACCTCCGCGAGTCTGGCGTAGAAGCATCTTGCACTTGGTCCCATCCCACCAGAGGTTGTGAACACTAGAGGAGTGAAGTTGCCTTGATCAACGTTCTGAATTCTCTCCCCTTATGCCCTTATCTTGTCGTTCTCGTTCCTCCTGTGTGCAGCATCGAGAGCTAAGTTACAGTGAAATGCGGCCATGGGATAAAAAATCCTGATGTCGAAGAAGGCTCGCTGTCCCCGTGTCCAGAATCCTCGAGCTCTGACGTCAACACGGGCTTCGTTAGATGTGTTTGAAGTCCTATGTTGGAAGATCTCACCGCCCAATGGAAGGAGGGTCGGCTCAACCCTGACATCACGGCAAATTTCCTTCAACATATTAGCTGTGAGATCCCTTACTTCGTCATGCCTCATGCATATAGAGCCCCCTTTCTTGCACACCATGGCATGGTCGACGTCATAGGAAGAGCCACACACGCATTGGGAGGGCAGACCTTCTACTGGCCCACAGTACCTTAGAGCATTGGCACCTGTAAAATCTTGTTTATTGAGACTGAAACCATTTGCCCTTATTGGTAACGTAGTTAACCAGTTCGAGGGCGCCCATCTCCTGTGCTATAGCTACTTTTTTTTTTAAATTCTCTGGTACTTGCAGCAACAGTTGCTGCAACTTATCACTTTGGCCGTGCTGTCCTTATGTCGTAATGGACCTTCGAATCTTGTTTACTTTACTGGTATCCACCTCCCCTGTTGCGTTCTCGGTGGTACCCTATTTGTGGACCATATGATGTTATCAGGTCCCACCACTTTTTGATGTCCTCCACTTTTCCTGCTCCTGTAAGGTCGTCAGCATATGTCACTTGCTTGACCTCGGTTGTTTCAAATCTTATTGTGTGTTGAAGCACGGATAGGCCTATTGCGTACATTGCCATTGCAACAGGGTCCACCTGCATTGTTCCCTCAGTTGACTGTATGATGGTATCACCTCTTAGAGCCTTGGTGTTTACTATATAGAGGTCTGGTGGATTCTTATAGGTGTTTTCAACATACATTGCAAAGCTTGGACACTTGTGCAGTGCGACCTTGCGGTTAAGTATGTTGAATGTGTTGGAAGCGTCAACCAGGAGAACGGCCTCACAATCACGCTGGTCAAATATCGTTCTCATGGCGTGAATGACAGTTTCTCCTCCAGCCTGGTGGCCAGCACAAACTTGTAGGTTCCCTGCCGCTGCCCTGACATCATCTTTTACCACCTGCGTTATACATTTTCCGATGATCCGCCTCAGCACCTCCCCCACCCCTATTGGCCTACATCCTGGATTCTTATCCAGGGGAATGAGGTGGCAGGCAGTCAGAGCATGGAGGTGTTGGCAGCACGAGGTTGCTAGCTTTCTTGCAAGGGCGGCAATGGCAGTGCAGAGATCACTTGCTACGGGACAAAACTTGTTAGTGCTGAGGATGACTCTCCAACCGTTTGCATCCAGGCCTGAAGGGCCGGTACCTCCCTGAGTCTTCAGTGCCTTTTTCCACACCATCCCTCCTGTTATTTTCTCGAACAGGACAGCATTTGGTGGGATATAGTCATCCTGAAACCTGATGCCGTCCTCTTCACTTGCAAGGGGATGTTTTTCCTTCGGTTGTTTTAAGGTCTCTCTGTTTATGGCAGAACACCGCCGGAGGATTCCTCTGTGAGAGATCTTAACACCAAAGACACTTTTCCCACACGCATTTTGTTTCCAAACTTTCGTGCAACGTCATCGGTGTTCTGCTTTCCGTCTCCTATAAATTTTAGTCTCTCGTGAAGTGCTCTTGCTTCACATAAGAGATCACCAAGGGCCCCATTCTCCCACATTGTCATTCTTCTCTTCATTGCTGCCACATTTTCTTTGTGCTTAGTCCTTGTGTGTGTCCTCTGACAGAATAAATGGGTATTATTGCCAGTATTTGAAGAGCTAAAGGGGCAAGGAAACAGTCCTGAGTGTACTCGGTTATGAGGCAAGTCATCTCTCGAATAATTTCTTTGGTGGCCGCACACTTGAGTGATTCAGACAGGTTCGCTGGCGACCACCTGACAATTTCTGAGTAAGTTTCTTTAACCCATATGTCTGCATTTTCCATCAACATGCCATTCCACTGTGGTGGCTGCCTCTCATTCACCTCGTGGAAACCTGCTACTATTGGAGCAGCGTTTATTGGTACTACATTTTCAGGATGAGTAGACTCACTGCTATCATTTAGGGTATCATCGGGCAGTTGGGTCCCGGCGATATCCACTGTGGCCTCCTGCGTCGGTTCCCTGCCATATGGGTTCCGTCAATTGTTTCCCTTTCTGCAAACCACACATGGTCGGATGTTTCTCGCACAATCACAGCCTGTGCAATTTTGGTTCTGGCTTGCACAGACGCAACAATGTTGGTTACCCGGCATATAGTGTTCCGCACTTTGGGCGACTGTTACGTCCGCCTCCGACATCTGCTTTGGTCCCATACAGAAGAAGAAACTAGTTCTTATGAGGAAAGGGAGGAGAGGTGACAGGCTGGACTGCTGTGTCCGGGTAGTAGGGGCATACATGCGAGCGTGGCTGTCACTACATGATGTGACCGATACTTGTGGGAGGCGACCGCAAGAGTAAAACACTTGGTCTTCTGTCACTGACCATAGGGACGAGAGTCGCGAGGCCACCCCCGCCAAAATAGGGCTATCGACACTGGCACTGGCACCTGTACCAGCTAAGCACTCACAGCTCGATTTGGTGATCGCCTCCTCCAATAGCCACACCTTCGACGCCATTTTATTACCTTAAAATTAAATATCCCAATACATAAGTAGCTATCCTAGCTGTGTTGAATTAGTTGAGCCGCAGATCTACGCGGCATTCAGTGACTGTTGCCTCATAGTCAATATCTGCAACTGTTGTCGGGTACTACTACTACTACTTTTTTTTTATCGTGGCCTCCATCCTCCCCCTACAGCCACACCTTCGCCGCCATTTTATTACCTCCAAATTAAATATCCTAATATATAAGTAGCTATCCTACTACTCTGCTGTCAGTCAGAATCAAGTATGATGATTATCCACCCACCATACAATGTTATGAGCTCTGAGGTGGCTCGAGAGACCGATACAGGATCGGCACGCCGTCCACAGATGACAGATGTTGCACGTGCGGGAGAGGCGGCCGAAGCATCTATTCGGGCGCTGGTGCTTGTCTGCCTCGTCGCCAATTGGGCTAACTCGAAAGTACTGACACCTCATGTGGTGCTCTTCCAAGTGTTACGGTGCGAAGCGATCCTCTCCCAGGTGAGGAGCTCGATTTGGAACTTTCTATGGTTTGTCATTAGATTATCCTTATACCTTTTTCTGTAGAGTAGCTGCTTTAGCAGTCTACTGTCGTCCCATGCGCGTTACATGGCCAGCTGAACGAAGTTATTCATGGATAATAGTAGTCTCTATGTTCCTGCATTTGTTCTCTTGTATTCCTAGCAAACAAGTAGGAGGTAGTAGGCAGCTACCAAACAGGGAGGTACTACCGCCTGGGAAGATATTGAAAGCATAATGTGTTGTCTAATGGTAGACCCTGCTGCCATATGGCATCACGAAAATTGTGACCAAGTCTCAGGTTGCTAATCTGACTTTCTGCCTCATTTACACACAATTGCAGGGTCTCAATTGTTTCTCTTACTATTGATAACAGAACATACATACTGTATATTGTTTCTCAATTTTGATCTAATTTTAATTTTAGTATTTATTTATGGTTCTTTATTATTACTACTACAGTGTTATTATTATTATTATTATTATTATCACTATTATTATTATTACTATTATTATTATTATTATTATTATTATTATCATCTTTCGAATTATATTATTATTTTTTCATTTTTTTTATTATAAATTTTATTTACTATGAATAATGACGACTACTACTACTACTAATACTTTTTTTTTTTTTTTTAATTGGCCTCCACCCTCCCCCAAAAGCCACACCTTCGCCACCATTTATTTACCTTAATATTAAATATCCTAATACATAAGAAGCTATCCTATCTGTGTTAAATTAGTTGAGCCGCAAATCTATGCGGCATTCGGTGACTGTAGCCTCATAGTCAATATCTGCAGCAGTTGTCGGAGTAGGGGCAGAAGATCTCGTTCCCCTGAGGCAGAGCAAAGCCGACCGAAGGAGAGAGAAAGACAGTCGACATCTCATCCAGGCTGTAACATAACTTCTGGGCTGCTGCTTCTGTTCGGAGATCAACTCCGCGAGTCTGGCGTAGAAACATCTTGCACTTGGGCCCATCCCACCAGAGGTTGTGAACACTAGAGGAGTGAAGCTGCCTTGATCAACGTTTTGAATTCTCTCCCCATATGCCCTTCTCTTGTCGTTCTCGTTCCTCCTATGTGCAGCATCCAGAGCTAGGTTACGGTGACATGCAGCCATGGGATCAAAAATCCTGATGTCGAAGAAAGCTCGCTGTCCCCGCGTCCAGAATCCTCGAGCACTGACGTCCACACGGGCTTTGTTAGATGTGTTTGAAGTCCTGTGTTGGAAGATCTCGCCATCAAATGGAAGGAGGGTCGGTTCTACCATGACGTCGCTGCAGATTTCCTTCAACATAATTGCTGTGAGATCCCTTACCTCATCATGCCTCATGCATATGAAGCCCCCCTTCTTGCAGACCATGGCGTGATCGCCATCATAGGAAGAGCCACACACGCATTGGGAGGGCAAACCTTCTACTGGCCTACCGTACCTTAGAGCAATGGCATCTGTAAATTCTTGTTTATTAAGACTGAAACCATTTGCCCTTATCGGTAACGTAGTTAACCAGTTCGAGGCGCCCACCTCCTGCGCCATAGCTACTTTTTTTTTCAAATTTTCTGGAACCTGCAGCAATAGTTGCTGCAACATGTCATTTTGGCAGTGCTGCCGATCTGTTGTAATGGCCCTACGGATCTTATTTACTTCGCTAGTGTCCACTTCCCCTGATGCATTCTGGGCTATTATGTGGTCAGTGAGGGCTGCCGTGAGCTTAAGTGAATTTTGATGTTCAGTGTCAGCAATCTCCTCTGGATTAGTTAGTCCCATCCCTCCCAGTCTTGGTGGAAGTGCAAGAAGTGTTCTTTCTGCTGGGGTTAAGTCAGGGTGTTTCACTAGTTTGGGAATGAACTTGACCCTGATAGCTTCTTCCAGAGGGTGAAGGAGGGGTCCGATCTCAGGGATGGTACGCATCAAGTAGTTCCAGCGATGCTTGACTCCATGGGTGAATGCTGCAAAGGCCGCATGTGGCTCTGTGTTAGCAATCTCAGATAGAGCTTGGATTTCGCTAACCCACTCATTCACCTTTCCCGCTACGTACTCGGTCTTGAAGTCCGTAGTGCCAATTACAGCGCCTAGATGTCTTTGGCCGTCCTTAGTTGTTTTGACCTCACTTCCGCCAAAAACCTCCAAAGCCCGTTCATAATGTTCTGGCTTCACGATGAGGAAGGACTTGCTAGCGTTTGGGTGGTACCCTATTTGTGGACCTCACGATGTTACCAGGTCCCACCACTTTTTGATGCACTCCACTTTTCCTGCTCCTGTAAGGTCATCAGCATATGCCACTTGTTTGACCCCAGTTGTTTCAAATTTTATTTCTTGTTGGAGCACTGATAGGCCAATTGCATACATTGCCATTGCAACGGGGTCCCCCTGTGTTGTTCCCTCAGTCGACTGTAGGATGGTATCACCTCGTAGAGCCTTGTTGTTTACTATGTAGAGGTCTGAAGGATTCCTATACGAATTTTCAACATACATCGCAAAGCTAGGACACTTGATCTTGATATTGTGCAGTGCAGCCTTGCGGTTAAGTATGTTGAATGCGTTTGAAGCATCCACCAGGAGAACGGCCTCAAAATCACGCTGCTCAAATATCAATCTCATGGCGTGAATGGCCGCCTCCCCACCAGCCTGGTGGCCAGCACACACTTGTAGGTTCTCTGCTGCTGCCCTGACATCGTCGTTTACCACCTCCATTATGCACTTTCCGATGATCCGCCTCAGCACTTCCCCCACCCCTATAGGTCTACATCCTGGTTTCTTTTCCAGAGGAATAAGGCGGCAGGCCGCCAGGGCGTGGAGCATCATCGCCGACGGCTCTTCTCATCCCTTACGACATTAAACGCAAATATTGTGTGTGTTCACCGGCGATCTTCAAGTAAGCCTGTGAGTGTTTGAATGGTAAGTGACTGGAGTTGCCAAGTGTCAGTGCCAGTGTGTCGATAGGCCTACTTTAGCAAGGGTGGCATCGCGACTCTCGCCCCTATGGGGCCAAGTGCCTCGCGCTTTCGGTCGCCCCCCCCCGCCCCCCCGCCTCCCCACCTAAAGTAACGGCCACTTCATGTAGTGTCGGCTGACGAAGTGAGTATATATAACTAATGTTACATCAGTGAGACCATAGAAATGATGGTTATCTCTGCCAAGGTTACATAAACAAGTGTTAAATGTGATAATTCTTGCTCCCAGTTGATTATTCTCATGTGTGGATTGTCGCCCACATGGGGGGTGCCCGACACAACCACGCGCGCGCGTATGCCCCTACTACTCGGATACCGCAGGCCAGGCCGTCACCTCTGTGCCCCATACGCATAAGATCTAGTTTCTTCGTCCGTATGGGCCCAATAGCAGAGGTCGGAGGCGGAAGTATCTGTCGCCCAAGGTGCTGTTCACTATGCCTGGTAACATTCATTGTTGCGTCTGTGCAAACCCGTACCAAAACTGCACAAATTGTGTTTCTGCGAGAAACAACCGACCATGTGTGGATTGCAAGAAGCGAGACCAGTGTCGGAACCCACGTCGCAGGGAGCCGACACAGGTGGCCACAGTGGATATCGCCGGGACCCAACCACCCGATGATATCCGAAATGATAGCAGTGAGTCTACTCAACACGAAAATGTAGGACTAATTAATGCTGCTCCCTTAGTAGCAGATGTCCACGAGGAGAATGAGAGACAGCCACCTCAGTGGAATGGCATGTCGATGGAAAATGCAGACATATGGGTCAAAGAAACCTATTCAGAAATTGTCAAGTGGTCGACCGCTTACTTATTTGAACCACCCAAGTGTGCGGCCACCAAAAAATGATTCGGGAAATGACTCGCCACATGACTGATTACGCTTAGGACCACTTCCTCGCCCCTTTAGCTCTTCAAATACTGGCAATAATACCACATCTATTTTGTCAGAGGAGACACACAAAGAATAAGCACAAAGAAAATGTGGCAGCAATGAAGAGAAGATTGGCAATGTGGCAGAATGGGGCCCTTCATGATCTCCAATGTGAAGCAAGAACACCGCAGGAGAGACTAAAAATTACGGGTGACGGAAAGCATAACACCGATGACGTGGCAAGAAAATTTGGAAACAAAATGCGTGTGGGAAAAGTGTCTCTGGCGGTAAGATCTCTCACAGAGGAATCCTCCGGTGGGGTGATGCTAATAAACAGAGAGACATTAAAACTACTGAAAGAGAAACATCCCCCTGCAAGCGCCGAAGAAGGCATCAGGTTCCAGGATAACTATATCCCATCAAATGCTGTCCTGTTCGAGAAAATAACAGGAGAGATGGTGTGGAAAAAAGCACTGAAGACTCGAGGAGGAGCCGGCCCTTCAGGTCTGAATGCAAACGGTTGGAGAGTCATCCTCAGCAAAAACAAGTTTGGCCCTGTAGCAAGCGATCTCTGCACTGCCATTGCCGCCCTTGAAAGAAAGCTTGCATCCTCTTGCTGCCATCAACTCCAGGCCCTGACGGCTTGCCGCCTTATTCCTCTGAAAAAGAAACAAGGATGTAGACCTATAGGGGTGGGGGAAGTGCTGAGGCGGATCATCGGAAAATGCATAATGGAGGTGGTAAAGGATGATGTCAGGGCAGCAGCAGGGAACCTACAAGTGTGTGCTGGCCACCAAGCTGGCGGGGAGGCTGCCATTCACGCCATGAGATTGATATTCGAGCAGCGTTCTCCTGGTGGATGCTTCAAACGCATTCAACATATTTAACCGCAAGGCTGCACTGCACAACATCAAGATCAAGTGTCCAAGCTTTGCGATGTATGTTGAAAACTCGTATAGGAATCCAACAGACCTCTACATAGTAAACAAACAAGGCTCTAAGAGGTGATACCATCTTACAGTCAACCGAGGTAACAACAAAGGGGGTGTATGTATATTATGTATGCTGGATTATATATCATGTATGTATATTATGTATGTGCTCCATTTATGTATTATTTATTCAGCCTAGCTAGCAGCGTGTGGCAATGTTATTACCATATCCCACACGCTTAATTAATGTGCCTGGCGACGTATGGAAGCTGCTAATGTATCACTTGCCATACGTCGCCTATAGCAGTTGACCGGGAGCCTTGTCAAGAGAGAGTGCTGCTCTCCTTTGTGTACATACTCTTATCCAGTAAACCGAACCTACAAAACTATACAGGTGTTTGTGTTCTCTCCTGTATATAGAACTTATTATTCAGAACCTAACATGGCGCAGTGATCCGATCTTACTGGATAATTACGAGTGATAGTGCAAAGTTTGTAGAAAGCCGGCTATGGACTCTCGCCCTTGGGTCAAGCCTTGGGTCAACTCCCACGCGTCATCCCTGCTCGATGAATTTCGCAACTTTGAGCAGTGTCAGTGACAGTGATTTTCTGTGAAGTGTTTAGCGCATTGTGTGTTCGTGCCATTCATGTGTGACCTTGTTCTAAAGGATTCCCAAGGTATACGGCACGTTCTGGGCATTTGTAAGGAGTAGAGTTCAGTGCACCCGTCTCTGACCGCGTTCTGAGGGTAACTGGACTGACTGGGAGTCGCCGCGCTTCTCCCTTTCCCCCCCTCACAGCGCCGCCTCCACCCCCCCCCTCACAGCTGGGGCGAGACTCTCTACCCGCCCGGGACACCACACACACACGTACTAACACTCGCTGACCGCGCGGCTTCTTATATATATTTTATATATATAACCTACTTATCTGTGTATTTAATTAATTTTTTGTCTGAAATCTTGTTGATACGACGGGCTGACCGGTCAACACTGATTAAGACATAGTACACAGAGGAAGTAGTTATGTCTCACGCCTTACGTAGCCGTGGACCCAGCGTCTGGATGACCCAGGCGGGTGATAGCCCCGCAGAGATGGATGACCAGACCGGCCACGACGCTTCAGCCCCCACATCGCGCAGTCCCTCACCTCAATATTCAGCGTTGTCTCCAGAGATAATTGCTTTACTGAAGTTTATGAGAGATGAGAAACGCGAGGATGAAGCCCACAGACGTTTGGCGGATGAGCACAGAAGGCAAGCAGAGGCAGAACGAGACAACCAACGGAGATTGGAAGACAGTGAACGGTTTGAAGCCTTGATATCTCGCCTCACTGTTAACCAAGCCCCTGGCTCTAACACTGCCTCGGTACTGACTGGTTCAGATACCTCATCCATGCTTCCTTCACACCCCCCAGCCCCACCTAAAGCAGCAGCTCAAACGCCGCCCATCTTGAAGCCTGATGAGACTTTCCAGACTTTTCGTGAATGGCGGCGACGGTGGACTGATTACTCTACAATGGTGGATCTCCAGAGTTTGTCACAGCCTAAACAACTCATCCAGCTGCGTATGTGCCTGTCCTTGGAAATTCAGCGTGTCTTGGAACATACGTTGCAGGTACCCCCAACCTCTTTGCTGTCTGTAGAGGAGGTACTGGACGTTCTACAACGGCACATCAAAGGACAGCAGAATGAAGCTCTGCACAGGAGGGAATTGTTTAGCTGCAGACAGATGGAGGGTGAGTCTTTTGACGCCTTTTACGTGCGTCTTAAGAGAGCCTCGGAAGAGGTAGATATATGTCCAGGCCACCACCAGCAGTGCGAGGAGACCCAGTTGAAGCAGGTGATCCTGATGGGTGTTAAGGACGAGGAACTTGTCCAACGCCTCACCTCCCTCGACTCTTCCTCTTCTCTTGAGGATGTGTTGACGATATGTCGCTCCTATGAGGCTGCCAGGTGTGCCACCTCTGCCATCCGTGCTCCCCCTACAGCTGTACGCGCTGTGTCCCGGTACAAGAAGGACAAGAAGTCTGTTCCTACGCCTTCGCCCACCACGTCCACGCCTGGTTTATTTTGCAACAACTGTGGTAAGCAGCACGGAACACAGGTGTGTCCAGCTGCTCAGTCTACCTGCAACAGTTGTGACCGTAAGGGCCACTGGTCACTCACAGTACGGTGCCCAGCCAAACGCGTCCAGTGCAATGTGTGTGGTCGTCTGGGCCACTATGACAAGTGTTGCCCTTCCAACATACCCAAGGGACCGCGTCGGCGGAAGCTTCAGCCCCCCTCCACCAGAGAGGGCCGCCCACAGTCTTCCAATCAGAGGTACGACGACTCTTGACAACGCTCGAGCCACATTAGGAATGTGTGCTCCCCCCAGCGTCCCAGGACCAAAGTCCCCCAGTACATCAGCGTCATCGTGACCTACGGCGGTGTGTCATCCCGCCTTCAGATGTTGCCCGACACCGGCGCTGATGCTACAGTCATCGGTCCCCAGCATTTGCAATGCTTGGGGCTCTCTCCAAGTGATCTAGGACCGCCCCCCAAGGATCTCCGCTTTATGGCAGATGGTTCACAGATGACCCCGGCCCTGGGTTCACTCCAAGCACAAGTCACTTTTGGCAACAGGTCGTGTCAAGCCTGGATTGATGTGCATAACGGTGTCCAGACTCCTTTGCTGTCCTACAGACATTGTCAGGAGTTGGCCATCATCTCCCAGGACTTCCCCAAACCTATTCTTGAGGTAAAACACGCCAACAGGGTGCAAAAAGGGAGCAGCAACGACCCTGCTGCCGCCCTACCCCTGCCTCTTGCCAGTGACACCTCTCCTTCGGATGCTCGGAAGTACTTCCTGAAGGAATTCAGCGACGTTCTGGTGACCAAGTCCGCTCTGGAATCCAAGCCTCTCAAGAAGATGGCAGGCCCCCCCATGAGGATCCACCTGAGGGACGACGCGAAGCCATTCGCTATTTACACCCCTCGACTGGTTCCCCTGGCCTTCCGCGAGGCGGTCAAAAACGAGCTGGACTCCATGGTCGCCCAAGAAATTATTGTACCAACCGGCGATGACCCGTCTCCATGGTGTCACCCGATGGTTGTCGTCGCAAAACCTAAAGGTGGTGTTCGGATCACCACTGACCTTTCCAAGCTCAACAACCAGGTGTCTCGTCCTGCGCACCCTTCTCCCACGCCCTTTGCAGCCATACGCAGCGTGAACCCGAAGGCGCGCTTCTTCACGACGATGGACGCCCTGTGTGGATACTGGCAGATAGAGCTTGCCGAGGAAGACCGACCACTCACAACGTTCATCACCCCGCATGGACGTTACAGTTATTGCCGTGGCCCCATGGGATTCGCCGCTACAGGAGACGCTTTCTGTCTTCGAGGTGATATGGCTCTACAAGGTCTGGCAAACTGCGTGAAAGTGGTCGACGACATACTCGTGTACGACGAGGATTATATGGATCACCTCTGCCGTATCTACGAGGTACTCAACAGGTGCCGGAAGCACGGCATTACCCTAAATGCCGACAAGTTTGTTCTGGCCAGCTCTTCAGTTGACTTTTGTGGGTACACCCTCTCAGGGAATGGTATCGCAGCTGACCCGGAAAAGGTCCGCGCCATTACGGATTTTCCCACCCCTGCTAACCTGACCGACTTGAGGTCCTTCATCGGTCTCGTCAACCAGTTAGCAGAGTTTTCGTCGGACATCTCCGCAGCTGCTCAACCACTTCGCCCCCTGATGAGCCCCAAGAGGACATTCCTGTGGACCCCCGACCACGACAAGGCCTTCCAGCAAGTGAAACAGGCCCTGTCTCGTCCACCTGTCCTCGCCACGTTTGACCCAGCCTTGCCGACAGTTCTGCAGACAGATGCCTCACGCTTGTATGGCGTGGGATACGCCCTACTGCAGGATCATGGTGGAGGGCAGTTCCGGCTCGTCCAGTGTGGCTCGCGTTTCCTCTCTGACACTGAGACGCGCTATGCCACTATTGAGTTGGAGCTGTTGGCTGCGGTTTGGGCGATGTCCAAGTGCAGGTTTTACCTCATAGGCCTGCAATACTTTCACCTAGTGACCGACCATCGCCCGCTTGTCCCGATCCTCAACCACTACACGCTAGACGCCGTTGAGAACCCTCGCCTCCAGCGTCTGAAAGAGAAACTCTCGGCGTACATCTTCACTGCAGTGTGGCGTGCTGGTAAGGAGCTCTGCATCCCTGATGCCTTATCCCGCTCCCCTGTCAGCCGCCCTACTCCAGAAGACCATGTACTCGACGCCGACCTCGCTCTTTCCGTCAGGACTGTGGTCACTCTCCATGCCGTCCAATCCCTTCGTTCGGACCTGTCACCAGATGACGACAAGGCAATGGAGGACCTTCGAACAGCGGCCCGAGATGACCCTTCCTATGTCCGACTCGTCGAGTGTGTGAGGAATGGATTTCCTAGCAACCGCTACGATCTTCACAACACCCTGCTCCCGTATTGGAAACTCCGCGATGAACTCTACTGCGACGGAGACCTTGTTCTGTACGGAGCACGTGTAGTTGTCCCTGCTGCATCACGTCCCCACGCCTTGGCCCGCCTTCACGACAGTCACCGTGGAGCTGAGGCCACCAAACGGCGTGCAAGACAGACTGTGTTCCGGCCTGGCATCGACCCCGACATCTCCAATGCTGTCCAGGTGTGTAAGCCCCGCCAAGTATTACAACCCAGCCAGCAGCAGGAACCCTTTATGAGTGACGACAACCCCACCCGCCCCTTTGAGTCTGTGTCGGCCGACTTTTTCTGTGTGTCAGGAAAGTCCTTCCTCGTTATCGTCGACCGTCTCTCTGGTTGGCCGGTTGTCATCAAGTGCGGTAATGACACGACGTCTGCCGCCACCATCAGCAAGTTCCGCCACTACTTCCGTGACGTGGGCGTTCCTGTACGCCTGCGAACCGACGGAGGGCCTCAGTACACAAGCCGGGACTTTGCTCTGTTCCTTGACCGATGGGGAGTCCGGCATGTGTTGTCATCGCCCCATTACCCGCAGTCCAACGGCCACGCTGAGGCTGCTGTCAAATCCCTGAAGCACCTCATCCTTAGGGTGGCCCCTTCTGGGAACATTGACTGCGAGGCCTTCGACAGGGGTCTTCTTGAACTCCGCAACACACCTAACTACACCGGACGCTCCCCTGCCCAGGTCTTGTATGGACGCCCCCTTCGTTCTTGTGTCCCTGCTCACCCTCAATCCTTCTCCAAGGAGTGGCAGGCCAAGACAGAGGATTGTGATCGCCGAGCCGCCGAACGTGTTCAGGACGTCGTCGCCCGCTACAATGACCACGCCCGTTCTCTCCCCAGGTTGAGTGTCGGCACCCAAGTCCGTGTTCAGGACCCGACCTCCCTACGTTGGGACAAAGTAGGCGTAGTCATGGGTCTCGGCAGGTCACGGGACTACCAGGTGCGGTTACCCAGTGGTCGTGTGTGGTGGAGGAACCGCCGTTTTCTCCGACACGTAACAATGCCTTCTGCTGGCCCCGCCACCAGTGTTGAGTCCCATACCCTTCCCAGTGATGAAGTCCCTCGACGCTCAGAACGGATCCAAAAGAAAAGGTCCGCTCAAGACTTTGCTATGAGCGTATAGGGGGGAGGGAGGTGTATGTATATTATGTATGCTGGATTATATATCATGTATGTATATTATGTATGTGCTCCATTTATGTATTATTTATTCAGCCTAGCTAGCAGCGTGTGGCAATGTTATTACCATATCCCACACGCTTAATTAATGTGCCTGGCGACGTATGGAAGCTGCTAATGTATCACTTGCCATACGTCGCCTATAGCAGTTGACCGGGAGCCTAGTCAAGAGAGAGTGCTGCTCTCCTTTGTGTACATACTCTTATCCAGTAAACCGAACCTACAAAACTATACAGGTGTTTGTGTTCTCTCCTGTATATAGAACTTATTATTCAGAACCTAACAGGGGGACCCTATTGCAATTGGCCTATCAGTGCTCCAACAAGAAATAAAATTTGAAACAACTGGGGTCAAACAAGTGGCATATACTGATGACCTTACACGAGCAGGAAAAGTGGAGGACATCAAAAAGTGGTGGGACTTGGTAACATCGCGAGGTCCACAAATAGGGTACCACCCAAACGTCAGCAAGTCCTTCCTCATCGTGAAGCCAAAACATTATGAACGGGCATTGGAGGTTTTTGGCGGAAGTGAGTTCAAAATAACTAAGGACGGCCAAAGACATCTAGGCACTACGGACTTCAAGACCGAGTACGTAGCGGGAAAGGTGAATGAGTGGGTTAGTGAAATCCAAGCACTGTCTGAGATTGCTAACACAGAGCCACATGCAGCCTTTGCTGCATTCACCCATGGAGTCAAGCATCGTTGGAACTACCTGATGCGTACTATCCCTGAAATCGGACTCCTCCTCCACCGTCTGGAAGAAGCTATCAGTGTCAAGTTCATTCCCAAATTAGTGAAACACCCTGACTTAACCCCAGCAGAAAGAGCATTTCTTGCACTTCCACCAAGACTGGGAGGGATGGGACTAACAAATCCAGAGGAGATTGCTGCCACTGAACATCAAAATTCACTAAAGCTCACGGCAACCCTCACGGACCACATAATAGCCCAGAATGCAACAGGGGAAGTGGATACCAGCGAAGTAAATAAGATTCGTAGGTCCATTACGACAGATCGACAGCACTGCCAAAATGTTATGTTGCAGCAACTATTGGTGCAGGTTCCAGAAAATTTGAAAAAAAAAGTAGCTATAGCGCAGGAGATGGGCGCCTCGAACTGGTTAATTACGTTACTGATAAGGGCAAATGGTTTCAGTCTTAATAAACAAGAATTTACAGATGCCATTTCTCTAAGGTACGGTTGGCCAGTAGAAGGTTTGCCCTCCCAATGCGTGTGTGGCTCTTCCTATGATGGCGATCACGCCATGGTCTGCAAGAAGGGGGGCTTCATATGCATGAGGCATGATGAGGTAAGGGATCTCACAGCAAATATGTTGAAGGAAATCTGCCGGGACGTTATGGTAGAACCGACCCTCCTTCCACTGGATGGCGAGATCTTCCAACATAGGACTTCAAACACATCTAACGAAGCCCGTGTGGACGTCAGTGCTCAAGGATTCTGGACGCAGGGACAGTAAGCTTCATTCGACATGAGGATTTTTTTATCCCATGGCCACATGTCACCGTAACCTAGCTCTCGATGCTGCACATAGGAGGAACGAGAACGACAAGAGAAGGGCATATGGGGAGAGAATTCAAAACGTTGATCAAGGCAGCTTCACTCCTCTAGTGTTCACAACCTCTGGTGGGATGGGCCCAAGTGCAAGATGTTTCTACGCCAGACTCGCGGAGTTGATCCCCGAACAGAAGCACCATCCATTTTACCACGGCCAGGCGAAGTTTTTTACAGCCTAATTAGAGAAATTTGGCCATGGAAACGGCCATCTGGCAACCCTGAACTAACCGGCGCTTTCCAACCCCCCACCCCCCCCCCCCACCCCTTCAGAATATTAACTAATTTCTCAGTTAACCTCCCTACAACAATTTCACTATGATTATCTGTCTCTGCTAATCATGGGTGAAAAAAAAAGGTTTACAGGTTCTCCGTAGCAGAAAGAGTTTACAAACTTCGGTCAACAAACCACGACAATTCAATGGCGTCATCAAGGAAACGGAGAACGGCAGACATTCCACTGGGAGATTCAGGTTTTGTGGACGTGTAAGCGTAATATGGATTATTTGTTTAACAGGTTAGCCATCATTACGATCGTGACAAAGCTCCCCCCTTTCCCAAGATCCATATTATGCGGTAACGTTCAGAAAACACGTAAATAGTTACACAGATTCTTTAAACAACTGTTACCTTTCAGCGTGGTGTCACACTACCTACGCTCATAACAACACATCTCAGGACGATTACAGGCATCTGGCACAAAAAGGCATACAAAACAAGATCATAATGGTCACACACATGGGATAAAAGGTAATAAAAAAAAATCTAACATTACTAGCACATCAAATAGAGAAACAAATATAGGTCAATATACATACATAAGAATAATGTAGTGACAGAAAAAGTATAAAAATGGGGTTACATACATAACATAAAAAATTTGTTACACAATACACTCTCTGGAGATACAGCTTCTCTCATCAAAAAAGGTTTCACTTAGAGGAGATTGATCAAATGCTTACTCGACACCACTGAGATTTAAGTTAGACTTCTCAAGCTAAGACGTAGATAAACGGACCCCATCCAGTCGAAGGAGTGAATTGAATGACTTTAAACGAGAGTCAATGTCACACTCGCGAGTCGTAGCAAACTTCAAAGGATCCCGTACGAGCGGCGATAATCCCAGAATATGATGCAAAACGAAACGGTCCTTATGGAAACACAACCAAACCAAAAAAAATATCTGTACTTATGGCATTTGCCATTAAGCAGAAATCAGCGCCATGCTTAACATGCCCGAACCCACCTAAAAGTCACGAACACTACGCCTATACACAAACACAACCACAAGTCTGATCAGGACTTAACCTACACAACTTGAGAACTCACAACTGGTATCTTTACTCAACTGGTAACAGATACTCATCAGATGATTGCATAACTGCCAATCCATCTTCCAATCTACATGTCTTACTGCAAATTGACAATCCCTCTCCAAAAAAAAAAATCAACAGAAACAAAAATTCACAAACACCTACATACTCACAAACATTCCCATTGCCCCACATCCCACTTTCACATGGGCAAACAACATACTCACTTTCCACAGTTTACTGATGCAAGGCAACAACACATTCTCTCACTTACCAGTTGTACTTCCAAATTGCAACACAAATATGCAAAACATCACTCTTCACCATGCACATCAACAACCAATGCATTCCCGTCAAAGGTCTACAGCCCTTCAAAGATATCTCGGCAACACTGATGCCAGTTTCTCACATAACTAGTAAGAGAGGCATTCCTCACTCTTCCCTACTACACCTCCCTGTCCATCAGGCCATCCCCCTGATGCAACAACTGGTGGTGAGACCTGGGTGTCATTCCTGTGAATGAACACGTCTCTACCCACATCCTTCTCAACTCTACACATCAACTTACTGGACACAGGTTCTGAGCTGGCTGCCCTGAACTGCTCTCTTGTGACTGCCATCATGCCTGGAGGTCACAACAACTCGCTGTAACTACACAACACGGGCACAGTGCACACCTTCAAAAACAAACGGATTACTGCCTAACTGTCCTTCTAATACTCAAAAAAACTTGAAATACGGTTCGAAATTATTTCACAAATACTGCTCAACTTATTACTCACTCCCCTAGTGATAATACTGGAATGTGAACTTTTACTTTACTGCTTCACTGATGAATACACGAGGAAAATATCACTGTACCCTTTGTCACTTTCCAAGACAAACTTACTGTGCACACTCAAAGGTAATTGTACTTGTTATTGTCAATCTCTGTAGGGTGCAACACTGTATTAACTCTTCCCAAATTACACTGTACTCTAGAAAATCAAACAACTTCAAAGAGAACCATAAACATTTCCCTTACTGAGTCTTGCTCACAAAAAACAAAATAAAGTGGTAATACTTTACGAGACTGTCCCCTCGATACTCAACAAGTATTCACTGTCTTTTCAATTGCAATGATTTAACACTGTTATCACTTCACAATGTGCTCTGTTGTACTCACAAATGGGGGGTCCTTACATGTACTTTCAACAATCAATTTCCAAAGATTGCGTTCTTTCACAGATGTCTATATCACCACAGAGTCCTCAACCCATCGAAGCAATTGCTGAAATTATACATGTATTAGATCGCAAATAAACATAAAACACTCTTACTGACCATGCCTGTCAGTCTACACTGCTAGAACTAATGCCCTTGGCATTAAAATCACACTCTAATTGAAACAACACAAAAATACAATATTCGGAAATATAACACAACTAGTGTTATACAAATAAATTCACTTGTTAGTACTGACGTCAACTGAGAACTAAAACACTTCCAATTGAAATAAAAACAAATATATCCAAAATGTGTCACAATTTCAAATAACACTCAGTAACATAACTTTAGTACAATTATGGCCTTGCGGTGCCACTCTGCATCAAAACAAAATCTGGGGTTAACACCTGATTAAATACACATTACAATTACAGCATACACGTAGAAATATTAATATATGGAAATGTAAAACATCACGAGATATTAAGTAATGGAATTTATGTCCTACCTAACATATAAACTAAAGAATATCACAAGTACAAACTTAGCATCCACTTAACCTTTGCATATAGTGCAATACTTTTGTTAGCAACTCAGAATTGAAGCACTGGGCACTCCCATGATGAAAACATTTCACAAAACTAGTGCCACGACCTGAACATGTACTCACTGTCTGTAAGTAATACCGAGTTAACAACGGGAAAAAAATTGGGCAGATTATTACACATCAAAATTCTACAAGTATTAATGAACCTCATTCAGACTCTCTACACTCAAGTTACTTTTGCATGTGTCATTTACTTTAAACAAGACTTTACTTTTGAGGCAACTGTTTTCTAACCTTACTCCGAGGTATTTCTTTGAACTTATTTCACTCTTCCCGCAAAGCCACACAAAATCTGTACCTTGGAAAAATAGGAACAAAATTGTTAGCAATCTGAAATTCTCATTACTGTAGTTACAGTAGAATGGTTATTAAATACCCATAAAGAGAAATGGTTACAACTCACAGTTAAAAAAAAACCTACAGTGTCACAGTCATTCCTCCCAACTCGATACCATGTACATTACATCACCACCGCTATCACCATTTGTAAGGGGGGGGGGGGAAGGTATGAACAACAACTAGCTGCCACCCTGCGATGGCTTGGCACTCTTACAACTTACGTTGATACTCTGACCTGGTAGCGTGACGTGAGAGGAAGGCCCATGGGTGGTAGTGGAGCTTCTGACGGTCTGGGATCAAGGGGACACCCGACTCCACTGGACCTCAGACGTCTCCCCAGACTAGTGGATGCGTCATCCACGCTACAGACACGGCCTAGGCTGTGTTAGGGACCTGTGGGAGGGAAGAGTGGCGGGTCACCCACGCTGTATAACGAACCTCAACGTTTCAAAGGGGCATTAAGTAAGGACATAAAATACTTCACTCAAAGCACACAAACTACGTTACTTTAACATTGGTAATCAAGCTATTAATTAGGTCAAATCACTTAAAAATGGCGAATTACATCACGGAGAAGGTGGAGTGACCTACCTGTGGGAGGGAAGCGTGGAGGCTCACTCATTTTGAAAACCAACCGCCACTTTCCACCCCCCCCCCCCCCCCCCCCGCTAAAGTCACAGATTCCACCTACTCAACTATTTCACTGAATTACGTTACTGTAACACTCTGACGTTTGAAACTGAGACTACGAACTCAGTTTCATTCCCTACTATTATCTTTACAAACAATGCTCTGACTGAGAAATCAAAAGCAAGAATTAAATTGATTACAAAAGGTTTGATGGCAACAGGTCCCAACACGCAGATTTTAAAAGTTCCCTTCAGAATATTAACTAATTCCTCAGTTAACCTCCCTACCACAATTTCACTATGATTACACTGGTCAACAGCCAAAATGGTTCACATATGAGATCATGCTCACACAACTAATTTCATATTGCTGAATTCGAATCTGATATTTGTTTTGTTCTATCAGACCAGGTGTTATAAAAAAATCAATAGGTGCAAATATTTAATATTCCATCACGTGTCGTGCAAAAGATGAGATTATCTCATGTGACTGTGCTTTCATGACTAATTTCATATTAATGAATATTAATTGGATGTTTCATTCTACCATCAGACCTACTTTCTTAAAGAATAAAAAAAATAGTAAATATAGTAACATTATCGCGTCATGCAAGATACAATTATAAACCTATCACAGATAAGCTCATAAAAAATTGTACCAAAAAACATAAGTTCAAATCCTTTATAATGACAAAATATGAAGTTCTAAAAGTGCTTCTGAACTTTACTCTTTCTCTTGTACAGCTTGCTCTCTTCTCGTTGCAGTGTCCAGCAATAGTCGCCCATCATGTTAGGACTGAATTGTCCCTGATATCTGCTCTCCATTATGGCGATATCGTGATGAAATCTTTCGCCGTGTTCATCACTAACGTCTCCAAGGTTACCTGGGAAAAATTCAATATGAGAGTGGAAAAAATGCAATTTCAAGGACATCCTTGCTCCCAATGCATGATAATTCTGAAGCATGGTTGTTACGATTGCTTTGTAGTTGTCAGCATGATAGTTTCCAAGAAAATTCTTTGACACATTGACAAATGATTCCCATGCTTTTTTCTCCAGTGGGTTCAATGTTTTGGTGAATTCGCTATCATTAACTAGTATACGAATTTGTGGTCCATTCAAGACACCTGCTTTCAACTTGGCTTCGGAAACCACACCACCTAGTTTCTGAGATAAGTATAGAGTCCCAGCACCGAATTGATCCATAGCTTTGATGAAATTTTTAGCCAAACCGAGCTTTTGATGCAGTGGAGGCAAAAATATCTTTTCTGGATCTACAAGCGGATTGTGAGCACAGTTAAACCTTCTAGGCGCATCTCTTGGTCTTGTCGGCCAATCCTTTCTCACATAGTGCTCTGCATCAGCTCTGCTGTTCCACAAGCACAAAAAGCACATGTGCTTTGAGTAGCCACTCTGAAGGCCCAGTAGTAAACTGATGACTTTGAGATCGCCACATATCTTCCACTGGTGTTTCTCATACTCTATAGCGGCCAACAGAATTTTCATTGTTTCATAGCTCTCAGTCATTTTTGTTGCGTGTGCTATTGGGACAGATGGAAGCCGATTGCCATTGTGTAAAAGAACAGCTTTCAGAGAGTCTTTTCCTGAGTCTATAAACAGCCTCCAATCCTCTGTCTTGTATGTTTCAGACTTGCAGAGTTGTTGCATGAGAGATACTGCGTCCTCGCAATAACAAAGGTTGTTTGCCATCTTGAAAAATGCAGACAGCTGTCTATGTCGGTAACGCGCTGTAGTGATATGCACTCCATCTTCTAGCAGGTTACACTGCTTTAGTCTGGATCCCAAAACTTCAGCCTTTTCTTTTGACAAGTTTAGGTCCCTGATGAGATCATGAAGCGCTTCTTGAGTAAATAGTTTAGGCCTGGTATTTTCAGAGTCATCCTGGTAGTCGTTTTCCATTGAGGTAGAGGTAGAATCGGAATCACTCAATTCTTGTTCAGTCGGTAGATTTGGGACTGGAAGTTCAGCACTGTGCGGTACTGGTCGGATTGCAGAAGCAATATTGGGGTACTGTACCTTGCCTCGTGTCTTGATTTTTATTCCCTTAATATTTGTGAGACAGAAGTAGCAGTCACTACTGTGGTCTTTAGGTTCACGCCATATCATTGGTACAGCAAACGGCATTCCTGAACTTCGTTTACCACACATCCACTCGCTCAGGTGGTTAACACAAGACTTACAGGCTACATGAGGTGACCATTTCTTGTCTTGGTCACCCAAATGACATTTGAAGTAACTTTTGTAGTTCAGTAGAACAGCTTTTGTGATTGGTTTCTTGAGGCTACCAGGAGTGAAGGCACCACATATGTAGCAAAAACTGTCAGCACCGTTCACACACTTGCAACGTTCCATGTTTTGTTAATTTCAGAGTAATTACAAATCATGCAGGTGTAGATATGCAATATCATGAATCAGCAAACTGAAACAAACAAAAAAGCACAAATCAGGACAAAATAATTGCGTAAGTGGAGCCAATGAGCATATAAATTACTGTATGAATAGCATGGTACACTAAATATATAGATATGCTGGTTCTGGAAAACTGAGCCTGATACAGCTATACGAATGTCATAATTGAGTTCAGCACATACAATTACACTAGAATCAGACTGTTTTGATCCAGAACCATGAGAATTTTTTTTTATGTTGACCAGTGTTATCAGTCTCTGCTAATCATAGGGGAAAAAAAAGGTTTACAGGTTCTCGGTAGCAGAAAGAGTTTACAAACTTCCGTCAACAAACCACGACAATTCGATGACGTCATCAAGGAAACAGAGAACGGCAGACATTTTCACTGGGAGACTCAGAAGGTTTTGTGGACGTGTAAGCGTAATATGGATCATTAGTTTAACAGGTTAGCCGTCGTTACGATCATGACAACACTGGGTGCCATTGTGTAGGAAACTGTCATTCATGCCATCGTGGAGTTGCCTCACAATGGCAATGAATTTTGGTGGCCAGCCAAAACGGCTGAGGGTCCACCAAAGGGCTTCCCTGTGGACAGAGTCGAAGGCCTTGGTTAGGTCAATGAAAGCCATGTACATGTCACAACGTTGTTCTCTGCACTCTTCCTATATCTGACGGGCAGCAAAGATCATGTCAGTGGTGCCACGTGATGGCTTAAAGCAACATTGAGATTCTGGGAGGAAGTTTTTCTCCTCAGGAAGAAGTATGTTTAGGAGGACTAGGGCGATAATCTTGCCAGCTATAAACAGCAGCGAGATCCCGTGGTAGTTGTCACAGTCTCTCCAGGAGAGAGTGGAGATGGCTGGTAAGCAGAGGTCCTCCTGCTTTATACACCTCGATTTGGATTCCATTAGGCCCTGAGGCTTTTTTATTTTTCATCTGTTTAATGGCAGTAGCTACCTCATCCAGGGATGGAAAATAGCTGAGGTGGGTCAGGTCTGGATGCTGAAGGACCTGCTAGGTAGTCGGGACATCCACATCGGTGTTTCGGTTGAGCAGTGAATGGTAGTTCTCTTTCCAGCGTTGAAGGAGGCCTTCACCGTATTTAATTATGGGTGTTATCGTCGGATGAGCGGGGGGGGGGGGGGGGCTCGCCACGTGTGATTGGTCCATAAATTATTTTAGTTGAATTGAAAAAGTCACGCATCTTGTGCTGAACTGAAAACGTTTGTGTTTCACATGCTTTATTTATAAGCCAGTTGTTCATTGGATTACGAAGTTCCCGCTGGGCCGCTGCGTTCTTCTTTTGGAAGGTATCAGCTTTGGTTCGAGACTGAGGGTTGTTCTTCCACTCAGTTAAAACAGCATGTTTATCGTCGATGAGTACATTGATTGCCGGGTCATTTTCATTGAACTAGTACTGGCATATTCTTTCAATCTCTGCAGGTTTTTGTCATGAGAGTGTCGTGAATATCCCTTTCGACACTGGGATTTGAGTTGTTTGTTTTCGGATTGTTTATCAGGTCATGTTCGATCTGTCTCTCTGAAAGCATGTGGTACCGCTGGATATTCTAGACGCTTTGCTTTAAAACCTCTTCTAGAGGCTTGCTGCCTTCGCCGTTTTGGGGCGACGTGAAGTGAGAGCTTGGTTCTGACGAGTCGATGATCAGTGTCACAGTGGTCTGAGCCTCGCATGCCAAGGGTGATGAGGACATCTCGACGATCTCTTTCTCTGACAGTGAGATAACATTGTTTGGATTGTGGGTGTTGCCATGAACCCTTGAACTTGTCGGCTTGCCTAAACAAGGTATTGGTGATAGTGAGGTTGTATGCAGCACACTTGCTGAGGAGGAGTAAGCCGTTGGGATTACACATGCCTAGTCCATTTCTTCCTATGGTCCCTTGCCAAATGTCAGCATCTCTGTCAACTCTGATTTTGAATTCACCTAGTAGCACATCTTTATCTTCTCTGGGGATAGAAGTTAGCACTCTGTCGAGGTCAGCGTAAAAGGCCTCCTTGATCTCATGCTCTGCATCCAGTGTTAGGACGTATGCACTGATGAAAAGGGCATGACGTGAGTGGTTGAGTGAGATTTGGAGCATCATGAGGCTCTCGTTGATCCCAATAGGCATTTCAGTTAGCCTGTGAAGGATGCGTTCTGTGAGTTGACCCTTGTCTGGGATCCATGACTTACTAATGGATGCTATGTCGATGTTATACCTACCCAGCTCTTTTGCCACAAGGGCGGTTCTTCTTTCAGGACACTCATTTGTGCCAGCATCCAGAAGGGTCCTGATATTCTATGCAGCGACCATAAGAGGTTGTATAGTTTGTTTTTGTATGAATCTGTGATTTTGATTGTGGTTCCGACCGCATAAGGATGACGGTAATGTATTTAGTGCTTTTTGAGTATAATTAGTGCGGTTGCATAGACGAAACTACTCTTTAAACTCCTATATTTTACCTGACTCTCCTGGACAACATACTCAGACTCTGCTATGTTCGAATACACACTAATTATGCTTAAACAAATCACAGTTATTTATTTGACCTTGCTGGGTGCAGTTGCCCTTTCATTTTTTTTTTAGGCAGGCTATTTTTAGGACACCTTTTCTAGCCCTCTCCCCATGTGGGGTGAGCAGAGTGGCTCCTCGAAAAGCTGCTCAGTCGCACAAACAGGACCAGACTGGATAAACGACCATCTAATATGTACCGCCCATGTGCAGAGTTTTGACTAGAGACTCCCGGCAGTCATTTCTGCCTGTCCCCGTCTACACTCCTCCGTCGCCATAGGACTTTTGGGGTATAGATGTTTTGATGATTATGAGAGGTATGATGAGCTGGATGATGGCTATGCGTGAGTTGATTTATGTGGTGAGGCAAGAGCGCAGGCTGCAACCATAGATCTTGGCTCTTTCTTTTCCTGATCCAGTGGTGCAAATGTCGCAACGCCTGGAGAGAGTGAGAGTTGCATAGACTGCCGATAGCCCAGTTTGTTGGGTTTCTCCTTAGTAGCCTGTCCATCATGTATTGCCTTCATCCGCCGGTGTAGTAGTTGGGTTCCCCTGGTGGTCACACACACACACACACACACACACACACACACACACACACACGCACACACACACGCACACACATATACACACAGCCCTCAGTGAGATATGTGCTGTAGGCACTCCTGATTGGCTGCCAGGACAAGTCTTTATTTCTCTGCCCTCCCCCCCCCCCCCCCCCATGCTCCATCCCTACTCCTGACTCCCTACCAACCTCACTACACCGGGATTTATCAGCAAAATATTCAAGGGATCATTGCAATGATTGGTTACTAAAGAGTGATCTAATAGTGTATTCCAAGGAAAACACAAAAACAAGCGTGATTCGCAGCAGTGTTATACCAGACCACGGGCACTTTGTCGGTCACTATCAAAGTGCCAGTGACAAGGACCACTGCAGTATTTACTTATACCATGTGTACTCTGTCGGCGACCCTTAAGCGCCAGAAACAAGGACGCGCAGTGTTTATAACTAGATAAATATTAACAGTGGCTCTCAAAGTGCCACAACTGAGTTTATGGCCACAGTGGACAACTTCCGTCCGTCCACAACAACAGATATCAATAGATGTCCACCAGTGAGTATTCCAGGCGCATGCTATGCAGTTTAAAGCAGAGGTCGGGGAACAGGGGGTAAATTACCCCAAATGGTGTAAATCTAAAAATTTGGGGGGTAATGCATGCGGTATGAGAGACACTTCCATACAATATCCAACAATTTTAGGAGCAAATTGGCTTGTTTTTGTTTACTGTACTAGTGTACTTTGAAGTGGAGGTAATTTCATTTTACTCCAAAAAATTTTTTGGGTAATACCCAAAAAAGTTCCCCGACCCTTGGTTTAAAGCGAGGGAACGGATATCCGGATTGCAGTTGTTATTACACTACTAAAATCACTGAACATATTCCATGCTCGCAGCTGTTGACAAGGACGTCATCAACAGAAGCCCATTAGTATCATCACCTCCACTAGAAAACCAGAGAAACCTACTCCTGACAGACCGTACCAATATACTGAAGTTCCCCGAATAAGGTACGATATCCCATCCTTACTGCTCTCCAACGTCACTTCCTTAGCTAATAAATTTGACAAACTGGCAACCACAGTCTGATCAGTCACTGCCAACGTCATTGCCATATGTGAAGCGTGGCAACTTGTTTCTGAAATGTGTCACATTGAGGGATATCAACTCTTTCATCACCTTCATTCACATGGATGTGGAGGGGGCGTTGCCCTCTTCTGTCAAAATGATCTACGCCCGTCACGATAGGATGTTTCAATCCCAGCTGATGCGGAAGCATTATGGATATGTGATGTGCCACGTGCCCACCCTCGCCACAAATCTTCTATCATATACTATGTGGCATACCATCCACCTTTATCACCCACCAGAGACACTCTTATCAATTACCTCATTACCACCTCAGACCACCTCAGAGTTAGGTACTCATGTGCTAAGCTCGTACTATGCGGGGATTATAATGAAATTGACACCAGTACCAACCACCTCAACCAATGCCTCCTATCGGGTGTAGCACACACCTATCAGTGTTCTGGTCTCCAGCTCCTGTTACCAGCCAAGTGCAGAAACCCTACATCAAGACCTACAGGCCGATTACTGACTCTGCAGTGCTTCTCGTTGGGCAGTGGATAGTTCACCATCCCTGGATCAAATGGATAAATTACACCAACACCACCACGGAAGCTCTCCACCACTTTACCCCCAAGAAGTCCGTCAGATCATACCCAGCTGACGTGCTCTGGATCACACCTCGGATCAAGAGACTTATGCAACAGAGATACAGGGCATTCGGAACCTTGAGTACAGAGACAGGTTAAAGCATCTTAATTTTCACTCCCTCAAGAGACGTAGAGCGAGGGGCGATATGATAGAGGTGTATAAATGGAAGTCACAGCTAAACAAAGGGGACATTACAAAGGTACTCAAACTATCCAACCAGGAGCGAACTCGTAACAATTGTTTTAAATTAGACAAATTTAGATTTAGGCGCGAATTCGGCAAACATTGGTTCGGAAACAGAGTAGTGGATGAATGGAACAAGTTACTAAACATCATCATTAACTCGAATACGCTGGATAGTTTCAAACGTAGGTTGGACGGATATATGACCAATAGGGGTTGGGTGTAAATAGGACTGCCCAATAAGAACCAATAGGCTCGCTGCAGTTTCCTCGATTCTTATGTTCTTATGTTCTTATCATGACGCAACACAAAGGTTAGCTTAAGTATCCTGATGCAATGCAAAGGTAAAGACAATAGTATCTTGACACAACATAAATGTAAACTACAATATATTAACGCAACACAAGGATAGACAACATTATCTTCACGCAACACAAATTTAAACTGTAAGTTTATTGACGCAACACAAAGGTAACTTATAATAATTTGAAGCAGCACTGAGGTTACGTGCAATATACTGAGAACAAACAAAACACACTAAGTGGGTCACGAATCACGCAAACAAAGCTTGGTGGCGGATGGACGAGCATGAAATGCCCTACATAATAAAGCTGTAATGTAGTTTACGAAAAAAATACACTCATGATATATCAGCAACTGACCTTAAGAATCACAGCATAGGTCGACTCTGACATAATAATCACAGTATTGATAGAATATGACGGAAGAATCACAGCATAGATCGACACTTGCGTAAGAATGACAGCATAGGATGCCATAGGTCAACTGACATAAGATTCACAGCTTACATCGACTCTGTCATAAGAATCACAGCCTAGATCGATCGAAACGTAAGAATCATAGCATAGATCGACTCTGAAGTAAGAATCACAGCATAAATCGATTGTGACGAAAGAATCATAGCATAGATCGTTTGTGACATAAGAATCACAGCATAGATCGACTCTGGCGTAAAAATCACAGCATAGGTCGACTCTGATATAATGATCGCATCAGTGTTAAAATATGACGTAAGAATCACAGCATAGGCCAACTGATATAAAATTCTCAGCATAGATCGAACGCCATAAGAATCACAGCTTAGATCGATTGAGACGTAGGAATCACAGCATAAATCGATTGTGACGTAAGAATCAAGGATAAAACTGATTGTACGTAAAACCACAACATAGATCGACTATGGCATAAGAATGACAGTATAAATCGATTGTACGAAAGAATCATAGCATAGATCGATAGGTCGAAGTTGACGGAACAAATCTTCACACTAACAGCACATTACTTCATTATTATTGGCAGAATCGACGCCAACAGAACTAAACGTTAATATCGATATAGTTGGAGAAGCTATGAAGTACACTTAAGGTTGGCCGCCTCTTGGTAATAACTTCTCTAGTGTTCTTTCAAAGTGGCATTGTCTTATAGTTACAAGTAGATGTAAGACTCCTGATACTTACATTGCCAATAATGTCTTGTTGGAGGAGGTATATAGGAATGGAGAGGAATATTAGGAAAAGATGAGGGAGGTGAGGAGGTATATGAGATTGGGAGGTTGGGGAGGGATCTTAGGGGGAGAATGGAGGTGATTACTGGTGAGGTGGAATGGGCATGTAAGATTGGGAGGGAGAGGAGGTAGATAATGAAGAGACGGGAGAGATTAGAATGGAGGTGAGGAGATATAAAACATTGGCAAGGCATAGGGAGATTAGGAGGTGATTGGGAGAATTACTGTACAGTGAAGATAAGGTATGTAAGATGGAAGGATGGGGGAGGAAGTTAGTAGAGTGGGGCAGATTAGAGGGTGTGAAAGAAGAATGTAAAATTAGCATTGAAAATTAGAATGGTGGAGGAAATAGGTGAGAGTGGTATTGAAGATTAGTGAGAGGAAGTGGAAGGGGATATAATTTGAGAAGCAAAAAATAATACAGACAGACAGACAGACAGAATAATTTGTACTTACCCATACTTAATAAATAACAATGAGTGTTGAAAAATATAAGATAATTAGCGTATAATAAAAGAGAGATTAGAGTGTCATTGAGGTCATTGATGAGGAAGTCATACAGTAATTAAGGGTAGATATGTGCTAATTACCATGTGATTTTTTTCTGTAAGAAGAAGGTAGTCACGAGGTGAGACGGAAGGTAAGAGAGGGGTAGGAAGGGGGAGGAGAGAAGAGGAGAGGAGAAATTTGAGGTGGGGAGAGGAAGGGGAGAGGGAAGGATCGAAAATGACCCCTTCATCATCCTCCATCCTCTTCCACCTCTCTCCCATCACTCTCCTCATCATCCTTCTTGGCATTTTTCTCATCATCCTTCCCATCACCCCTTCCATCTACTTCCCCCACCAACACGCCAAAATCCATGATTTCATCCATCTATCACCCATCTATCAACCTTCCCATCTCTTCCCCTCACATCTCCCACCACCCTTCACACTTCCCCTTCAAAATACCAAAAATGTACCATTTCTTTCAACCATCACCCGTCCCATCACCTCCTTCATTAACACACCAAAAACTCACCTATCCCATCAACTTCCGCATCACAATCCCGCTGTCCCATCACAAACAAGCGTCCGGTCATTACACTCAACAAACTGCGCTTAACGTTGATGTTTGAACGGCGCTGAGGAGAGCTGTCCTCTGTTTGTTGACACAGTGGATAGACCCAACGATCGTTAGGGTGGTGGCTGAGATGGTCACGACTACGGTGATGAATACTGTCCATATCCAACATCCATCAATCTATCAGGAGTAAAGCGTGGACCTGGCCTTCCCTGGCGTGTATATACGGTGGAGATAAAAAGATAGATTGAAAGATATAAACATAGAAAGATACACAGAACATAGTTAGAAAGGTACATAGTGAGATAGAAATTAAATAAAAAGAAAGAAAGATAGAATGAAAAATAAATACATGGAAAGATATATAGATAAATAAATAAAAAGATACATATAAAGATAGAAAGATAGATAAAAAGAAAGAAAGAAAGAAAGAAAGAAAGAATTGTATCACACTTTTTTCTTCAAAATAATAAAACGTCTTCTTTTGACCGAGAATTGCAGGTCATTCGCCGGATAATTTTAATAATCGTATGAATATTACAGTCGCGAGTCATTTTTTTTAATTTGCCTCGATGGTGCTAGTTTATTGGGCACCCCCTTGCATCCTGTGCAAGGTGAAGCGCAAAAGCGTTTACAGTGTCCAACAGGGAAGTATGCGTAGTGTGGGGGGAAAATTCCCGGTACATTTTATCTGTTTATGGCAAAGCGTGGCAGGTCCCAAATAACGGCAAATGCCAGGCCTGTCTCTAGGAGGAGGGATATCTGGTCAGGGAGGGACGAGGTGTTGGGAACGGCTGGGGACCTGTCGGATGAAATCATAGGGCAAGTGAGGATGTTGTGAAAGAGTGTGTGGTGTGTGAGTCGAGTTGACCACAAAGTTTACAAAATTTACATTCCTTGCAAGGGACTTTATAAATGCAGCCATTTTTTTGTTGGGGGAGTTCTTGATTAACATTTGTTTAACAGTGCATGAGTTTTTAAATGCCACATTGACGTTCCAGGTTTTTAGTTGTAAAGGAATTTGAGAGAAATTTTTGTGAAATGGTAATACTAAGAGATTCTTATGGTCATGGGTGGGCTTGGGATCAGTTCTATAAAAAGATTTCTTCGTAATGTTTAGGCATTTGTCTATGAAAGATCTAGGGTATTTAAGGTTTGAGCCAATATTATAGATATATTTATATTCCTCATCAGTGAAATCCGGGCTGCAAATTCTCAAAGCACGTAAAAGCATTGTTGAAAATACTGACTGTTTGACTCTATTACGGTGGGCAGAATAATAATGAATGTATGACCACACATTAGTAGGTTTTCTATAAATACTGAACTTAAAGGTGTTACCTATTCTGTGGATCAGACAGTCTAGGAAAGGCAATTTACAGTCATGCTCTAATTCCACCTACTATTGTGTGTTCATACATTCATTATTATTCTGCCCACCATAGTAGAGTCAAACAGTCAGTATTTTCGTCAATGTTTTTACGTGCTTTGAAAATTTGCAGTCCGGAATTCATCGATGAGGAATATAAACACATAAGAACATAAGAACGTAAGAATGGAGGAAACTGCAGCGGGCCTATTGACCCATACTGGGCAGTCCCGTTTATACCCAACCCCTATTGCTCATATAGGTACCCAACCTATGTTTGAAGCTATCCAACGTATTCGAGTTAATGATGATATTTGGTAACTTGTGCCATTCATCCACTACTCTGTTTCCAAACCAGTGCTTACCTATTTCACGCCGAAATCTAAATTTGTCTAATTTAAAACCATTGTTAAGAGTTCGCTCCTGGTTGGATAGTTTGAGTACCTTTGTAGTGTCCCCTTTGTTTAACCCTGACTCCCATTTATACACCTCTATCATGTCGCCCCTCACTCTACATCTCTCGAGGGAGTGCAAATTAAGATGCTTTAACCTGTCTCTGTACTCAAAGTTCCTAATGCCCGGGATTAGTCTTGTCATTCTCCGCTGGATTCTTTCCAAGGATTCTATATCCATTCTGTAATACGGTGACCAGAACTGAACTGCGTAATCCAGGTGAGGTCTCACAAGCGCTAGATATAATTTTAAGAAGACCTCGCTAGTCTTGTAACTAAGACTCCTTTGTATGAACCCAAGTACTTTATTAGCCTTGTTACGAGCAAAAACACATTGTTTACTTGGCTTAAGATTCCTACTTATCATTACTCCTAAATCTCTCTAGCAGTCAGATTCCACAATGGCTTCGTTGTTCATCTGGTAACTGGTTTCCCTGTTTACATCTCCTATACTGAGTACTTTACATTTGTCCACATTGAATTTCATCTGCCATTTTTCCGACCATTCGAAAAATTTGTTTAGATCTTCCTGTAGTTTTGCAGAGTCCTCGTCAGATTTAATTACACGTCCTATTTTAGTGTCATCAGCAAATTTACTTATGTTGTTGTCTATGCAGATATCTATGTCGTTTATGTATATAATAAATAATAATGGTCCAAGTACTGAGCCTTGGGGGAACTTCACTAGTGACGTTGCTCCAATGGGATTTAGTGCCGTTTATGCTCCTCACAGTTTATTGTCCCATAACCACGCCCTAATCCATTTAAGGATATTTCCTTTGATGCCATGCCCTTCTACCTTTCTAATTAGTCTTTCGTGGGGGACTCTGTCGAAGGCTTTGCTAAAGTCGAGATATACCACATCATAATTATGCCCCTCGTCCACCGATTCGAAAACTGATGAAAAGAATGTTAATAGATTAGTTAGACATGAACGCCCGCTTGTGAAGCCATGTTGGGAATCAATGATCAACTTGTGTTTCTCCAGGTGGTTTCGAATAGAGTTTGAAATCATTGATTCTAGTAATTTACTTACGATTGATGTTAGACTGATTGAGCGTTAGTTAGAGGATAGTGATCTATCCCCCTTCTTGAAAATCGGTATTACATTCGCTATCCTCCAGGATTCTGGTACTACACCTGTTTTTAATGACATGTTAAACAACTTTGCTAAGGGCATACTAAGCTCTTCCGTACATTCCTTTAATACTCTGGCAAATATCTCATCGGGACCAGGTGACTTATTAGGCTTCAGTTTGTCTATTTGCTTATTAACATCGTTACTAGTCACTACTATCCAGCTAAATTTGTTTTCTTCACTTTCTCTGAATAGAGTCGGTTCCTGCAAGTGCAGCGTACTTAATATTGGAAGAACAAATACTTATAATGTATACAGCCTTAACAACATCAACCTAGAGAAGTCGACTTGTGAAAGAGACCTAGGGGTACTTGTAAGCCCGGACCTACGGCCTAGAAAACAGTGCGTTAATGTTCGAAATAAGGCAAACAGAGAACTGGGTTTTATATCTAGAAGTGTAAGTAACAAGAGTGCAGAGGTCTTATTGCAACTATATCTTGCGCTAGTCAGGCCGCACCTCGCATATGCGGTTCAGTTCTGGTGCCCCTATTATAGAATGGATATAAATTCACTAGAGTCGGTGCAGCGAAGAATGACAAAAATGATTCCGGGACTTAGAAACTTTCCATATCAGGATAGGTTAAAGAAACTTAACTTGCATTCCCTAGAAAGACGAAGAGTGCGGGGAGATATGATAGAAGTATTTAAGTGGGTGAAAGGAATCAATAAAGGGGATATAGATAAAGTTCTTATAATATCCGAGCAGGATAGGACTCGGAGCAACGGATTCAAGTTGGATAAGTTTAGGTTTAGGAGGGAGATAGGAAGAAACTGGTTCACAAATAGGGTGGTGGACGAGTGGAACAAGCTTAGCAACTTTGTAGTAAGTGCGGGAACTCTGGAAAATTTCAAAAGGAGGCTAGATAGATTCATGGATGATAGAGAGTGGTAGTAACTCTCGAGAGGAGCTGCCATGCACAGGCCAACCGGCATATTGCAGACTCCTTATTTTCTTATGTTCTTATGTTCTTATGTACACTAAGCGCGACCTACAGGAGATCCTGGACACTTATGCAGATGCGTATACACACTTCGGCCTTGAGGTAAATGTACATAAGACTCAGATTCTCTTTCAGCCTGCCCATGGTTCAGCCACTCCTTCACCATCAATCCAGTTTAACTGCACTACCCTCTCTACTGTTACCCACTTTCGGTATATCGGCTCCCACCTGTCCACCACCGCCGACATCGATGAAGAGATTCAACATCGGATCAGAAGTGCATCTCAAGCATTTGGCAGACTCTGTACCCGTGTCTTTATGGCAGCAAGACATGGGTTACATACAGGAGGCACCTCAAGGCACTTGAAAACTTTCACCAACGTAGTCTACGTTCCATCCTCTGAGTTCGCTGGGAAAATAAGAGAACAAATGCCAGTATTCTACCTGACACCAACTGTAGGAGCATCGAGACTACCATTATCCATGAACAACTACGCTGGATTGGCCATGTTTCCCGCGTGGACGACAGTAGACTGCCAAAGTCGCTACCTTGCAGTCACCTAATGAACAGTAAATGTAGCGCTGGGGGGCAACTGAAAAGGTATAATTATAGTCTTAAGGCAAGCCTGAGAAGCGCCAAATCGATCCTCTCACCTGGGAGACGATTGCTCCACACTATAACGCTTGGAAGAGCACCACACAAGAAGGTGTCAATACTTTCGAGTTAGCCCGACTGCATACCGAGGCAGACAAGCTCCAACGCCGGAAAGACGCTGCCGCCTCCTACCCACACTAGATGTAGCCCTCCATACGTGCAACATTTGTGGACGACCCTGCCGGTCCCGAATCAGCCTCTTTAATCACCTCAGAACTCACCAATGAAGGTGACATCCTTAATAACTCATATCATTGTTTCATAGCTGGATGATCGTCATACTTGATTTGGAGAGGCAGCAAAGTAGTAGTATTAGTAGTAGTAGTAGTAATGTGTGTGTGTGTGTGTGTGTGTGTGTGTGTGTGTGTGACCTATTTTCTATTTCGCAACCACAAACATATTCACAGGAGCTGTCAGACGTGTTGTCTGGGAATATTAAGGTCCATTATGCTGGCCAGTCTCCACGCCGACAGGCGGACGGGCGTCCTTGCAGGAGACGAAGAAGGTATTAATGTACCACTGTTTGGTGTCTTTTATACTCTTTGTCTATGTAGGTTATAATTATGTGACAGGAGAGACTAATATAGGTTATATGTGGCAAGGGAGAGTCTTACATAATTTATATGTGGCAGGTGAGAGTTTTATGTATGTTATACGTGGAAGGGGGAGTCTAATGTTGGTTATACTGTATGTGGCAGGGGAGAGTCTTATGTATGTTATATGTGGCAGGGAAGAGTCTAATTTGGGATATATGTGGGAGGGGAGAGTCTAATGATAGTTATATATGGCAGGGGAGAGTCTTATGTTGGTTATATGTGGGAAAATTGTCACCATCTTGTCATAACTAGAAGTGACCGAGTGGAAGGAAATAAAACTGCATATGGGTGGGTGAGCACGCAGAAGGAACTTTCGTCACTACCCTCAACTTCAGATCCATAAACAAAAGAATCACTGATAAAAAAGGTAGCAACAACCACGCCGCATTTGCACTACTCACACCAGACGGTGCCCTACAACTTTTACAAGTACCAGAGATGACCTGCTCTAGACTGAGTGCAGGTTCTGGCGAAGCGACTAATGTCCCACGCCACAGGCCCACTCACATTAGCAGTAGCAGCTAGTCGCTTTCTTTATCAGCGGAGGGTCGTGGCGGCACTTTCTGTGCTGTTCAAGGTGCAGTAACTTAACGTGGCCCACCTGGCACCACTGAAGCAGCAGCCGCATTAGCATCATTTACCTTTCAAGATGTTTTGTATATAAGTACGCAACTATATGGAATGACATTTTTGTCTTTGTTGTTGCTTAGATCATTAATTAAAAGAGTAAATATTTTTTAATGCTTTGTCAATTGTTTTATAGATTATATTGTAGTATAGTTAAACACTTCTTTGTTCATGTATTATATTGTATTACATACAATGTAAAATTATTAGAGAGAGAGAGAGAGAGAGAGAGAGAGAGAGAGAGAGAGAGAGAGAGAGAGAGAGAGAGAGAGAGAGTCACTCCTCCAGGTGGTGACAAGAATCTAATCAGTATTCTGAAAAGTAATTAAATTTTCTGCTGTCTAATTCGTCATTTTAAATAGACATACAGAGACGGATATACACACAAAAAAAACTAATTGATGGATTACATTGATAGCTAAATGAATAGACGGATTCGGTAGATGGACAAATAGATAGATGAACAGATAGGTTAATGATTATATAGAAAAACATTTGATAGATAGATTGAGAGAGAGAGAGAGAGAGAGAGAGAGAGAGAGAGAGAGAGCATCCTACTTCCCCACCACCACTTCCCCCGCCATTCTCTCGTCCACCACCACCTCTCCCACCACTCCAACTACCCACATTATGGACCAGCAGTATTGTTGTACCAATACCGAAACCAGGACAGCCTGATGCTTTTCGTCCCATATCACTGACCAGTTGCCTGTGTAAAACCTTTGAGAGGATGGTTCTTGACAGACTCTTATATAGAATCAGAGAACACATGTCTCCTAACATAGCAAATGCCCTAATGAATGGAAAACCGCATTTGTCACCCCCATCCCCAAGGTCACCACCCCACAGTCCCCTAACGACCTCAGGCCAGTTGCCATTACCCCCATACCCAGTCTACTTTGTGAGGACTTTGTTTTTGAGTGGGCATTTGCCAGTATCTATCAGTCAATTGATCCACAGCAATTTGGCAATATGAGGACCTCTACATCACACTGCTTGGTGAGCTTTCTGGATTTTCTGCACAGAAACTTGCAGAAACATAAGACATCACTGGCCGTTGCACTTGTGGACTTCAGGAAGGCCTTTGGCCTTGTTGATCACTGTACTGTTATCAACAAGACTATTGCTCTAAGGCTGCCCACCAACCTAGTCTCATGGCTCACTGATTTCTTGAGTGGACGTCGCCAGGCAGTGAGGTATCAGGCCTTGGTCTCCACATTCCAACACATCACCTGGGGTGTTCCCCAGGGGACCAAGATGGGACCACTGTGCTTCCTCATCCTGATCAACGACGTTCTATCGGACACTCCTCACAGGTGGAAGTACGTGGATGACCGCACTGTGGGGGTTTCAGTGGACAACACCGCAGCAGACTACTCATCGCTACAAGGCACCCTGGACAGGCTACAGGCATGGACCACGGAGAACAAGGTCACCCTCAACCACACCAAAACCGTAGTCATGCACATCAATGCCGCCACCACTCCAATGCAAGCCCCAGCAGTCACAGTGGGTGCCCATCCTCTCCAGCTGGTGCAGTCTGCCAAACTCCTGGGTGTAACCATAGACAACAAACTTGACTGGAAGGCCCATGTAAATAACACAGTCAAGGCAGCCTCGTATCGTCTCTACATGCTACGACGACTTAGGTCACTTGGGACACCCACGCCAGAGCTGAGGACCATCTACAATGCCTTTATTCTCCCCAAACTAACGTATGCGTCACCAGCCTGGTCGTCTTCTCTCAACTGCACCCAACAACGTCAGCTAGAGAAGATACAGAAAAGGGCCTGCAGAATCATGCTTGGCGCAGAATACTCCGGCTACACCAATGCTCTCTCCATCTTGGAAATGCCATCCCTCAGTGACCTCCACCCCCAAGCACTGGAAAGGTTTGGCAGTGGACTACTGCACCACCCTCGTCATCGCCACCTCCTGCCACCTGCAGCCCCCCACCCAACTCGCGCAGTCCGCCACTACAACAAAATTCAGCCCATAAGAGCCAGCACCGACAGATATAAGAACAGCACCATCCCATCTATTGTTAAAATAATAAACAACTCCTGATTTATGTACTGTACAGCCCTGTAAATGTATTCAATGCATATTATATCATTATGTCTAAATCAAATGTAAGTCTGTATATTTTCAGCCACCGGCTGCAACTGTATTAATAAACCGTTTATTATTATTATTATTATTTTATAAATGGCTTCACACCTTGGTAAAAGTGTACATAATTGCATTAGCACACTTTTAATTGTACATGGAGATGAAGCACACATACACCACATTTCTTGATCTAAAAGCTGCATTTGATATTGCCAATAGGCAACTTATATTGTACGAAAGGGCCAAAATGGATATAGAAGGTCGGCTGTTACACTGAATAAGTGGTTACCTCACCAACAGAAGGGCTGCTGCACAATTTCAGGGTTACAAAAATGAAGTTAAATATAAGCAACTTGGGACCCTACTTTGTTCAATGTTCGTATTAAATTCAATACCAGACAACCCGACCAATATCACAAACAGCAATGCTGATTATATTTTAGGGACGCCAGTAGGTAGAACGGTACAGCTCCTGCCTGGCAAGCAAGATGTCATGGGTTCGATTCCTGGGTCCCTGTTCACCTAGCAGCAAAGTAGGTACCTGCTGTAAATCGAAAGTTGCGAATTCGTATTCAGGGACAAGTTGTTGGAGCTTCCAATAACTTGCTTAGACATAAACCATTGACTCTTCAGGCTTCTACGCCCTTGACTCTTCAGGCTTCTACGCCCTTAACTCATGAGACATAAAGGCAAGCATGAACTTAGCATGCTTCCCTGTTGGACGCTGTAAACGCTTCTGCTCTTCACTTTATTTTAGTACATACTAAAGCTCATCGTGAATTGCAAACCACCTGAACCATGTACAGTCTCGTTCAAGATAATTCGAACACTGCTGGAGACAGCTGGCAACTCAAGCCCGTTTGTTTACTATGGTACGTAGTAAAAATTATGAATGAATGTAAAGTGATCGGTGATTGGTTCCTTAGTTCCCCGTTGCTTAATTTAATGGTTGGGCTTTGTTGTTTCGCATTATATTATACTAGGTACGATAGTAAATAAACGGCCTTGAGTTGCCAGCTGTCTCCAGCAATGTTCGAAGAATCTTGAAAGAGACTGTACATGCAGCCTGTGAAAACCTCGGTCTTATTATCTCCACTGAAAAGACTAAGGTGTTCAACAAACAAGCTACGCAGCTACGCAAAGTTCAGGATAGGTAACAAGTTAACAACAATATTGACTATGTTTCTTCTTTTAAATAACTTGGTGTCTCCGTTCCTTGTACCTTACCTGCCATACAACAGCTAACCCGCCAATTTACTGACAGACTGCAACCTCTTAGAAGTGCAGCGGGGTACATCCCACATTATGGTGCTAATATTAGAAATGCTAAAACAATGTACCTAGGCCATATAAGATCTCTGATAGATTACCACGCACCAGCTTTAGTCCTTCGTGACAGGAAAGGAATTGGGAAGCTCGAAAAAATGCAGAATAAAGCCCTCATAATTATCCTAGGCTGTCCCATGAACACTAAAGTACTTAACATGATTAAAAAACTATACCATTTCCAAGCTAACCTGGCCCATAAGCCAGGCCCCCCTTCTTTAAAAAGAGCTGATTGGTTCATCGTAAATGTTTGTGCAGCTGTCCATCACTTCAAACAAAATATGTTCACAATTGGTAAGCAGACCTTTTATTCTCTAAAATGATGTTAAATAACTGGGCTGTCAAAATGCAAATCATTTCAAGGCATTAGGCAATTCGGAGAGGATGTTAGAAAAGTTTAAATATTTATCGTAAAAGGTCGAAGTAAAAGATAAAATTCGCTCTTCAATGAAACCTTTTCATATTTGTTTTGTACCAGACATAAAGCAAACAGAAACAAATGATACCAAAAACATAGCACAATAGGTAATAAACTACAGTTTGTATGGCTGTATATATCCCAATCATTTATTTAACTGATAACACTTGATATAAATACGCACTTATATATGAGCAGGCCAAGGGGAGGTAAGACGCTCAGGGAAATAGCTACTGAACTTGGCGGAAATTTCGCTAATCTGGACGTCAACTCTCAACTGTCAACAGATGTCAGCGCTGTGGTACTTAGGGCCAGTTGCAAGAACTTCCGTGGTGTACACGATGCTGTGATATCCCCATGGTCGCTTTGCAAGAAGCACTCCGGGCTTAAGAACAAAAACAAAAACTGTGTGATTCATTATTGGAATATGGGAGATTTCCGTGGTACTCTCATCCCTGCCCGATGAACACTACAGTGGAACTACATTTTGAAACCAAATGAAAAGAAATAGAATTGGATGCACATAAATTGTAGAAATGTGCAAAGGAATAATATTCTTTATAAGATATGCCCCATATGGAACAGCATGTGAAGAATTTTATTGTTCTTTTAAAAAGAATTCCATGTTTGTGTAGGAACATCTGCCAGCCTCTACTTGCCTCATCGCCGCTTATATCCTCCAAATTCTCCTAACCATCATTAAAGTTAAGCCGGTATTATTGCGTTTACACACCACACATTCCTACCACTAATCTATTATCATATTCGAATAAGAAGTCTAATTTTAAGATAATTTTCATCTATTACATTACCGGCGGAAATGTATAATAACGGAGAAAGCGTATCCAAAATTTTCTTCCATTAATCTTGTGCCATTATCGCCTGCCTCACCTCCCACACTGTGTGTCTCCTTCATAAATCATCACGAGCATGCGTTCCCGTATACGTCACGCGACCAATCAGAAGCATTTTTTTTGCAACCAATTAAAATGATTTTGGGTTTCATTCGCTGTATTTTTGGCCCAATCAAATTCGAGTTTTATTTTGGGTCTCTCATATTTAGAAATTCTAATTAATTTCTGACCATGGAAGTCTGCGATGGGTGTCACTTACAGTATATGGAGCTGATTGCGAGTTTTTGGAAAAAAAACTATAGCATTTTTTCGATCTCATGGTGTTCTTCCAACCTCAGTAAAGTGTACTAAGAGCAAGACTGAATGTAAATATCGCAAAGACCAACATATGTGGCGTTGTGTAAGAATCTCAGAATCCAACACGAACAAGAACCAGGCCAATAAGGTAAGAAATAGGTGATTCCATCATATGGTGAGAGTCAGTTAGGTTAGGTTAGGTTTGGTGAGGTTTGGTTTTTGTTTTTATAGTGTTTATTGGCGTATTTTTTATTCGCTTAGCCTTTTTTTTCGGAAAACGTCCTACAAAAAAAATCGAAAAAAAACCCGGCTAATTTCCGCCAGAAATGAAGGTCATATTCAGTCTAAACACACACAAATACACTAGAAAAATATATTTTTGACTTTCTAACAGAGTGTGGCGTGTAAGTGCAAATTTACCGGTAAGCCTTTAATATAGCGAATCCAAATAATCTATGTGTAGGAATGTATGGAAATCAAATTAAGCTAAAAAAAATTCGCAAGTGGCCTAATTTGAGATTGGTAACAGCTGCTCCACCAGGGATGGTAAATGACATCCCTTATCAGAAATAATATCTACCCAATTTTCGTAATAAGAGCAATGAATAATTGTCAAACACTACCAAAATAGATATTGGATTAGTATGAATATTTAGTAGCCTAAATTTCACATTTTAACAGGTACAAATATGCAAGGTGACCTGTAGCAGGGTAGTTGCCAGGCCCTAACACATTTGGCAGTTTTTGCTTATCTGATTTTTTCATGTTTTTGTTTTCATTATAGATGGCAAATATGAAGGATTTTCATATGTTTAATGGCAATGTTGATATTGTTACGAACCACGCCATCTATTGTCATGATCTACCTACCCAGCACCACGAGCAACGCCATCTAGGGACGAAACCCGAGTATGACTAGTCTTAGTTACCACGCCAGGGTTTCCCTTCTCCATATCCTGGTTGTTGCGTCACCTCCTCCAAGTCTTCCTCATCAGCTCCAGTTCGAGGAGAGTTCAGTTCACTCTGGGAAGTGACCACACTAGGATCACCTACCCTGGAAACGTACGGCACAGTGACTACCTACCATCTTCTTCAATACTCAGCCTTACTCGTCAGTAGGGTGTGTCAATTTAGGGGGTGAACTGGCTAAATTGAAAATCGAGTAATTTGGTAGCAATTTATTGTAGTCTTGAAGCATGTAAAACAATATTCTGGCATAAATTTTTTTTTATAATAAGTCCTACCTACATCAAATGGATTTTTAAATGTACATATTTGTGAATTTATAACATAATCAGCGTTTGCACACATGTTACTGTTTCAAGTTTCAAATTATTATATTTTATTATCCGTAGTCTATTTGAAAGTAACCAATGCCTTCATACTCTCTTTGCTTTGGTTTCTTGTCATCAGTAGTCTGCTTGCTATTTGTGCTTTGATGTAACCTTCTCGCCTCTCGTGGCTGTAAACATGGCCCGCTGCTTCTGTGACCATTTTCACACATCTCTCCACACTTTGAGTGTGGGAAGGCCACTTCGGCACCTGCATTGGAGTCTCTTTAAGGTTTCTCAATTCTTGGCTAGTTAGACTTGTTGTCAATGGTGGCTCTAAGACTTCCAAACTCAAGAAAACCAATTCTGACAATTTGGTGGCGTTGACGTTTATTGGGGGAACTTTTCTTGAATGAAACGAACAGTCTCCCAACTGGTCGTCATCTATTAGCGTTCCTCTAATCTTTAGAATGACTTCTACAGCCTCGGTTCGGAGATTGGTACATTGACTGCAAAGCATTGCTTGCAAAACTGCTTCTGATCGAGCATACCAAGCGGACCTTCTTGCCACAGGTAACACGATGTCCCTCACTACCTTCGTCTGTGTTCTTACTAGCTGCAATTGAAACAAAAGGTGATTGGGCCCATCCACCCACATAGGATTAAGTTTCACACTAAACCACTGGGGAAGATAAACTCCAATAATAAATTCAACAATTAACCTCAAATTCTTCAGCACTTTGCCCTTCAATTCGTGCTTGGAAATCCAAATCCTGCAGAAACGAAGAGCTGTAGTTAACCAACGGCTGTGACTGACAGGTCCAATCTCCAAGAGAGCCAATGACTGAGGCACTTCTCCTGATCTTATTGCTTGGGCAATACGATAAGCATAGGATTGATCTGTGCTGAGATCTTTGATGACTCCTTCAGACAACGCCGGAAGGGGAGGGCCAACTTCGACCTTTGGAAAGGTTGTATTTATTTCTAGTTGTGTTGCTTCATCCAGCATGATGCCAAGGGGACCTGACCACTTGTTGTTGCTCTTTGTAGGACCATCAAGTTCCTGGATGAGATGACGAAGAGGTAGCTCGCCTGTATGTAAATCACATACAATCCAAACAAGTCTTCTTCCTAGTTTTTTCTCTAAATGCGTCATTACACCCCCCTGCCATCCGGTGTTCACTGCAGTTGAATCTCCACCAACAGCCTGCAGTGAACTGCCAAGTCCTCTCTCCTGAACCCAACATAAAATATGATCAGCAATGACCTCTGCATGTTTCTTCCCTTCTACTTCAGTTTCGGGAGCAAAGTGAAACAAAAACCGACCACCAGGCTCAGAACAGACAGAGTAGTGTTCTTCTTTGATGAGACCTGGAAACTTTCTGTTCACTCCCTCTACTTCTAGCAAAACTTTTGTGTCATCTATTCTTCCATCAAACAAAAGACAGGAGAGCCCTCCCTCGCTTAAATCTTTTTCATGCTGATCAGATATTTCCTTCATTATTTTTTCTTGTGCTCTTCTAATTTTATTATGATCTATCACCAAAGATACATCCTCTCGGCTGATGAGGCCTGCATCTATCCAAGCGGCAGTTGCAATTTCTGCAGCCTCACGAAGTCCAGCATGGTGGCGAATACTAGCTAAAGCAATGTTTGAAATATTTCTTGTGTTGTATTTCATTTTCTTTGGTAAAGGTTCAGATGGCTCTTTGGAACTATCATCTGATGTTGCTTCCTGTTCATCAGAAGAACTATCAAAGAAGTGATAAACATCTTGACACAGCTCTTCCTCTCTTTGGATGGCTTCTTCACTCTTCATTTTCTTCTTTTGTTCCCTCTCTCGGATTTGTTCTCTCTTCTTGGCATTAGCAATCTGCTTCTTTGTTTCTGAATAATCTATTGAACCCATTTGCATACTTCCTTGGCCTTCTGCCTTTGTCCTCTGTGCCTTTATAAATTCAAGCTCTAAAACAGGGATCTTCTTTTCACGAGGACAACCACAATCAATGTGGGAATTATTTTCTCTCTTACCTGAGTGAGAACAGTTGGATTCAGAACATAATTGTATGGAGCACTTGCAGGTCAAAATGTCAAACAGAGTATCAAGTGTGTGCAGAAATTCATTTTTCCTGGCCAAGTTTCCTTTACCAAGTGATGTTTCAACTGCTTTGTGCCATAATTTCGTTAGTTTTAGCTCAATAGTTCGACACTGATTAATCACAGGTGGTTTGAATAGTGCATTAGCTTTTGTCCATTGATGCAGAAGAGGGACTATCATGTCATTTATGAGTTCTTTATCTGTATAGTTCCTTCTGTCCTTTGCATTTTTTTCTCGAAGGAGTAACCCTAATCTTAGCATGTCTCTCACTGTTGGAAGTTCTGATACAGGAAGCTCCTTCCCTTTACCAACTAGCAGGCTCAAGTGGGTTGACAACTGACTTCTTGTCTTCAATTTTGACATCTTCACACTATCTGACAAATAGAAAAATATTTCAATGTTTCATAATTCAATTGTTGTTTCAAAAAATATCAATTTGTTTATCAAAAATGCTGTAACAGAAATAACATAATACTTTCTTAGAACATAATGTTTTATACAATGATATAAGTGACTGCGACAATCAATATGCCCTACTTACAATAATTAAAATGTAGAATTCGTCTGGTAGAGTAGGTGCAAGTGCAATGAGAGCAAACCACCGTCTATGATATCTAGAAGGAGAGTGAGCCGGACGCCTTATCCTCACGCTTGGTACAAGTCAAAACAAGAATTAAACTGTCCCACACGGAGAGCCTGTTCATGTTCATGTTCTGACATGCATATTGTACACAAGCTATAGAACCATAAAATACTCCATAATCCATATGCTTACATGAGATTAGTTAATATCAAGTGAATAATTCTAATCAAGTCTCATTAATTTGTTGAAATACTGATATTTGAAACTTTAAGGTATAATTGATGTAGGTGAGGGTTATTTCAATTCATTTTTGTTTGCTAATCTCAAGTTTAGACATAAAGAGGCACAATATTTTGACTACCAAATTTGATTTTTAACATGTTGACAAAATTGACACACCCTACTCGTCAGCCATCTCAGCTCCGCACTTGAGTATTTGTTATCCTATATTGCCTCCCCACGTCCACTTGCTTCAAAATTGTTGTATGTTGTATAAATATGTATATACTGTTAATGTTTAGGTTAAGTATGGTTAAGGGTAAATTATAGAAAGCTGAATATTTTGTTAAGGAATTTATGGTACACAACAAAAACTGGCATCCTTTGTCTACCCTTTTATAGTCCGATTGTCTTTGGGTTTTTATTGTTGTTGCCTGTTGGGATCTGGGTAGACTTTTAACTATATTCTAAATGCCCAACTCGTAACAATATACAGTACACAGCCATTCTATATTTTGTCTACATGTACAGTAGAATTAAGTGTGAATACATTGGCCTTGTATGTCCATGACTCTAACAAAAATGAATAATGTCTTACAAAATAAAAGAAATTGATGGTATTACTATCTTTTCGGTCATCCAGGAAATTTTAGGATTTTAAGTTGACCGATTTTTACCAGATAGGTTAACTTAGGTAGGTTAAGTTAACATTTTGAACATTGAAATTTTAAGGGGCTGTAATTTTTTTCTATGAATTAAAAAAAAAGATCACAGTTTTGGACACCATAAAAATCTACATTAGTTTTTTTTTTTTTTTTTTGGAGTGTTGTAAATGAAACAAAAAAATCCGAGTTTCCATCGGAAAAAATAAAAAAAATAAAATATATATATATATATATATATATATATATATATATATATATATATATATATATATATATATATATATATATATATATATATATATATAACTTTACTCAAAACTTGAAAGGGACCCTGATACTTAGCTTGTAGGGGAAACTTCCTAATGGGCAAGAACAAAAGCACATTATCCCTAACATTAAATTTTCTATCTTCTGCAGTTTCATCAAATTAACTTTTCATTTCCTCTTGGGCTTCTTTCATATTATACCTTGCAAATTCCTGTATATGGTTCAAGCTTTCCTATAAATTAACAACATATTCATCTTCTTCTACCCAATTCTCATGCAATAGTTTCAAGGGACCACGGATATCGCGGCCAAATATCAGTTCACTTGGTGAGAATCCCAAACTAGATTGTGTAGTACATCTGATAGAATACAACAGATATAATATAAACCAAATGCCCGCACAGGTATAACTTCCGGATATCTAGTAGATGCACACATCAGAGTTAACAAATCTTCATTACTGTATCCTGTTTTAGGAAGAGAGGCCACACAATCAATGATTACTTGTACAAATGGTTCATCAACAACATGTATAGGTTTTAAAGGTGCGGGTGACAACACTTGATTAGGCTTACTAGCTAACTGGCATACATGACATGTACGGTACAAATCTGCTATGCCTCAGGAAACACCAGATTCATAATGGCTCCCTGGTTCTGATACAGCCCTAGCAAATAATGGAACCAACGATTGTTCAGACTTTTCAGCAGAAATCAACTTCTCTCTTATGACAGGAAGGCTACTGAGATCAATATTCACACGATCTTTAGAATCTGTCTTTACATCGCTTGACACACTATTAACAGGTTGACCCACTGAACCTATATCTAACTGCTCTGGCTTAACATCAAACAGTCCATTCATATCATAATCAGGCAAATCATCACGCTGTTCGCGCACTTCTGTCCCATATGTCACCATTTTAGCTTGACTACGGGTTACAGCACAAGAAGAGAATAACCCATCACACTTGCTCACAAGGGTCTGCAGCAGGGTCATTACTCATAGGTGTAGAGCAGACAATTGGGTCCGGAATGATAGGCTACCAGCTATATCATTCCCAAGAGGAACGTTTCTCCCTGGCAAAACCTCCTGAACCCCTACTGTAACTAGCTGAGACAAAAGGTCCGTCCGAAGATACACTTCACAAAAAGGAACGCAAGTGGTTCCACGAACGCCACGCAACACAACATGCTCACCCATGTTGTGTTGCACAATGATGCACAATTTCGTCCTTAATTGTGTTTGTAACTTTTGCATTTAACATTGTTTGTCGTGTATTGAAGCAACATTAATTTTAAGTGGTAAATATTAAGGACAAAGTTGTGCTGAGTTGCCAATTTGTTTTTTGTTGTGCCATATGTGCCCTCATTATTTTATTCATCTTTAACATAATTGAAGTAGCTAAGTTATGGAATTTCAGAGGAGAGAGTGGTAGGGGAGGTGGTGGTGGAGGAGAGTGGTGGGGGAGGTGGTGGTGGAGGAAAGAGTAGTAAGGGAAGTGGTGGTGAAGGAAATTGTAGTAGGGGAGGTGGTGGTGGGCGTGATAGTGGTAAGGGAGGTTGTGGAGGAGAAAGGGGTAGGAGAGGTGGTGGTAGAGGAGAGAGTGGTAGAATATGTGGTGGCGGAGGAAAGAGTGGTGGGACAGGTGGTGGTGGAGGAGATAGTGGGAGTTTGTGGTGGAGGAGATACTGGTAGGGGAGGTGGTGGTGGGGGAGATTGTGGTAGGGGAGATGGTGATGGAGGAGATAGTGGTTGATGAGGTGGTGGAGCAGAGATTGGGAATGGAGGTGGTGGTGGGGTAGATAATAGTTGGGGTGGTGTTGAGATAAAAGTAGGGTGGTGGTGGCGGTGGGGAAATAGTAGTAGGGGTGGTGATGGTGGTGGTGGGTGAGGGAGGTGGTGGTCGAGAGAGTGGTGAGGGAGGTGGTGGTCGAGAGAGTGGTGAGGGAGGTGGTGGTTGGTGAGAGTTATTTTTTTTTTTAATTTGCCACTTACTGCGGCTAGCTTATTGTACACCACCTACTCATCCTGTGAGCTGTTGATTAATATAAGTGTCATAACTGTGCTTCTCTTTAATCCTAATCTCAGAAACACAAGTCCAGGTCACGGTAAATACTATATTAATTTTGTTTGTGCTCATTCAGTATGCTGAGGGGTAGTTTCACTGCATTATCAGCCATTGATTAAACCCCAAGACACTAAGCGATCATGAAAATCTTCAAGAAATAGAGTGGGTGTGTATCGAAGGAAAATGGGTGTGAGTGTGTGTGTCGTGGGAGAGAGGGTATGAGTGTGTTATAGGTTAGTTGGTGTGAGTGTGTCGTGGGAGTGTGGGTACGAGTGTGTTATAGGTTAGTTGGTGTGAGTGTGTCGTGGGAGAGAGGGTATGAGTGTGTTATAGGTTAGTTGGTGTGAGTATGTCGTGGGAGTGTGGGTACGAGTGTTATAGGTTAGTTGGTGTGAGTGTGTCGTGGGAGAGAGGGTATGAGTGTGTTATAGGTTAGTTGGTGTGAGTGTGTCGTGGGAGTGTGGGTACGAGTGTGTTATAGGTTAGTTGGTGTGAGTGTGTGTGTCGTGGGAGAGAGGGTATGAGTGTGTTATAGGTTAGTTGGTGTGAGTATGTCGTGCTTTTGTAAGTGATTTTGAGATTGTATGTCATTGGCTTTGTGAATGTGTCATGAAAGAGTGGGTTTGAGTGTCAGGTGAGTGCAGGTAATCAGGGGACAGGAGTGAGTGGGGTATTCAGCAATCAGTCTGCCTGTCGATCGAGAAAGGTCCATCCAATCACTCACTGACTGTCAACTCTTAGCCTGTAGATTGGAGTGAATTTTCGCCGTTTTTGTTTTATTGCGGGAGAGAGCCAAGATGATATGCATGTTGGTTATTTTGGAGTCTATTTGTCTGTGTCTGTGTCCCTCTCATTTTTACCAGTCTGATATGTGCAGTGATATAGACACACACTAACACAGAACCTATATACGGTGAAATAGACAGATTGACACACACACTATCCTCGACCTACACGCCCATCTATACTCAACACACACACACACACACACACACACACAGACATAAGCACTTCAAAAATAAAAGTCCACCCTCGAGATCTCATAACTGGATTGAGGCCCTCCTCCACCTGGTGACACGAGTTTTGGAGAACTATAGTCTTCCTACATACTTCGCTGAGTTCCAGAGCTGCAAGTGGAAGAGGCTTTGTGTGCGTGTGTGTGTGTGTGTGTGTGTGTGTGTGTGTGTGTGTGTGTGTGTAGATAATTTCAGTCCCTACAGCTGAAGAAACAGGTATGGAGTTCGCCAAATACTTGAGATGTACATCGGATCCGATGTTAAATCTCTTCACCGATGTCTGCGGTGGTGGACAGGTGGAAGCCGAGATACTGAAACTGGGTAAGATTAGAGAGGGTAGAACCGTTAAGCTGGATGGTTGGTAGAGGTGTGGCTGAAACCAGGGACAGGATGAAAGAGAAGAGAATCTAAGTCTAACGTACAAGCACCTCAAGGCCGAAGTGTGCATATGCATCTGTGTAGGTGTTCAGGATCTCCTGTAGGTCACGTTCAATGTGAGTGACAAGGGTGAGGTCGTCTGCATACTGAAGTTCAGTAATGGAAGCTGCCTGACGACCACCTTTGTTCCTGCCTGGAGTCATCTTATGTTGAAAAAACCCTTCATCCGGTACTGGATGTCTAAATTGGCACTGGCACGAGTAAGGAAGGCAGCCAAGAAAAAGGAAAAGAGAGTTGGTGTCAGTACACATCCTTCTTTTACCCCCATTTGGATGGGGAAGAACTCAGACTGGGTGCCATTGTGCAGGACGCTGCCGTTCGTGCCATTGTGCAGGACGCTGCCGTTCGTGCCATCGTGGAGTTACCTCAAAATGGAGATGAATTTTGGTGGGCAGCCAAAACGGCTGAGGGTCCGCTAGGGGGCTTCTCTGTTGACCGACTCGAAGGCCTTGGCTAGGTCGATGAAGACCGTGTACAGGTCACAACGCTGCTCTTTGCACTATTCCTCTATCTGGCGGGCAGCAGAGATCATGTCAGTGGTGCCACGTGATGGTCTGAAGCTATCTTGAGATCCTGGGAGGAAGTTTTACCCCTCAGGAAGAAGTTTGCTTACGAGGACTCTGGCGATAATCTTGCCAGCTACGGGCAGCAGCGAGATCCAGTGGTATTTGCCACAGTCTGACTGGTTTCTCATCAACAAAGTTATACTGTATTCTGTATATCAAGCAGTGGTCTTCCCCACCCTGCTATATGGCATTGCAACATAGGTCACAAACAGGAGGCACCTTAAGGCACCTCAAAACTTTCACCAACGTAGTCTACGTTCCATCCTTCGATTTCGCTGGGAAGACAAGAAAACAAATGCCAGTATTCTCGCTGACACCAACTGTAGGAGCATCGAGGCTACCATTATCCATGAACAACTAGTTGGACTGGCCATGTTACCTGCATGGATGACAGTAGACTGCCAAAGCAATTAATTTAGTCACCTAATGAATAGTAAACGTAATGCTAGCGAGCAACTGAAAAGGTATAAGGATAGTCTTAAAACAAACCTGAAAAAGTACTAAATCAAGCCCCGCACCTGTGAAACGATTACTCCACGCCGTAACGCTTGGAGGAGCACCACACGAGAAGGTGTCAAGATACTTTCGAGTTAGCCCGACTGCATACCGAGGCAGAAAAGCGCCAACGGTGGAAAGAAGCTTCTGCCGCCCCACCCGCACTAGATGTAGACCGCCACACATACAATATCTGTGGACGACTCTGCTGGTCCCGTATCGGCATCTCTCGTTACCTCAGAGCTCACCAACGAAAGTGACATCCTTGATAACTCATATCATTGTATCAAAGCTGGATAACACGAAAGTCTACAAAGTCTGAGTGAGCGCTCCCCACAATTCCCAGTTTTGACGAGTCTAGTGAGTCGACTACCTTTAGTCTGTACAGGAGACTATAGCAAGACCCAGTTATCATCAGTGTCACTTGTGAAATTTCAATTTACTAGACTGCAGTGATGCAGAAAAAGAAAGTGGGGGGACATCAGTACAGTACTCAGCACCCATGAAAACCCCTAAACCCACCTCCAATGTACAATAATACCACCAGGCCATAATTACAGTGCAGTAATATCTTCATTACCCAGAATTCTCCAATACTTACTCAGAATTGTAATTGGCTCTGGAGTTTTTCCAAGACAATTCTCGCCATACCTAACCTAACCTAACGTAACTTAACCTAACCTGACCTGACCTGACCTAACCTGACCTAACCTAATTATCGTGTAGACCGCACACTATAGTAACACCACAATTTCTTGCCTCGTCCTTCTTGCACTCTTGGCATATGTGGCTATACGCGTTCAAAAAGTTCATGGATGCATTCTTTGGACAGCCCCTACCTCTTGAAGAACTCCTCCTCAGAGAGATAAGCAAAAGGATTTTGATGATCTCTAATAACAATCCTTGCTTATTTTCCGATAAATTGTTTAGCTTAAAATAACTCATTTTATTTCCTCCAAACATTATCACAGTACAACTTGAAACAGTATTTCAATTATAACAAAATTAAAAACGGATTACACTGGCATGTTTTAAGAAAAATATATCACAGTACAGTACAGTACAGTAAATGAAAAAATATATCATTTAAGCAGTATAGCGCATTTTTAAAGGCTTCCAAGTTCTATACTCAAATAGTTTGCAAGTGTCAGAAATCTATAAGCAAAATTTTCGTTCCTCAAAATAAAAACAAGCAGCAGTACCAAATTTATCACAGTATCTGTACAGTAGACAGTGCTGTATATAAATTAATAATAATCATACTTAGTTTGAAATTGCAAATCCAGTAATAGAAATTGTCATTTTTGAAAGATTTTAGAAGTACTGTACCTGTATTGAAATTGTAAGTAAAGTCCAAAAGAAATGTGAAATAAAAGAATTATTAAAATTTTACAATAAGTATGAGTATTTAATACACATTATCACTGTATATTATATATGAAATTCCAGCAAAAATATGTTGAATCTATTTGTTTTTACAAGAACTAAATGAACAAAAAAATCATAAATGTTAGAACCTAAAAAATATGATTTCACATCTCCATTAAGTGCAAAAAAAAAACAGTAAATAGCGATAAAAAACAATTAAATTTCTCAAATAAGTATGAGTGTACATTACACAGTATCACAGTACTGTATATTGTATCTGACATTATATCACAAATTAAGTTGAAAGAATCTATTTGTTTTCACAAAGGAACAAAAAGTCATAAATGTTTGAACATAAAATAATATTTAATTCTCCATTAAGTGCAAAGAAAAAATAGTAAACGGAGAGATATAGAAAAAAATCACAGTTTATACGTTATCAATTATGACATTGGTGGCAAAGTCTTTATAATTTAAGTAGATTGCCAACAGCCAGAGGTAGAATTATGGCTGCACTTTTGACATACGCCACTGCTCAACAACTATAATGCTTGCGCACAGATTGGGCTGATACTGTATTGTACATACTAGTGAAGGCCTTTAAAGCCACCAATATCGCACCATTGAGTTCTTGTGTACTGTCCTTAATAATGGCATTGAAGCATTCATTCCTCTTGTTCACCTGCTTCGTTTTCTTCCCCCGTGACTGGATGTTGATGGTGCTGTTGCTTGTGGTGGCACAGGTGATCCTGATGTTGGATCAGTTGATCCAAGTGTTCCTGCTGGTGCAGATACTGGCATAATTGGTAGTGGTGACTGTTACGTGTCAAAGGAGTAAGGCTCATAACAAACAAAAAGTGAAGGTATTTAAAGAGAATTACAATATATGTTTCGAAAATTTGTATGGAGAACAACTCCAACTACGGTATATTATATGGATTGAATATAACCCCTTTTAATAAATGACTTGATGATTGGAATAAAGAAACTTAAATAAAAGGTATAACTATATTTACAAATGCTTACCACTAATAACAAAGACATAAAGCTAATCACATGTTCATACTTGATTACTTTAAGGCTGCCAATATCACTGACAACTAAATCAATACACGATTCAAGAACAAAATTACATAAAACACTGAATACATAAAACACTAAATACAGCCAGCCAGCCTCAACAATGAATACCATAAGTACATCACCCGATCAATCGAAGACAGAAGTCAACTGACAACACAGGCCAGTGTAAAGGTCTGCAGGTTACCCAAACTTATGTCCAAACTCCAAGCCGGCTCTGAAAACCTCGGCTTTTATGGGTTGCTGACTGACCCAAACATTGTACTTGACATAACGTCTCATTGTTAATGTTATTACAGTGTTACTAACTTTAATAATATAAACTATTCACACACACAGAAACAAAACAATGTAATTCTAGTCTGGAAAAATAAAAATTTATACACTATATATATATCAAGAATACATACTCATTTACAGTAGGTCTAGCAGGGGCAGGCATACAGCTCATTGAGTAATTGGTTGTTAAGGTAGTTCTATCCTACGTTACACGTAATATCTCCCTCTTAAGAGATTTATTAGGGTGCTAAATAAATCTAAGGAAAGAACTTGTTCACACTCTTGACAACATATGTAACCTGGTGGATGAGTCGCTGGAAGGTACTTGGAGCGATTTTTAATCCAAAGGCCATGACATTGTATTGGTAAGGACCGCTAGGAGTGACGAACGCCGAGACACTCTTTGCTCGCTCCGTTTACTCCACCTGATAATAGCCTTTTAGAAGGTCGATTTTCGTCAGGAACTCTGCTTTTCCCAGATTGTCTACTGTGTCGTCAATTCTTGGTAACGGGTATGAATCTGTTCTTGTGATGCCGTTCACTCTGTGGTAGTCCGTGCACATTCTTGAACTCCCATCAGGTTTCCACACAGTAGGCAAGGGGAAGCCCACTCACTGCTACTCTTTTCAACTAAGTTGTGGGCGAGAAGGAACTTCACTTCTTGCTCAAGAAGTTCTCGCTTAGCTGGATTCATGCGATAGGGTGCCTGCTTGATTGGTTTGGCGTCCTCCACCAGTTCAACATCATGCAGCACACAGGTCGGCACCACTGTGGAATGTCCCCAAATAGCTGTGGGAAGTAATGGAGAAGGCACCTTACATCTTCAGCTTGATCTGATGATAGATGTAATTTTTTAAAGGGATTAGCCAGTATGTCAGAATTTTGCAACTTCATTTCATTATGGCTTTCAATCTCTTGAAACTCTGCATGCTCTTCACTGTAGTCAGGTGAACTCAACACCTCACTGACCACTGAACTTTCATCTCTAGGGTAATACCTCTTAAGCAGATTAATGTGAACGAGTCTCTCTGGTTTTCTACGTTCAGGTGTTTTTATGATGTAATTGACAACACAAGGGCCGTAAAATTTAGTCTGTAATGGATTCTTATAAACAGAAAGAAATGCTAGAACTCTATTACCTGGCTTGAACTCTCTTAACTCTGAATTTCTGTCAAATTTGTTCTTCATATTATTCTAAGCTTTTTCTAAGTTTGACCTAGCCAATTCTAATGCTTTCTTATTTCTATCTTTAAACTGAGTAACATAGGTTAACAAGGATTTCTAAGGTTTACCATCTAACCATGAGTCTTTCAATACCTTCGAAGGTCCTCTAACCTCATGGCCGAACACTAACTCATATGGAGAAAACCCAAGGGAATCTTGCTTACTGCTTCTGACAGCATATAACACAAAGTGAACACCTTCATCCCAGTCAACACTGTTTTCATTACATTACTTCGTAGCCTTTTTGTACATATCTGGACCTCTCTGCTTCGATCTGAAATGGTATTGATTGTGAGTTAAACGGTAGTTCTCGGCGAGGCTGGCTGCCTTGTTTACATCAGTTACCTCTCTCGCCTGAATATACAATTTAATATGCAAAGGAACTTGTCTGAGAACGTCTTACAGCAGTATCAGTTGTCCTAACTCTTCAAAAGTGGTGACATTGCTAGCTCGGAGCCATCTTGTAACTAACTTTTCCTTAGCTCTAACAAACTCTCGATATGTTTGTTTTTCATCCTATTTTCAGATTCCTAAATTTCTGTCTATACGTCTAAGGTATTTGAACCGTAAGTTTTAAGAACAGTGTCCTTCAACATATCATATTGACAAGCTTGATCATCAGTAAGGTTTACAAAGACAGTTTTTGCTCTACCTAAGAATGCTGATTGAGCTAGAAAACTCCAACTTGTTTGGCAATTTTCTCAAATAACAGGAAGAAATTCTCAGGGTCATTTTCAACAAAACTAGGTTCTAATTTAACATGTTTGGGAGCATCAAAAGTAGTGTCATGTGAATTGTTTGCACTGTAAATTTGATTATTTCTAAGAAAATGCCTTTCCTTTTCCTCACTTTCCAGCTGTTTTATAGCCAATTCCTATCATTTATTTCTAGAATTTTTAGTTTCACCGATTCACTAGTACCTTCTTCACACAAATCTAAAACGCTAAGTGACAACAACTCAGCACTAACCAAATAATCAAGCACATTCTTTTTAATCTCTGCTTTAGTTGCACCTGCTCTGTACTTCACTTTATAGAATTTAGCAAGAGCTATGCAATCAACTTTCTTCATGTTTACATCAATCAGTTGTTCGATCGTTGGGTTTTTAGTAAATACATTAACATTAAACTCCATGGTTACAATTTAAACAAGTGAATCAAAGGGCTTATCAACTGTTGGACCAAATAGTTCAAAATCTCCCGGACAGGCCCCCAATATTTGTTATGTGTCAAAGGGGTAAGGCTCGTAACAAACAAAAAGTGAAGGTATTTAAAAAGAATTACAATGTATGGTTCGAAAATTTGTATGGAGAACACCTCCAACTAAGATGTAATGTATGGATTGATTGCACCCCCTTTTAATAAATGATTACTTGATGATTGGAGTAAAGAAACTTAAATAAAAAGTATAACTATATTTACAAATGCTTACCACTAATAACAAAGACATAAAGCTAATCACATGAACACAGTAGATTACTTTAAGGTTGCCAATATCACTGACAACTAAATAAAAACACGATTCAAGAACAAAAATACATCAAACACTGAATACATAAAACACTAAATACAGCCAGCCAGCCTCAACAATGAATACCATAAGTACATCACCCGATCAATCGAAGACAGAAGTCAACTGACAACGCAGGCCAGTGTAAAGGTCCGGCGGTTACCCAAGCTTATGTCAGAACTCCAAGCCTTGTCTGAAACCCTTGGCTTTTTTGGGTTGCTGACTGACCCAAACATCTTACTTGACCTAACGTGTCATTGTTAATGTTATTACAGTGTTACTGACTTTAATAATATAAACTATTCACACACACATACACAGAAACAAAACAATGTAATTCTAGTCTGGAAACATGTAATATTATACAGGTGCATAAAGCTCATTTAATAATTGATTGTTTAGGGTAGTTCTATCCTACCTTGCAAGTAACACTGCCTTTTCCCTTGAAAAGGAACTCTTATCTCCACAACTCATGTTTCTGCTTCAATTTTGGCGTGCGGATCGACCTGGTTTGCTTACATTTATCTTGGATAAGGCGTACCAGCCCTCTTGAATTGCAGCGTTCTTGTTACTAAATAGTAACCTGATGTTCGGGATTGATATTCGAATTTGACCAATCCATTTGACAAGTTACTAAACCTTAACCCGACATTCGGGATTGCTCTTCGGGCTTGCTGTCCCAAGTGCTTGAAAAAATGGTCGATGATTGTAGTGACTTATTTACATACTACCCAACCACCCTCAGCATCTCTACCCTGCTCCACCACTCGTAGCCATTTTTTTTTAAACTTGCGGGTTACTTATTAGTGTCCCGAAAGTTCTCTCCAAGCCGTAATTCATTTTTGTAAACCAAATATCGCCACGTTACCATTTAGTAGTCCGACAATATTATTGGAAAGTTCGGGATAAGTCCTTTCGGTGTTTGTAGGCACCCGAAAGACTTATCCCGAATGTTCAAACTAGTTATATATAAATAGAAAGCCCTGTCGCAGAGCAGGACCCAAATTAATCTCAGAGAGAAGTTCGGAAAGCAGCTAGCCCTCTTGAGTTGCCAACTAATTGCCAGGGTGACCTTCATAGACCCCCGAACTCTCTTACGTCTATGTCAGAGGGTCGTGGAATCGAGATGTGATTATATATGACTTTGCTCAGTGTGTGTGTGTGCGTGTGTGTGTGTGTGTGTGTATGCACCAAGGGTGGTGTAATGCGTCTAGTGTGGTAGCATTATGTTAGTGTTAAGGTGCAAGCACTACTTGCTTCCTCTCGTTTTCAGCTACCGCTGTTGGCTAACCTTTCTTGGCGAACAGGGAAGCAATGTAGATAAGTCTTCTCCTGCTAGTGCACAGCCTTGTCACGATCTAGACTCCAGCTGTGCCTTCTCGTGGCAACACACGGTAACTGTGTGCCTCATGGGTCCAGGTTAGACCAACGGGGGTTTTTAAAGCAGCAGTGGGCCCCAGAGGGATGGAGCATAGGCCCACTTGCATGTGGACACATCTTAGCACCTTCTAACCACTGCCCCGCTGCCTTGTGGATTAACCTTAGTAGGTACAAGGTAACGGCAATAAACCCCAAACGAAAAACCCCAAACGGCAGTATAGGCGGAAGAGGTGACGAACATGGAAACCCAACGACTACACCGGCGGATGAAGGCAATGCAAGATGGACAGTCTACTTAGGCAAAACCCAACAAAGTGAGCTATCCGCAGTCCATTGCAACTCTCCCTCTCCCCAGTAGTTACAACTACTTGCTACACTGGATCAGGAAAAGGGAAAACCAAGATATGTGGCTGCAGCCTGCGCTCCTGCCTCACCACATAAATCAACTCAGGGACAGCCATCAACCGGATCATCACACTTCCGAACATAATCAAAACCCCTATACACCCAAAAGTCCAATGGCGAAGAACAGGTCGCGATGGGGACAGGTAGAGATGACAACCAGAAGTCTCTAGTCACAACTCTGCACATTGGTGCAGTGGTGGGCACGGTTCGGCTAATCCGCTAACCGCTAATTAACGAAGCTAACTTTCTCTTTAGCGGATTAGCGTTTTCGCTAACTTTGGAAACCATTAGCTGACCAATTAGCTTCCCCTTAATTTAGTTCCGCTAACTTTAAGTCAGCTAACAAAATTTATACATGTTTGTTCTTGTCTGTTGTAAGCATGTGAATAGCACCGCAACGGTCGGTAGTCAGGTCAGAGGGTAAGGTGACCCAACCTTCTCACCTGGTTACAAATCTTCTTAATTACAAAATTGTCCACTTTGTATATGCCATTACTCAAATTCATGTTGAATGCTTCGGTATGTTTAATGAGACTAGATTATATGATGTTCCTACTGTCAACTGAATTACAAGGTAATATTGAGGAGGCATTATCCCAGTCAATGCAATGCTTGTTATCCCTCAAATGAACAAACAGAGCATTGGATTCCTTGCCTGTCCTAACAACATGAATATAGTGTTAGGATAGGGTGCAACAGGAGAAAGGGCAATACTTGAGAGCCATTGGCAGGTTTAATTTGAAATTCCCTAAATTATTACATTTGGCTAGGAAATTGGATGTGGAGAGGCAAGTATCTATTTGTTGTTTGAAACTGTTATATAACCTAGTCATCTGTTATGTATCTAGCGGCAATATTGATAAATTGGAAACCTCTGCACTTGCATTCACTGATTTACTGTAATTGCTTGGGGAGAGAGAGAATGATGATATTCATGATCATCAATAATTTTTATTGTTAGCCCATATGCTTATGATTACTTAATTACTTTTACTCTGATACTGGCAGAAAAATCATGAGTATAAATAGTAATAAAGAGAGGAAGAAGATTATTAATATTAATTATAATATTTTTTTAATAAGAAAAGGAATATCATAAAAATAATGAATACATGAGAAGTTCAGGCGGTTTAATTAAAGATAGTGTACTAGGAGTTGAGAAAATCAGGAAATATTGAATGAATATCTTCTAATACAGTGGGGTGGTCTCACCCATGATAATATACGAGTCCTTCCTTAATAACGTTTTCATTTACTATGGCGCAATGACGTCACATAATTAGCTACGAATCCTGCACGTAGGTTGACTTGGTTTAATTAGACTTTGTGCAGATCAACACAAGATTCGCGAACTTTTCAAATCCACTAAATTAGTTAATGGATCAATCACTCATGATGCAGCCCACTCCACTCACCCAATGGTAACTCCCTAATTACAGACGATGAAGGAATCTTCAGTGTTGGAAAGAGTACTACCATTCGCTGCTCAACTGAAACACCGATGTGGATGTCCTGACTACCCAGTAGGTCCCTCAGCACCCAGAGCTGACCCACCTCAGCTATCCTCCATCCCATGATGAGGTACACTCACGCGCCATAGTTCCTACCACTACTCCTGGCTCGAGGGAAGTCGTAGTCAGGGCTGCAAACCAAACGATCCCTCTTGTATAGTGATGGTAAATAAAGTGTTGTGAAGTCACTAAAAAAAAAGTATCGTGCAAATAATCTCACAAATATACATCATGAACTGCCATTCGTACAATCCAGCGAAGCTTCGAGCTACCACATAGCACCACTGAATGATGGGTGGGGGAAGTGAGGGGGGGACGTTCGGTATGAAGCCAAGGCTACGACTTCCATCGAGTCAGGAGTAGGGGTAGAGGGCTCATCGAAATTATGGCGCGTGAGTGTACCTACTGCCATCAAACAGATGAAAAAGAACAAAGCCACAGGGCCTGATGGAATCTCAGCCGAGGTGTATAAAGCAGGACGACCACTGCTTTCCAGCCGTTTCCATTCTCTCCTGAAGAATATATGGGAAAAGAAGGAAATCACCCAGGATCTTAAAAAAGTCTCCATCGTCAATATATATAAGAACAAGGGAGACCTGTCAGACTGTGGCAACTACCGCGGGATCTCGCTGTTGTCCATAGCTGGCAAGATTATCGCCCTAAACAGACCTTTTCCTGAGGCGGAATCTCAGTGTGGTTTTAGACCATCACGTGGCACTACTGGCATGACCATTGCTGCCCGCCAGATACAGAAAACGTGCACAGAACAGCGTTTTAACCTGTATATGACCTTCATCGACCTTACCAAGGCCTTCGACTCAGTCAACAGGGAAGCCCCCTGGCGGACCCTCAGCAGTTTTGGATGCCCACCAAAATTTATCGCCATTATGAGGCAACTCCATGATTGCATGAACAGCAGTGGCCTGTACAATGGCACCCAGTCTGAGATCTTCCCCATCCAAGCGAGGGTGAAAATAGGGAAGTGTACTAGCACCAACCATCTTTTCCATTTTCTTGACTGACTTCCTTACTCGTGCCAATGCCAGTTTAGCCGACGAGGTGGACATCCAGTACCGGATGAAGAGACTTTCAATATAAGACGACTCTAGGCAGGAACAAAGGTGTTGGCAGCTTCCATTACTGAACTTCAGCATGCAGACGGCCTCACCCTTGTCGCTCACACTAAACATAACCTAAAGGAGAGCCTGAACACCTACGCAGATGCGTATGGACACTTCATCCTTGAAATGAATGTACGCAAGACTCAGATTTTATCTTAGCCTGCCCCTGGTTCAACCACACCTCCTCTATACATCCACATTAACGGTACTACCCTCTCTAATGTTACCCACTTTCAGTATCTCGGCAGCCACCTGTCCAAACCTCACACATCGATGTAGCGATTCAACATCGGATCATATGTGCATCTCAAGGCTTTGGCGGACTACATACCCGTGTCTGCATCTGTAGGAGGCTGAAATTATCTATAAAGTTGCACATATATCGAGCAGTTGTCCTCCCTACCCTGCTATATGGCAGTGAAACATGAGTCACATATAGGAGGCACCTGAAGGCACTTGAAAACTTTCACCAACATAGTCTACGTTCCATTCTGCGAGTTCTCTGGTAAGACGAGAACAAATGCCCGTATTCTTGCTGACACCAACTGTAGGAGCATCGAGGCTACCATTATTCATGAACAACTGTGTTGGACTGGCCATGTTTCCCGCATGGACGACAGTAGACTGCCAAAGTCACTGATTGTTAAATGTAACACTGGCGGGCAACGGAAAAGAAGTGTCAATACTTTCGAGTTCGCCCGATTGCATACCGAGGCAGAAAGGCACCAGTGTCAGAAAGACGATGCCGCCGCTCCTCCCGCACTAGATGTAACCTTCCACTCGTGTAACATCTGTACACGACCCTGCCGGTTCCGTATAGGCCTCTTAAGTCACCTCAGAGCCAACCAACAAAGGTGACATCTTTAATAACTCATTTAATTGTATCATAGGTGGATGATCGTCATATTCGATTCCGAGTGACAACAAAGTAGTAGTAGTAGTAGACTATATTCCCGTCCTCTGCTAAGTAGCGCGCCTGTGGCATAATTGTGAGAGTGTAGAGAACCGCGGTGCGTCCTGGGATGGGAGCAAAAATACTCCACCTCTTGGCCCAACACTCCTCACCGTTCTGGCCTGACATTTTTAATAATATACAGTACAGCAAATGATGTTCTGAAGGGATGACCTTTATTCTCTTGTCGTATCATTCATACGGACTTCTAACACCTGCCAGATGCCGCTGGTATGTCTGTACAGGTAAAGTAAGATTATCATCTTACTCAGATATACAGTACATACTGACAAGGTGATCGTCCCACTAAAAGATACTATTGACAGCATGATGGTCCTATTTAGGAATAGTTCTTGACAACATGAAGGTCCCACTTAGCGTTACTTATTGATAACATGTTGGTCCCACTTACGTTTATTTACTATCAACATGTTGGTCCCACTTAGGCATACACACTGAAAGGTGATGAGGAGATGATTCCACTTTAGGGTACTTACTGACAACATGATGGTTCTACGTGAGGATAGTTATTGACAACATGAAGGTCCTACTTAAGGAGAGTTATTAACAACATGATGGTCCTACTTTTTTTTTCACCGGGAATAGCCCACCCAGGCACAGGTCATCGACCCACAACGGGGCATAGGGGGCGAGACAATAATAATAGAAAGAAATTAAAAATAGAAAAGGAAAAGGTTATATTAATTTACGCCACGAAGATGCCGGAAAACCAGCTTTTTAAAGAGAGGCAGATTGTATGAGTGTGGAAACACAGAAGACGGCAGATCATTCCACAGTTTGGCTGAGTGAGTAAAGAAGAATGTAGTATAACGGGTTATTCGAATGTGACCGACATCCACAGAGAAATGGTGGGCACCGTGGGCAAGACGTGTGTTAGGAGCCCACGGCCTCGCCGGCTGTACACAGGATGCCAAATCCACCGAACATTGCCCATTAAAGTACCTGTAAAAGAGAGAGACTGAAGCAACATTGCGGAGAAGAGAAAGGGAAGAGAGATTATAACCCAAAGGAGGAGAGTTAATAAGATGAAATGCCTTTGATTCCACCCTATCTAACAGTTGGACAGAAGAAGAGCCACCCCAGATAAGAGAGCGGTATTCCAAGTTAGGACGATTGAATCCCTTATATACAGCACTTGAAGTAACTGCTCAGGATTGAAGTCCGGCATCTGTACAGCATTCCCAGCTTTCGGGAGGCATCTTTAGCAATGTTGAGGATGTGTGGCTTCCATGACATATTAGAGGAAATGGTGAGGCTTAACATACTGTATCTATTTTAGAATTTGGCAGAATGATTGTGTCCTGAAATGTGATTGGTGGGAGATCATCTAATTTGGAAAGTATAATTGGTAAATACTGAGTCTTATTACTATTGAATTTAACCAAGTTTCAAACTCCCCATTCGGAGATGCTGCACAGATCCGCATTGATAGATATAATGTTATCAGCTCTAGAAATAGATCTAGTTTGAGAGTTAGTGGGAAGGGGAAAATGTGAAGAAGAATGAAGAGTAGAATCATCAGCGTAAGAATGGATAGAATTAGTTGTAGTGTGAAGTAAATCATTGATAAAAAGAAGGAAGAGAATAGGTGAAAGAACAGAATCCTTTGGGACACCACTATTGATAGAAAAAGGGCGAGAGATCGATCCCTCGACAACAACTGCCATGGATCGGTTCTCAAGGAAGTTAGAAATTAGAGAACAAAGTGGGGGAGAGAAACCATAAGAGGGAAGTTTAGAAAGCAAAGACTTGTGTCATGCCCTGTCAAATGCTTTGGTGATGTCGAGGGCCACGAAGGAAAGTTCCCCATAATCCCTATAAGAGGATGACCGAAGATGGGTACAGTAGGAGAGCAGATCACCAGTAGATCCCGCCTGGCGAAGGTATGTTGGTGATCCCACAAAAGAGAATGGCTTTCAAGGTGACGGAGAAAATGGGAGTTTAAGATAGTTTCGAAAGTCTTAGAGAGGGGTGAAGTTAGGGCAATGAGGGGATAGTTAGAGGGATTAGAAATTTCACCCTTCTTCGGAATGGGCTGAACCAAGGCATGCTTCCAAGAAGAATGAAAAGTTTGGGTTATGAGGCAAAGGCGAAAGAGGCGAGCCAGAACTTCAGCACACTCCCTCAGAGCACGAGCGGGTGTTCCGTCCGGTCCACGCGCCTTACTCACATCCAACCTGGATAATAAACCAGCAACCTTACGAGTGGAGATTATAGGAAAGTGCAGAGGTTCAGCTGGAGGAGCAGGAGTAGGTGGGATAGAGTTGGAATCGTCTTAGGTAGAGTTAGAGGAGAATAAGGTGCCAGAGAGATTGGCTTTACAATGGGGAGAGTTGGCTATAGAGTTATCAAGTCGGAAGAGAAGAGGAAAAGAGGGAGTGCAGAGGTTATTACAAATGTGTTTGGTTGACGACCAGAAGGATTTACTAGAGGAAGAATTCGTAAAGACATCGGTCTTTCTTTTTATATAATTCCGCTTGGAACTACGAAGAATAGCCTTACAACGATTCTTAGAAGTAATGAAAGAGGAGTGGGTAATAGGAGAAGGAGATAGTTTCAAAGCTTGATACACCCTATCTCTCTCCCTGTATGCAAGAGCGCATGAGCGATCAAACCATGACTGTAAAGTGAAAGTTTTGGTAGAAGATGGAATAAATGCACTCATACCACCCTGTATAACCCCAGCAAAGCTTTCAGCACATACAGAGGCGTCCTGTGTGGAAAAGCAACATTCATCCTAAGGAAAGTCTTTGAAGAATTCTCGCAAGGAGTGCTAGTTTGCTCTCCGATAGTGCCATAGTTGACGTTTAGAGGGGGGTGGGGGAAGTGGTCGTGCCCAGTTTGATTAAATAGAAATAAGATTGTGATCAGAAGACCTTAAGAGGGCAGAAATTGGGTATGAATAGTGTGAGGGGTTAGGGGTAAGACAAAGATCATGAATGTTAGCAAGTTGATCGTGTCGATCAGGAACGCGTGTAGGGTGTTTGTAAGGGCGGAAACGATCTTCCTGCTCGTTACCGCTGCTTACTCGCTTGTTTGCTGGCGCAACCCCCACTTGGGAGGGTTGGACGGAGGTAAGAACGTCGCTGCTACCAGCATCACCGGGTCAGATCCTACTCAGCCGTCAGTACAGTCACTACCTCCCACGCTGCTCATCAAATTCTGGCTGTGATCTCATCAAAGGCTCGGGACCTTCACCTATCGACTGTCAATCTCTGGACATCTACCACTACCCCATACCACGACCGTCAGTTCATCTCCTCCGTCTATGCCCCGGTATTCTCCTGCTATATCAAAACATCGGCAGCTGTCGCTCGAGTGAGGACCATCCCCCTGAGAGTGGATCACTGCATTCCAGAACCTTCCCCAGGGCCGCTGCCATAGGAAATATCCATTCATTGTTTGATTCCATTAATTGCTGACCCCCTTTTATTGTTTGATTCTTTTGTTGTTTGATTCCATTAATTGCTGACTCCCTTTTATTGTTTGATTCCTGTAATTGTTTTATTCCATTAATTGTTTCATTCCATTAATTGTTTGATTCCTTTAGTTGTTTGATTCCTTTAATTGTTTGCTTCCATTAATTGTTTGACTCCCGTAATTGTTACTTGATGTTTGTTGAGTGGTGTCAGAGTTTTGTGTTATATTTTTTATAATAAAGAGATGTCAATCTAAAACGGTTGTTTGTTATTCCTCAGAAAACCATGGTCCTTGACTTTCCTTTTTTAAGATCCTGATTAGTCTGGTAAGGGATTTCTATACCTAAGTCCCAGGCCTTTACAATGTTTGATTATTTGTTCCAAATCATTAAGTAGGGAAAAAGAGAGTGCCCCCAACTCCACTTGGGTCATCCCTGGCAGAGCCAAGCCACTCTCTGTGATGGACATTGAAATCCCCTAGGTAGAGAATCTCGGTGCTGGGGGGTGTGGATAGCAACGACTCATGGCAAGAAGTGAGATAGTCAAAGAGTTCCAAATAGTTAGTAAAGTTGGGAGAACAGTATAGGAAACAAAGAAAAATAGCCATAGCTGGTAGAGATATTTTTAGCCAGATGACATCACAAAGGGAAGATTCAAGATCCGTGAATCGAGCTATAGGTGTACGTGTGTTGCAGTAGGCACAGACACCTCCCTTAGGGATACTTATTGACAACATGAAGGTCTTACGAGGGATAGTTATTGACAGCATGATAGTCCTACTTAGGGGTAGTCATTGACATGATGGTCTCACTTAGGGATACTTATTGACAACATGATGGTCCTACGTTAGGATAGTTATTGACAACATGATGATCACACTTAAGGATAGTTATTGACAACATGATGGTCCTACTTAGGGGTAGTCATTGACATGATGGTCCTCACTTAGGATAGTTATTGACAACATGATGGTTCCACTTCGGGATACATATTGACAACATGATGGTCACACTTAGGGATAGTCATTGACATGATGGTCCTACTTAGGGATACTTATTGACAACATGATGGTCCCACTTCGGGATACATTGACAGCATGGTTATTGACAACATGATGTTCCTACTTAGGATACGTCATTGACAACATGATGGTCCCACTTCGGGATGCATATTGACAGCATGGTTATTGACAACATGATGGTCCTACGTTAGGATAGTTATTGACAACATGATGATCACACTTAAGGATAGTTATTGACAACATGATGGTCCTACTTAAGGATAGTTATTGACAACATGATGGTCCTACGTTAGGATAGTTATTGACAACATGATGATCACACTTAAGGATAGTTATTGACAACATGATGATCCCACTTAAGGATAGTTATTGACAACATGATGGTCCCACTTAAGGATAGTTATTGACAACATGATGGTCCCACTTAAGGATAGTTATTGACAACATGAAGGTCCCACTTAAGGATAGTTATTGACAACATGAAGGTCCCACTTAAGGATAGTTATTGACAACATGATGATCCCACTTAAGGATAGTTATTGACACCGTGATGATCCCACTTAAGGATAGTTATTGACAACATGAAGGTCCCACTTAAGGATAGTTATTGACAACATGAAGGTTCCACTTAAGGATAGTTATTGACAACATGATGATCCCACTTAAGGATAGTTATTGACAACATGATGATCCCACTTAAGGATAGTTATTGACAACATGAAGGTCCCACTTAAGGATAGTTATTGACAACATGAAGGTCCCACTTAAGGATAGTTATTGACAACATGAAGGTCCCACTTAAGGATAGTTATTGACAACATGAAGGCCCCACTTAAGGATAGTTATTGACAACATGAAGGTCCCACTTAAGGATAGTTATTGACAACATGATGGCCCCACTTACAGATACATACAGAATGGCAATATGATGGTTCCACGTAGATATACAAACTGATAACATGGTTTCACTAAACCTGTGACGGAATAAGCAATCGAAAAATAAATCAAATAGGAGCAGCAATTTGTCTTTACTGAGAAGAAAGAAGACAGAAGTGCAGACAATATAAACGCCAGAATGAAAGTATAAACGAGACGATGAAATTGTGTTGTAACATTCTTCTCCTCCAGTTTCATAAGAGCTTGCCAATATTTCAAAGTTTTTGACACAACAATGAAAAAGAAAACAATATGAATATATATATATATATATATATATATATATATATATATATATATATATATATATATATATATATATATATATATATAATATATATATATATATATATATATATGATATTGTCCCAAGTATCACATTCAAAATTGAAAGAGAAATAAATGGATCCCTTCCATTCCTTGATATGTTTATCATGAGAAATGGCCAAAACTACAAATTTAAGGTATACAGAAAGCCCACACAGGTAGACAGTTTCATACACTTTTTATCGAATCACCTAGAGTCTACCAAAATGTCAGTTTTTTCTGCTATGTTCTTAAGATGTCTGCGTATTTGTGACTCTGAATTTATTGACGATGAATTGAAACACATTCGTTCCATTGCACAAAAACTCGGGTACCCTTCTGTGTTTGTTGATCGTTGTTTTAAAAGGGCTAAAAAATCCTTTCATTCCTCTCAAACCAGGCAAATTCCTACACTTAAGAATATTTTGACTCTGCCCTATCGTAATGAATTTGTCCCTTTAGTTCGGTCCCTCAAGCTACTAAATATTAATGTTGTTTTTATGTATGACTCAACCATTACCAATATGTTAATAAGAAATAGCCCAAATTTGAATGTAAATGGAAGTGTTTATTGTATTCCATGTAGCAAATGTAATTGTAATTATGTAGGACAGACAGGAAAAACACTGCAGCTCAGAATCAAACAACATTAGTACAATATCAGAACAGCATCTGAAAGCAGTGCCCTGTTCGTTCATGATAGGAATAATAATCATCCCATTGCTTGGGAAAAAAGCTTAGTAGTATTTAAATCATCTTGTGTCACAGAAAGACTTCAGGTTGAATCTAGTTTGATTAAGGAATTAAAATCAATAAACCTTAGTGATGGTCAGTTCAAAACTGATAATATGTTACATAAATTTATTTGTCAGTGGCCCAAAGTTAAAAATGCTTTGAAAACCTTTGATCTAGATGTATGATAGTTATTTAGTAGGTCCCTTATTTTTGACCTGACCTGACGAGTCACGTCACCCCCTTCTCTTAAGCTCCTCTACGTGTGTGTTGGTGTGGGGATTAGTGGATGACATCATTATAACCTGACCTCATGTTTTATAAGGTCACCCTGTATATTTAAGTCTCTCTCTGTCCATGTAATCCAGTTGCCTCTGAAGATGTCTTGAATAAAGACGAAAGCAAAGGTGCTCCATTGTTTCCCTTTTCCAGTGTGATTTTATCAAGATATATATATATATGTATGTATTTCATTTTAGTCCATTTAACACGCGGACTTTGAACATATAATCAACGACCTCACCAACAAGGAATCGAACCCTCGACCTACTGGGTGTGACTAGGGAACGCTTACCGGCTAGGCCACAAGGACACTAAAAGCAGTTCTAGACTCTGTTATATTTCACACAAAGCCTGTTCATCGAGCTGATGGCGCCGTGAACCTCATTGGGAAACTGCCCGTGCCTCGTATGTGGTGTCAGTAGCATTTTACCGAATCCTGCTGGTATGAAACGCGAGGTACATATATACTTCATTTTTAGTCCATTTAACACGCGGACTTTGAACATATAATCAACGACCTCACCAACAAGGAATCGAACCCTCGACCTACTGGGTGTGACTAGGGAACGCTTACCGGCTAGGCCACAAGGACACTAAAAGCAGTTCTAGACTCTGTTATATTTCACACAAAGCCTGTTCATCGAGCTGATGGCGCCGTGAACCTCATTGGGAAACTGCCCGTGCCTCGTATGTGGTGTCAGTAGCATTTTACCGAATCCAGCTGGTATGAAACGCGAGGTACATATATATACTTCATTTTTAGTCCATTTAACACGCGGACTTTGAACATATAATCAACGACCTCACCACCAAGGAATCGAACCCTCGACCTACTGGGTGTGACTAGGGAACGCTTACCGGCTAGGCCACAAGGACACTAAAAGCAGTTCTAGACTCTGTTATATTTCACACAAAGCCTGTTCATCGAGCTGATGGCGCCGTGAACCTCATTGGGAAACTGCCCGTGCCTCGTATGTGGTGTCAGTAGCATTTTACCGAATCCAGCTGGTATGAAACGCGAGGTACATATATATACTTCATTTTTAGTCCATTTAACACGCGGACTTTGAACATATAATCAACGACCTCACCAACAAGGAATCGAACCCTCGACCTACTGGGTGGCCCTAGGGAACGTGTTGGTGAGGTCGTTGATTATATGTATGTATATTATATATGTTGTATGTATACCATGTATGTACTCTATATATACACATTACGTCTCTAGTCAGTAGCGTGTGGCAATGCCCCTGTTTCATGTCACCACATGCTTAGATAAATGTGCCTGGCGACATCTGGAAGCTGCCAGTGAACCACTTACCACATGTCGCCTGAGAGGTCAGAGTGAGGTCAGTTGACCCCTATCGGAGTGTAAGGACTACCCGCGCTTGTATATTTCCGTCAATAAGAACCAAGTACCCCGCACATCTCCATGGAGCAGTGAGTATCAAGTGATCGATTAAGTGGAAATAAGTGCGTTCGTGTAAAATCAAGGCCGGTAGACCTCCTCCGTCAACTCAGTCATCGGTCGCCATTGTCTCCCACAAAAATTCGTTTGAATTACCAACGAGTTTTGAGCAATGTTTCAGTGACCACAAGTTCCTGTGAAGTGTCTTTAAGTGCCCCTCGTGTATGTGTAGTGTTAAGTGTGTGTCCTTGTTTTAAAGGATTCCCTAGGTGGAAGGCTGATATAGGGCATTTGTGAGGAGTGGTGCGTCAGTGCGACCGTCCCCGGTTGCCTGGAGGGTAACTTACCCCCCACTGCTCACCCCACACCGCCTCCCTCCGCGCTACCCCCGCCTACACACACCAACTCACGCACGTACACACCGACTGCGGTCATTTCTTCATATATATTTTTTTATATATATATTATTTACTTATCTGTGTATTCAATTAATTTTGTTGTCTCAGATCTGGTTGATAAGACGAGCTGACCGGTCAACACTGATTCGAGATACAATATACAGATAAAGTAATTATGCCCCGGGCATCACGCAGGGGTGTCCCTAGCGCCCAGATGAATCAGACGGATGACAGCTCTACAGAGATGGATGACCAGTTAGTGGGCGACGCCCCACCCTCTCCCAGCCACACCCCTCGACCCTCAGCCTCGTCCTCAGAGATAATTGCTCTGATGAAGCTTATGAGGGAGGAAATGCGTCAGGACGAAGCGAAAAGACATGCTGAGGACCACCAATGGAGATTGGAAGATAACGAACGATTTGCAGCTTTGATATCTAGCCTCACTGCTAATCAAGCCCTTGGCCCTTCCACTACTCAGGTACCGACTAGCTCAGATACCTCGTCAACGCCCTCTACCAAAGTGGTTGTCCAATCCCCACCTACCTTGAAGCCTGATGAGACTTTCTAGACTTTTCTTGAGTGGCGGCGACGGTGGACTGATTATGCTACAATGGTGGATCTCCAGAGCTTGCCACAGCCTAAACAACTCATTCAACTACGTATGTGCCTGTCTTTGGGAACGCAGCATGTGTTGGAACACACGTTCCAAGTGCCCCCGACGTCTTTGTTGTCTGTAGAGGAGGTACTGGATGTTCTAGAACGGCACATCAAAGGTCAGCGGAATGAAGCTCTCTGCAGGAGGGAAGTGTTTAGCTGTAGACAGATGGAGGGCGAGACTTTTGATGATTTCTACATACGACTCAAGAGAGCCTCGGAAGAGACAGACATATGTCCAGGTAATCACCAGCAGTGCGAGGAGACCCAGTTGAAGCAGGTGATCCTGATGGGTGTTAAGGACGAGGAGCTTGTCCAACGCCTCACCTCCCTCGACTCTCCCTCCTCTCTTAAGGATGTATTGACAGTATGTCGCTCATACGAGGCTGCCAGGTGTGCTACCTCTGCCATCCGAGCTCCCCCTACAGCCGTACGGGCTATGTTCCAATACAAGAAAGACAAGAAGTCTGCCCTAACGCCTACGCCCACCATGCCCACGCCCGGCTCCCTTTGCAACAGCTGTGGTAGGCAGCACGGAACACATGTATGTCCAGCCGCTGAGTCTACCTGCGACAGTTGTGACCGCAAGGGCCACTGGTCACTTACAGTACGGTGCCCAGCCAAACGCGTCCAGTGCAATGTGTGTGGTCGTCTGGGCCACTATGACAAGTGTTGCCCGACCAACAAACCCAAGGGACAGCGTCGGCGGAAGCAGCAGCGCCCTTCCACCAGTGAGGGCCGCCCACAGTCGCCAAATCAGAGGCACGACGAACCTGGACAAAGCCCAACCCATATTAGGAGGCTTTACTCCTCCTCGCGTCCCAGGACCAAAGTCCCCCAGCACGTCAGCGTCATCGTGACCTACGGCAGTGTGTCATCCTGTCTCGAGATGCTGCCCGACACCAGCGCTGAGGCTTGGGGCTCTCTCCAAGTGATCTAGGACCGCCTCCCAAGGACCTCCGCATCACGGCAGACGGTTCACAGATGGCCCCAGCCCTAGGTTCACTCTATGCACATGTCACCTTTGGCAACAGGTCGTGTCAAGCCTGGATTGACGTGCATAATGGTGTCCCGACTCCTTTGGCCATCATCTCCCAGGACTTCCCAACACCGATTCTCGAGGTAAAATATGCCAACAGGGTGCACGAAGGGAGCAGCAACTACCCTGCTGCCGCCCTACCCCTACCTCTGACCAGTGACACCTCTCCTTCGGTAGTTGTCCCTGCTGCTTCACGTCCCCACGCCTTGGCTCGCCTCCACGACAGTCACCGTGGAGCCGAGGCCACCAAACGGCGTGCAAGACAGACTGTGTTCCGGCCTGGCATCGACCCCGACATCTCCAATGCTGTCCAGGCGTGAAAGCCTCGCCAAGTACTACAACCCAGCCAGCAGCAGGAACCCCACCTGCCCCTTTGAGTCTGTGTCGACCGACTTTTTCTGTGTGTCAGGAGAGTCTTTCCTGGTTATCTTCGACCGTCTCTCTGGTTGGCCGGTTGTCATCAAGTGCTGTAATGACACGACGTCTGCCGCCACCATCAGCAAGTTCCGCCACTACTTCCGTTACGTGGGCGTTCCTGTGCGCCTGCGAACCAACGGAGGGCCCCAGTTCACAAGCCGGGACTTTGCTGTGTTCCTCGACCGATGGGGAGTCCGGCATGTGTTGTCACCGCCGCATTATCCGCAGTCCAACGGCCACGCTGAGGCTGCTGTCAAATCCCTGAAGCACCTCATCCTCAAAGTGGCCCCTTCTGGGAATATTGACTGCGAGGCCATCGACCAGGGTCTCCTTGAGCTCCGCAACACACCCAATTACACCGGACGCTCTCCTGCCCAGGTCTTGTATGAACGCCCCCTCCGTTCTTGTGTCCCTGCCCACCCTCAGTCCTTCTCCAAGGAGTGGCAGGCCAAGACAGAGGATTTTGATCGCCGTGCCGCCGAATGTGTTCAGGACGTCGTCGCCCGTCCTCTCCCCAGGTTGAGTGTCGGCACCCAAGTCCGTGTCCAGGACCCGACCTCCCTACGTTGGGACAAAGTGGGCGCAGTCATGGATCTCGGCAGGTCACGGGACTACCAGGTGCGGTTACCCAGCGGTCGGGTGTGGTGGAGGAACCGCCGTTTCCTCCGCCCCGTAACGCATTCCGCTGACCCGCCACCAGTGCTGAGTCCTATATCCCCCCCCCCCCCCCAGTGATTAAGCCCCTCGACGCTCAGAACCGATCCACAGGAAAAGGTCCGCTCAAGACTTTGCTATGAGCGTATAGGGAGGGAGGTATATGTATATTATGTATGTTGTATGTATATCATGTATGTACTCTATATATACACATTACGTCTCTAGTCAGTAGCGTGTGGCAATGCCCCTGCTTCATGTCACCACACGCTTAGATAAATGTGCTTGGCGACATCTGGAAGCTGCCAGTGAACCACTTGCCACATGTCGCCTGAGAGGTCAGAGTGAGGTCAGTTGCCCCCTATAACAGTGTAAGGACTACCCGCGCTTGTAAGCGCACCTTGTATATTTCCGTCAATAAGAACCTACAGAACTCTACAGGTGTTTATGTTCGCTCCTGTAGTTAGAACCAAGTACCCCGAACATCTCCAATATATATATATATATATATATGCAAGTAAATCACTGTAGGTGCGCGTGATCTAGGTATATGCTGATAACCACCAGGAAAGAAGAAAACACGAAGTTCCCAAGCGCTTTCGTGTAATTCACATCTTCAGGGGTGAGTACAGACTAGATAGAGTAATGCAGAACAAGATGAATATATACAGAGGAGGGTGAGACCAGGTCCACAATGGTCAGGTAATGACCCTACTAATCTTTAAATGGCACACAACGGTTGGTGGTTGGGTCAGATGGGACAGTGACCCGCCCTCTCACCTGATCACAAATCTTCTTAATTACAAAGTTGTCCAGCTTGTGTTTTCTTCTTTCCTGGTGGTTATCAGCATATATATATATATATATATATATATATATATATAATATATATATATATATATATATATATATATATATATATATATATATATATATATCTTGATAAAATCACACGGGAAAATGGAAACAACTCCGTTGTTTCCATTTTCCCGTGTGATTTTATCAAGATTTATCTTATCCACGTTTTCATTGTGGATTTTCATAAAATATATATATATATATATATATATATATATATATATATATATATATATATATATATTTATATATATATATGCAAGTAAATCACTGTAGGTGCGCGTGATCTAGGTATATGCTGATAACCACCAGGAAAGAAGAAAACACGAAGGCCAGACAGGTAAAGATCTTGGCAACCAGAATTAAACAACACAAATATAGTGTTAGGACAGGCCAGGAATCCAATGCTCTGTTTGTTCATTTGAGGGATAACAAGCATTGCATTGACTGGGATAATGCCTCCTCAATATTACCATATAATTCAATTGATAGTAAGAGCGTCATAGAATCTAGTCTCATTAAACATACCGAAGCATTCAACATGAATTTGAGTAACGGTATGTACAAGCTGGACAATTTAGTAATTAAGAAGATTTGTAACTAGGTGAGAAGATCGGGGTCACCCAACCATCTGACCTGACCACCAACCGTTGTGTGCTATTTAAAGATTAGTAGGGTCATTACCTAATACCTGACCATTCTGGACCTGGTCTCACCCTCCTCTGTATATATACACCTTGGTTTGTATTTCTCTTTAGTCTGTACTCACCCCTGAAGATGTGAATTACACGAAAGCGCTTGGGAACTTCATGTTTTCTTCTTTCCTTGTGGTTATCAGCATATACCTAGATCACGCGCACCTACAGTGATTTACTTGCATATATATATATATATTATATATTATATATATATATATATATATATATATATATATAATCACACCTGGCTATGAAATATATATATATATATATATATATATATATATATATATATATATATATATATATATATATATATATATATATATATATGTGTGTGTCTGTGTGTGTGTGTGAATAAATTCCCTTACTCGTAAATCACGTTGAACATCTTACATATCACATTTTGAAAGAGATGTTCTCCCTAGTAACATAAGTATTTGTTATGGAGCTGTTGACGCTAAGTGCAAGATTGAGCTAGACGTGATATGACATATTACAGTGTTCTGTGCACACTTCTTTATACGTCTGAAAGAAACCACCGTGCCTTATTTGATATACTTTATATACCAAAGGATCATATGAGGGGTCATGAAAGGAGTCATATCAGAGGTCACTGATGGGGTCATAATCAAGGCCATTTAAAGGGCCATATCAGGGAGGGTGCTTTGTGAAGTTAACACAATACTATACTGAAAACTTGTGTTTGTGTGTGTAATGACTTTTATAATGTGTCTATGGCATGAAACTTTAAATGTGTTGATGAAGTAAATATCTCTCCAAAAACAAGTGAATTTAAATAATAATAATACTAATTAACGGTTTATTGAAAGAGCTTGGCAACCAGAAGGCTGAAAATATACAGTTACATATTTGGGGAATGGGTTACGAATTACAAATAATATACAAGTAACATAAGTGATACAAATAAGATATATAATAACTAGATGGGAAAAGCTCAAACTACAGTTCATTTCAACATAGTGACAGTGCAAGGAGTAGTGTTTACTGGGAGTGAATACACTGGTTTATTACAAGTTATTGATAATTTTTACAATGGTTGGGACTGGGCTGTTCTTATAGCGATCAGTTCGTGCACGTATGGGCTGGATGCGGTTGTGGTGTCGAACAGCAATTCTCGGGCTAGGGATCTCAGGTGGTAGTAGGAGCCGGTGTCGAGGATGGTGTAGAAGCTTCTTACCAAATTTGCAGATGAGGTCGTGGTGATGGTCAGTGAGAGTCGAAAGGGTCAGTGTGTTGAGCGCTTCTTGATATGTGGAGTAGGAAGGGGAGAGAATAATCTTGCATGCCCTCTTTTGCACTTTTTCTAGGTGTTTACGTTGTGTGGCATTTAGGGAGGAAGACCAGGTGGGGGAGGCATAGGTGAGCTTGGGAAGTATGAATCTTGTGTAAACACTGAGGAGCTCGTGTGCAGGAACTCCGAGGGACTTGAGTCGGCGGAGGAGGTGGAGACGGAAACTGGAGGATTTGACAACTTCACTGACGTGTGGTTTCCAATTTAGTTTGTTGTCTATGGTGACGCCGAGGAGCTTCGTGGAATCTACAACCTGGAGTGTGTTCGGACCTAGAGTAATGGAAGGAGGTGGGACAATGTCGGAGGAGAGGTTGATGTGCATAACCATGGTCTTGGTATGGTTGATGGTGACATGGTTGTTGGTGGCCCAGTTTTGGAGACTGTTCAATAAATCCTGAAGGGCGGTATAGTTGGGAGCAGAATTGTTGACGCTGATCCCAATGGTGGAGTCGTCGACATATTGCCAGCGAGCAGGGGCTTCTCTTAGGGCATCATTGATGAGCATTAGGAAGCAGAGTGGTCCCATTTCGTATATACAGTGTGTGTGAGGTGTTCAAAGGTGGCACTGCTACTACTACTACTACTACTAATAATAATAATAATAATAATATTTTTTTTAAACGTGGCCTCCAACCTCCCCCAATAGCCACACCTTTGCCTCCATTTCATAACCTTAAAATTAAATATCCTAATACAAAAGTTGCTAGCCTAGCTGTGTTGAGGTAATTGAACCGCAGATCTATGCGGCATTCAGTGACTGTTGCCTCATAGTCAATATATGCGACCGTTGTCGGCTTTGGGACCGATGATCTCTCTTCCCCTGAGGCAAAGCAATGCAGACCTAAGCAGAGAGAAGGACAGTCGACATCTCAACCAGGCTGTAACGTAACTTCTGGGTTGCTGCTTCGTTTCAGATTACACCTTCATCTTGCACTTGGTGCCATCCCAACATTCAGAATTCGCTCCCCATATGCCCTGATCTTGTCATTCGCGTTCCTCCTGTGTGCAGAATTGAGAGCTAGGTTACAGTGACATGCGGCCATGGGATCGAAAATCCTGATGTCAAAGAAAGCTCGCTGTCCCAGCGTCCAGAATCCTCGTGCACTGACGTCCACAAGGGCTTCGTTGGATGTGCTAGAAGTTCTCTGACGGAGGTTCTCACCGTGACGTCGTGGCAGATATCCTTCAGTAAATTTTCTGTGAGATCTGTTACTTCGTCATGGCTCATGCATACGAAGCCCCTTTCTTACACACCATGGCGGGGTTAATGTCATAAGATGAGCCAAACATGCATTGGGAGGGCAAACCTTCTACTGGCCGACCGTACCTTGGAGTAATAGCATCTGCGAATTCTTGTTTATTAAGGATGAAGCCTTTTGCCCTTATCGGTAACGTTGTTAGCCAGTTCGAAGCGCCCACCTTCTGTGCTATAGCTACTTTTTTTAAAAGTTCTCTGGCAATTGCTGCAACAGTTGTTGCAGTTTATCACTTTGGGTGTGCTGCCATTCTGTCGTAATGGACCCTTGAATCTTGACTTGCTGCATTCTGAGCAATTATGTGCTCCGTGAGGGCTGCCTTGAGCTTGACAAATTCCTGGTGTTCTGTAGCGGCAAACTCCACTGAATTAGTCAATTCCATTCCCCCCAGTCTCGGTGATAATGCAATGATGATAATGCAATGAGTGACATTTCAGCTAGGTATAAATAATGATTTTTCACTAATGTTGAGATAAAGGTGACATTGAAGGCTTCTTCCAGAGGGAGAAGGAGGGGGTCCGATATCAGAGATAGTGCGAATCAGGTAATTCCAGCGGTGCTTGATTTAAACGGTGAATGCCGTTAAGCCGCGTGTGTTTTGTTTTAACAATATCAGACAGAGCTTGGATTTCCTTCACCCACTCATTAACCTTTCCCGATACGTACTTGGTCTTGAAGTCATTCGTACCAATTGCCGCACCTAGATGTCTTTGGCCATCCTTTGTTATAACACCTCCATTGCCCGTTCATAGTGTTCTGGCTTCACAATGAGGAAGTACCTCGTGATTTTACTAGGTCCCACCACATTTTGATGTCCTCCACTTTTCCTGCTCCTGTTAGGTCATCAGCGTACGCCACTTGCTTAACCTCGGTTGTTTCATATTTTATTGTATATCAGAGCACAGACAGGCCTAGTGAGTACATTGCCATGGCGACAGGGACCCCTGCTTTGTTCCCTCAGTTGACTGTATGGTGCTATCTCTTCTTAGGGCCTTTAAGCTTGTTATATAAAGGTCTGGTGGGTTCCTATAGGTGTTTTCAACATACATTTGCAAAGCTTGGACACTTCCGGTTGATTGTGTTGAATGAGTTGGAACCGTCAACCAGGAGTACTGCCTCACAATCACGCTGCTCAAATATTTTTCTCGTGGCGTGAATGACAGCTGCACCCCTAGCCTCGTGGCCAGCATATACTTGCAGGTTCCCTGCAGTTGCCCTGACATCATCATTTACCACCTCAATTATGCATTTTCCAATGATCCGTCTCAGCACTTCCCCACTATTATAGGCCTACATCCTGGAATTTTATCCAGGGCGGCTGTGGCATTGCAGAGATCACGTGCTGTGGCGTCAATCTTGTTTGTGCTGAGGATGCCTCTCCAACCGTCTGCAACCAGGCTTGAAGGGCCTGCCCCTCCCTGTGTTTTCAGTGCTTTTTTCCACACCATCTCTCCTGTTATTTTCTCGAACATTACAGCATTTGGAGGGATATAGGCACCCAGAAACCTGATGCCTCCCTCTTCACTTGCAGGGGATGTTTTCTCCTTCAATTGTTGTAATGTCTCTCTGTTTATTGGCAAAGCACCACCGGAAGATTACTCGGTGAGAGATCCTACCGCCAAGGACACTTTTCCCACTCGCATCTTGTTATCGAATTTTCTGGCAACATTCTTAGTGTTTTGCTTTCCGTCTCCTATGAATTTTAGACTCTCCTGCAGTGTTATTGCTTCGGGTAGGAGATCATCAAGAGCCCCTTTCTGCCACATTGTCAATCTTCTATTCATTGCTGCCACATTTTCTTTGTTAAACCTTGCGTGTGTCCTCTGACAGAATAGATTGGGTAATTGAGCTAATGGGGCCAGGGAGGTGTAGTGAGTGTATCAATTATGAGGCAAGTCATCTCCCGGATCATTTCCTTGGTAGCCACACACTTGGGCGGTTCAAAGAGGTTTGCTGGCGACCACCTGACCACTTCTGAGTAGGTTTCTTTGACACACTTCTCCGCATCATCTCCCTACAAGCCCTTCCAATTTGTTGTTGACTGTTTGTCTTTCACCTCATGAACAATATTTTCCGACTGAGTGGGTTCACTACTATCGTCTGACATGTCGTCATCAGGTGATGGTTCTCTGCCGTAAGGATTTTGACAGCTGGTCCCTTTCCTACAACCCACACATTGTGTGTTACTTCTCACACAAATACAGGCTGTTCATTTCTGATTCCGGCCTGAGCACTGATAAACTACTACTACTACTAATATTACTACTACTTCTACTACTACTACTTCTACTTTTTTTCAATAATATGGCCGCCATCCTCCCCTTATAGCCATACCTTCGCCACCATTTATTACCTTAAAATTAGATATCCTAATACATAAGTAGTTATCCTAGCTGTGTTGAGTTAGTTGAGCCGCAGATCAATGCAGCATTTAGTGACTGTTGTCTCATCGTCAATATCTGCAATTGTTGTCGGCTTTGGGGCCGATCCTCTCGTTCCCCTGAGGCATAGCAAAGCCTATCTAAGGAGAGAGAAGGACAGTCGACATACTACTACTACTTTGCTATCACTCGGAATCGAGTATGACGATTATCTAGCTATGATACATTGATATGGTTATTAAATATGTCAACTTCGTTGTTGAGCTCTGAGATGACTTAAGAGGCCGATACGGGACCGTCAGATGTTGCACGTGTGGAAGGCTACATCTAGCACAGGGGGGAGGCGGCAACGTCTTTCCGGTGCTAGCTTCTGTCTGCTCTCGGCTAACCCAGAAGTATTAACACCTTCTCGTGTGGTGCTCCTCCAAGCGTTATGGTTTGGATTTATCGTCTCCTAGTTGAGAGGGTCGATTTGGCACTTTTTCAGGTTTGTCTTAAAACTAACCTTGTAAGCTTTCCATGGCCCGCCAGCTACATTTCCCATTCTTTAGGTGACTGTAAAGTAGTTGGTTTTGGCAGTCTACTGTCGTCCATGTGAATAACATGGTCAGTCCAGCGTAGTTGTTCATGAATAATGGTAGCCTCAATACTCCTACAGTTGGTGTCAGCAAAAAATATTGGCACTGTTGTCTTGTCTTCCAAGCGAACTAGGAGGATGTAATGTAGACTACGTTGGTGAAAGTTTTCAAGTACCTTTAAGTGCCTTCTGTATGTGAACTATGTCTCGCTGCCATATAGCAGGGTGGGTAGGACCACCGATTGATATACGCACAACTTTGTAGATAATTTCAGCTCCCTACAGCTGGAGACACGGGTATGGAGTCTGCCAAAAGCTTGAGGTGCACATATGATCCGATGCTGAATTTCTTCATTGATATCCTCAGTGGTGGACAAGTAGGAACCAAGGTACTTACAGTGGTTAACATTAGAGAGGGTAGTATCGTTGGTAGGTAGTAGGCATTAGGCAGCTACCAAACAGGGAGGTACTACAGCCTGGTGTCATGTGCCTGTGGCGCTCGGGAACTCTCATAGCGTGAGGCATATGTTCACGCCTACATTTCACACAAGCTATTAACTTGTTAATTGTACTTATTATATTATTATTGTTCTTAGTTACTTAGGTTAATTGTATATTTATGTATGTTATTAATATGCATCATTGTGTTACTCTGTTAAGTCAAATCAAGAGTAGTATTAATTAATTATATAAAAAATCTAGCAAATGTCCTGGATCACGTGATATGAGACTTGCACCTGACCTCCAGAAACAGTTCACTCTCCATGTCGACGCCAGTGAAATTGGCGCCCGTGCTGTGCTTCTGCAAGAGGGTGAGAGTGATCAAGTGCTTCATCCGCTGTGCTATTTTTCTAGAAAATTTAACAGATATCAAAGAAACTATGCCACCATTGAAAAGGAGGCTTTATCACTGATCATGGCACTAGAAAACTTCAAAGTATATATTGGCAGCACTGCTTATCCCGTTCAAGTGTTCACTGATCATAACCCACTTACTTTTGTTGACAAGATGAAACATACCAACCAAAGACTTTTGAGGTGGGCTCCATCACTTCAGCCCTATAACTTGAACATTTCCCATATCAGCGGAAAAGAGAACGTGTTGGCTGATGCACTTTCTCGAGTCTGATTATTTAGAAACTATGTCTATATGCAAATTATTTTTTTGTTTTATTGTCATTGAGTACCTTGTGTTTATATTATGAATTATTTTGCTTCACATTGGTTTAAACTGATTGTGTTAGTTATTACTTTCACTGTGTAGCTGTATATCCATTTTCGCTTCCAGTTAGTTGTAAGCTCACTTTTTTGGGGGAGGTGTCACGTGCCAGTGGCGCTCGGGAACTCGCATAGCGTGAGGCACATGTTCACGCCTACATTTCACACAGGCTATAAACTTGTTAATTGTACTTATTATATTATTATTGTTCTTAGTCACTTAGGTTAATTGTATATTTATGTATGTTATTAATATGCATCATTTTGTTACTCTGTTAAGTCAAGTCAAGAGTCGTATTAATTAATTATATAAAAAATCTAGCAAATGTCCTGGATCACGTGATATGAGACGTGCTCCTCCACAGCGTGGGCACGCTTCCCCAGTAGCGAAAAACCGTGGCATATGGTAGACGTGTCCATTCGTTCTCTAGCCTTGACCCTTGTCTAGTGCCTTGTCCAGTCTTCTACAATGCCCTAGGGGTATCAGGTATTAGTGACACGTTTAGTTAGGCCTGGGAAGGGATCCTGGTGGTAAGGAATCTCCTGTTTGGTAGGAAATAACTATTTTGTAGGGATTGTATATATATTGTATGTCCATGTAATGTAGTTATGTTAAGGAATATTCGTTTGGTCTAACTCCTTACGGTGTATTTTCACCCTTCCGGCATCACTCTTATTTTAATATACAATTACTTATTCCCTTAAGTTCTTGCTTGCTATAGTCAGTACTCCCTTTAGAACATAAATTGAATTAATTAATTATCTTCCCTTTTGTGACTTACTTATTTCAACTTGTTCATACTTATTCAAGTACATTTAGTTGAGTAGGTTTTTGTGGGGATAATTATTGCCGTGTTCCCTATTTGTTCCTTTATTTGATAATAACTTGGGGTAGGTTTCACTCCCCAGGTATAAAGGATATTGGGATCGCGACACTGGGAAGATATTGGAAGCATAATGTGTTGTCTATGGTAGACGCTGCTGCCACATGGCATCACAAAAATTGTGACCAAGTCTCGGGTTGCTGATCTGACTTTCTGCTTCATTTCAACACAATTGCAAGGTCTCAGTTGTTTCACTTACTATTGACAACACAACATACATAATATATTGTTCCTCTTTTTTTCATTTTTGTATTTCTTTATGGTTTATTATTATTATTATTATTATTAGTAGTAGTAGTAGTATTAATAGTATTATTACATTTTCGCTCCCCAGGCCCTGATGTGGGTTAGTGACCTTGTGTCCAGGTGGGCTAATCCCCGTAAAAAAAAAATGATAAATAAAAAAATACCTGGGTAGATGGTTGAGGTGTGGCTGAACCAGGGGAGGCTGAAAGAGAATTCGAGTCCTACGTACATTCTCCTCAAGGTCGAAGTGTGCATACGCATATGGGTAGGTGTACGAGTACACGCTCTCCGGTAAGTCGAGGGTGAGGTCGTCGGCATACTGAAGCTCAGTGATGGAAGCGGCTGACACCTTTTGCTCCTTCCTGGAGTCGTCCTATGTTGAAAAGTCCCTTCATCAGATACTGGAAGTCCACCCCGCTGGCTAAATTAGCACTGGAACGAGTAAGGAAGGCAGCCAAGAAAGTGGAAAAGAAGGTTGGTGCCGGTACACATCCTTGTTTTACCCCCCTTTGGATGGGGAAGATTTCAGACTGGGTGCTGTTATGAAAGCCACTACCGTCCATGCCATCATGGAGTTGCCTCACAATGGCAATGAAGTTTGGTGGGCAACCGAAATGACCAAGAATTAGCCAAAGGACTTCCCTGTGTCAAAGGCCTTAGTAAGGTTGATGAAGGCCATGTACAAGTCAGGACGCTGTTCTGTGCAGTTTTCCTGTATCTGGCGGGCAGCAAAGATCATGTCGGGGTGCCACATGATGGTCTAAAGCCACGTCGAGATTCTGGGAAGAAGTCTGTTTAGGAGGACTCGGGCAATAATCTTGCCAGCTATGGAGAGCAGTGAGATCCGTGGTAGTTGCCACAGTCTGAACTGCCACCTTTGTTCTTCTAAATATTGACGATCGAGGCATCTTTAAGATCTTGGAGGGTTTCCTCCTTCCATATCTTCTAAAGGAGAGAGTGGAGACGGCTACTATGCAGTGGTCCTTCTGCGTTATGCACTCGGGCTGGGATTCAATCAGACCCTGTGGCTTTGTTATTTTTCATCTGCTTGATAAAAGTAGCTACCCTATCACGGGATGGAGATAGCTGAGGTGGGTCTGCTCCGTGTGCTGAGGGACCTTCTGGGTAGTCAAGAAATCCACAATGGTGCTTCTATTGAGCAGCTAATGGTCGTGCTGTTTCCAGTGCGGACTGATGCCTTCTTTGTCCTTATTTTGTTAGTTACCCTTGGATGAGCAGATGCGGTCTGCGCCATGAGTATTCGGGCCATACATTACTTTAGTGGAATTCAAACAATCACACATCTTGAGTCGATCCGCAATTTTTTGCATTTCATACACTTTATTTTTCCACCCTCGTTAGTTTGTGAAGTTTGCTCTAGGCCATCATGTTCTTCTGGCGGATGGTATGAGCTTTAATCCGAGATTGAGAGTTGTTTTGCCAGTCAGTGAAAGCAGCACGTTTACCATTGACGACTACATTGATTTGCCGGTCATTTTGAATCAGACCAAGCTTGGCATTTTATTTCGATCTGGTCGAGGGTCTCGCTGCAGGTTTTTGAGATGACAGCATCAAGAATTCTGTAAAGGCCTGGCCTGTAGGATATAAATCCCTTGGCAGCCTTATCAGGATCTTATCAGAGGAAAGTAAAGAACCGTGGGTTTCCAAGGGGTAATAAACAACCGTTAGAGAGGACATATCTTTACTAAAAAAAAATCAAAAAATTTAACTCTTGACACCATTCACACAAATATTAAAAATACACTATAGCAGTGGAGTCAAACAATTACTAAAACAAAACAAACAATAAAACAAAGTGCAGGTATTTCCTACTGCTGCAGATGAACCTTCCGTCTAGCCAGCACTGTAGAATGTTCTGGTAATGCTGTGATCAGCTCTCAGGGGTAAGGTTCAGGGCAGCTTCCTCACTTGGCGCCTGCATTGATGGGAGATGTCTTGCCACACAAGAGAGACGCCAGGGCATGGACGGTAGATAGGCCGTGGAAGAAGTGGTGATCACGTGGCAGTACCTGGAGTAGGTGACTGGAATTGACAGGCGAATAGAGAAGGACAGGGGAATCAGCTCACGAGACCCAGGAGCCTCAGATTAGTAAACAACCTGAGTTGGAATAGAACAACGGGGTGAAGTAACAGCTGTGGTGAAGGTTGGATCGTGTCTTCCCTGCGACGAGGCAGCAGCAGCCTTCTCACCTCCGTTTCTCCCCCCCCCCCCCCCCCCCACTTTAATGGGGCAGCGAACAAGCAACCAAGCGGCGGACAACCAACCCGCTCGTTACAGCCCTCACACAGCTCCTCCTACAAATATCTACTTCAAGGTAGATTAAAGCTTAAGATTAGTTATAAACAAAGAATAACAATCCTGCAACAAATAGTTAACTATACAGTAGACCTGCTAAAGATCTGCCCCAAGGTTGTCTTTCCCGGCGACCTGAACAACAAGAAACCTATACCCCTGCAGACTTAGAGCCCACCTTAACAATCTGTCATTTGCTCCTTTGAATGTATTTAAATACAGCAAGGCCTTGTGGTCAACTTCAAGGATAAATTCTTTTCCTCTCAAGTAATAATTAAATCTCAAAACCCCTAACAAAATAGCTAGGCACTCATGTTCAATGCTGGAGTACCTCTTCTCCCTATCTAGTAACTTCCTGCTGGCATACGCTACTGGATGATGACAGGCCTGAACATATTGGAGGAGAATGGCACCTAGGCCATGACTGGAAGCGTCCGCCCTAAGAACAAATGTCAAGAGGTGATTGGGTAACTTAAGAATAGGCTGGGTGGACAGGGAATCCTTGAGATGATTAAAACAGGCCAGCAGTTCGTCGCTCCAGACAAGAGGCTCCCGGTGGCCATTCCTTAGAGGTCAGATAGGATCCGGTACTCAGATGCCTGGGGAATAAAAGCCTTATAAAAAAGAGATCATACCGAGAAAGCTACGGAGGAGTTTCTTAGTAGTAGTAAGACACACCTCACAAAGGGGTTCTATTTTATGAGGTTGGGGACGAAGATGCAGACCATTTAACACGAATCCAAAATAATGATTAGACTCAAACCCAAACCTGCATTTAGATAGTTTTTCATCAAATTATGTAACTGACGCCTCTCTAGAACAGCCTTGATGTCGCCAAGGTATTCCTGCCAATCAGATGAATAGATTGAAGCAGTTTATTTAGCCAGAAGAACACAGATAATAATAACACAGTGGATAATAATAACAATATTAACATGGCTTAGCCAGTTGCGAACCTGAGTTCTCCTGTAGACACCTGATATATACTGTACATTTATCTCAAGGAAGTATTATGTAACATTTAGTATCATAGGGAATAGTACACATTGCAAGTTGGTAATAAGAGCATCTCGGAATGTGACCACGGTTATCACTTCAATATTTAATTATTTTATTTATTTATTATTATTATATTTTTTTTTTACATTTACATTATAAGTATTATACATAAGTTACAGTGGAATTGAAAAACATAAGTATAATGGGGGAGCAGTACAACATGGGTTGTACAGTATTAAGGTTGAACAAGAGGACAGAGCTGTCAGGATTATGTCTAGTTGGCAAATATATTTATTGCACTGGTAATTTTTTTTTTCTAATTACATGATAATTTCCGATAAAACGATTTTGATGGCTTTTAAGGGCAGGCATATATAGTAGGTGTTACAAGAAATATCAATACTTAGATAATAGATATTTTTTAAGATGATGAATTAAAGGATGGAGCGTAGTCTTTGCTCGCCTGGGTGGGAATAAGTTGATCCACACCTTCACATCGTGATATTTTATGGAGGTCTGGGACTGAGGGGAGCGCATGGGGGATGGTCTTAGTAGCTCTGGGTGCCGTAAGTTGTATCTCTGATTATTCCGGAACTGGAAATAGTTATTGTCAAGCAAGTGATTGGAAGATTTGTAAACAAAGAGGGCACAGCAGTGGGTGTTAATATCTTCGAGATTTAACATTTTCAATTAAGCAAATTTTTGTGTGACCTGTTTTTTTCAGGTAGGTCATTGTCCGTACAACTCTCTTTTGAGCAGTAACCAAGGATTGTGTTTTTGAAGAGCCAGAGGCCCCCCATAGTGTGTGACAGTGTATCAGGTGTTGGTAAACAAGATCATGATATATATCTTTCATTGCTGTGAGAGTGAGTGACTGTCGGGTGTGATACATCATACAGCACTGTTTACTTGACTTTACTGTGGATGGCTTGTAAGTGGTTTCTCCTCTTAACTTTCTCATCAACAATAACGCAGAGGAATTTAGTATTTTGTTCAGGTTTGAGGATTGTATTGCCAAGGTACAGGGGTTCCAAGTCTGGGGGTAAGATTTTCCTTCTGTGAAAGATCATGTAGTGGGTTTTCTCAAGGCTTAAAGTCAGGTTATTACGTATTACCCAGGTCTTGACTTTAGTCAATTCAGTGTTCATAGTTTTCATCAAGGAATAGAGGTCTGAGTTCCTTGCATAGAGATTACTATCGCCTGCAAATAATTTGTATTTTATTTGTGTACTGGCGTGGACTATGTCGTTTATGTACAACAAAAACAGTACTGGACCGAGAATGGAACCTTGGAGGACGCCATACAAGATTGGCGAGGAGTCAGATTGGTGATAATTATAGCAGACATACGGCTTCCTGTTGGACAGATATGAGGTAAACCAATTGTGGGACAGGCCCCTAACGCCGTCATGTTCAAGCTTTGAGAGGAGGATGGTATGGTCGACAGTATCAAAGGCTTTAGAGAGATCCAAGAATATACCGACTGTGAGCTGACTGCCATCAAAGTAATTTAAGATGTCATTAGAAAAGGATAGCAGAGCACTCTCAGTCGACCTTCTAGCTCTAAATCCAAACTGGGAGTCTGAAAAGATGTTATTGGCATTGCAGAAGGAATTTAGTCTACTACATGCTAGCTTCTCCAGTATTTTACTCAAGGCTGGGAGAACTGATATGGGGCGGTAATTCTTGAAGAGACCTTTGTCCCCAGATTTTTTATATGCTGGGTGAACTTTAGCAATTTTCAGTTTATCCGGAAAGACACCACTAGTGAAGGAGGAGTTACAAATGTGGAGGAGAACAGGTAGTAATAAGTGGGCTACTTTGTTAATGGTGCTCATTGGTATATTGTCTTCGCCTGCTGCTGCATCTTTGGGCATTTTTATGATGGCCAGTAATTCATCTGCTGTGACAGGGGATAAGAACAGCTCATTTTGCTGTCTGTTTTGCAGGTAGGCATTAAATTCCTCCTGGTGATCAGGGATGCTCTCTACAAGATTTTTGTCAACATGAATAAAATATTCATTGAAGTGGTTGGCAATGGGGGAGGGTTCCGCTAAAACTGAATCATTTATCATAAAAGCTGAGTGGGGGCCGAAGGCTGAGTGTTCCTTTTCTGTAAAGAATATATGACATTCCAGATTTTCTTACTGTCGCCTGAAGCTGACTGGAGTTTGTTTGTATAATTGCTACGTCTGGGATTTTTAACTGCTTGAGTAAGCATCACCGAAAGTTATGGGTCTTTTTGCAAATATCCTTTGGAGTTTGTGTTTTTCTTTTATCATTAACTTAATTTCGCTTGTGATATAGGGTTTGGAAATGGATACAGTTTTCACTGACTTTGTCTTAAGGGGGAAACATTTATCAAAGCAAGCATTGGAGATGCAAGAGAAGTTGCTGCTGTTCACGTTAGGGTTGTCGGAGGCATAGACAAGATCCCACTTAGCATTCATTAGGTTGTTTTAAAAACGGAGCATGATGTCAGTGCAATATTCTTTGTATTGTACTGAGACTCTACTCGACCTTTCAGATCTTGTGTCTGTTTTATACATGGCAAAAACTGGGAAGTGATCTGAAATATTATTATAAATAATTCCACTTGCTAGATTGTTAGGAGTGTTGTTAGTCCAGATATGATCTATCACAGTGGCAGAGGTGGCAGTTACTCTAGTGGGTTTGGTTATAGTGTTGAAGAAAAGTTTAGAATGACAGGTAGCAAGAAGGTCTAATACTGAGGTGTCGGTTTCTGATTTTAGTAGATCAATGTTGAAATCTTCTGTAATGTAGCAAAGTGTCCTCTCTGAATTTATGATAGAGATAAGCTCCGAAATTTATCTAGAATTTTTTTTACACTAGTGTAGGGTCTACTGTAGATTACTCCTACGAGGATATTTCGTGTGTCGTTGCGAAATTCACTGAAAACACTCTCCATGAACTCCTGAACCTTTAAATCATCTCTTACAAAAGTATTATACTTGATATCAACATATGTGGCTTCAACACCTCTGTGTCGTGGCGTGTTGATGGGAATGTTATACAAATTTTCAATATCGTTAGTGAGTTTGGTCTCACAGAACCCAAGTACATCAAATTTGTGGGCAATAGAAGATATACACTGATCTAAAAAGGTATCTAGATGAAGGGGAATACTGCTGATATTATGGCTAATTAAGAAGAAGAAATGAGGTAGTAGAAGACTAGAACTAAAATCGGGAGAGTCAGGAAAGTAATAGTTACAGTTTGGGTTGGTGTAACCCAGTGAGTTTTGTAGAAAGACATCAGGATCAATATGAGGGAGTATTGTGTCGACACCATGGGTAAAGGGGGTGTAACACATACGATCTAGCACATCTAAGGAATGACACTAGCATCATCATTGTGGGAACATTGATACTGATTAAGGAACAGTAAAAACTCAGGATCACTGAGGTGTGAAAAAGGAAGATCTAGGAGAGTTATAATAGTGGAGGGGTAACGTACTCATAAATGCTACAACCTACAGAATTAAGATGATCGGTACTGTTGAGGTTGATTCCCAGTTTGAGTGGGAGATGCACCTGTCACTTGGTTTTGAGGGTTTCTGGTCTCCACCACAGAGGGTAGAAGTGTAGTACCCGATTTGGCAGGCAGGGGGGGGGAAACTCCTCAGGTGATAGCGACAGTGGCTGGTCCCCCCTCAGTGGGGAGGGGGCACTCGAGGGGCTTGGGGGGGTTGGTACAACGGGTGGGTTAGTGGGCGGGTGTCCAGTTGCCCAATCCCTCACAACAAGAGTTTTTATGACCGAACCTCACGTGTGTCCCTTGTTTCCTGGCTACTTTAAACTGGTCCATTTGCTGTAGACGGGCTTTACTCGTACCTGGACAGAGGCCCTCGTTGACGAAGACAGTGGTGCCATTCAGCTTATTGAGTTGATAAATCACTTTGTCACAGTCAGAGGGGGGTGAGAATTTTGTTATATCGCGGGGGCGGGAGGCGTTGGGTTTCCCGACGCGCTGAACACGGTCAAACTTTACTTCAGGACGTTTAAAATGTTCATTCAGCAGGCGTGAAATTTTGCGCTGGGATAACTCCCAGTTCTCGTGGGCATCTTCGGTGACTCAGGCAAACCTGAGGGTGTTGCGCCGCCCCATGTCATCCACATAATCCACCCGGTCTCCTGTTGTTGTTAGTTCCGTTTTGAGCTTGGAATTCTCCTCACTCAGATGTTGAACTTGGGTCTTGAGTGTTATCAAAATAAAAAGAAACTCTAGGCAAACCATCAAGGACGAAGCGCACCAGCCTGATGTGCACTCACGCGCCATAGTTTCGATGCACCCTCTACCCCAACTCCTGGCTCGATGAAAGTCGTAGCCTTGGCTTCATACCGAACGCCCCCCCCCACCCCCTCTCACTTCCCCCCACCCATTGTTCAGTGGTGCAATGCGGTAGCTCGAAACTTCGCTGGCTTGTACGAATATCATTTAATGATGTAATTTTTGAGAGAATATAGGCACGATACAGGTTTTTTTAGTGACTTCACAACACTTTATTCACCATCACTACGACTTCCCTCGAAACTATGGCGCGTGAGTGTACGTGGTACAGGCAGTCACGAACCGAATGGGAGTAGGCAGAATTCCATCAATCCTCCACGAGTAGGAAAAGCAGTTAGTGGTTTAGCGCGCTCAGTTAAGGGCACCTGGTAGTAAGCTTTACATAGATCTAAATCTGAAAAGTACTTTGCCCCTGAAAATTTATGCAAGTTTTCCTCCATAGAACAGGCGGGCTTAACATGAAAGACCGCATTTAACGCCTTGGAGTCAATGGCCATCCTAAAAGTACCATCCCGTTTTCGCACCATAACAAAAGGAGAGCAGTGAGGAGATGACGACAAATGGACAATACCCTGATCAAGTAGACGGTCAAACTCTTCTTCAAAATAACTCCCAAGATGAATAGGGACAGGATAAACTTTAGCCTGCACACGCTCAGTGGTTGTGAGGAGTATGTCATGGTGTAAAGAGGATGTGCATCCCGGGACGACTGAAAATACATCCTCAATGTTAGTTATTGGATCCACGTCAGTCTAGGTTTAAGTTCAGGCCCAATGCCAGTCATAGGGGATTCTACTCTACCATCTGGTGTTATCGGTAGCTGGCAACTGAGATCATCCGAGTCTGGCGCCTGAAATCCACACAAACCCTCGCAGGGGAGAGCCTCGACTGACTCGAGCTTGGAAACGTCATCAAGGACATGAGCAAATTTAATGTGGGCCCTGCGATAATATTTCTTTAACAAATTAGCATGGTATAATTTAGGCGCCTAAGGTTCGTCAATGATGTAATTTACTCTACTCCGCTTCTCGGGGAATTTGCAAGGTCCATTCCAGGAAACAAGCAACTTACTCTGCTTATCAGGCAGGAGTCCTAACACTTCATCATCCGGAGTAAATTGACAATCTTGTGATTTGGCGTTAATAATGTTTGCATTCTGCTCGGCGATCTTGGCACACTGTGAAAGTTTGTCCCGTAATTCAATGACATACTGAAAGTAAGTCCGCTCGTCTTCTTCAATACTTACTGTATGTCCTCCCACAGATCCCTTAACGCCAAGAGCGGGCCTCTCACGGCTCGGTCGTACAGTAACTCAAACGCCGAGAACCCGGTCCGGTCACTAGGAATTTCTCTCAGGGCAAATAGAGTGGGGACAAGATACCGGTGCCACTCCCTTGGTTTCTCAGTGCACAATTTCCGCAGCGACGCTTTCAGTGGCCCATACAGTCTCTCAATTCATCCATTACCGCTTGGGTGAAAAGGGGTGGTAAATAAAGGCTTAACTCCTAGCAACTTGTGAAGTTCCGCCATCAACTGGGAGGTAAACTGCGTCCCCCTATCTGACAAAATTTCCCGCTGTATACCCATCCGAGAAAAGATCACAAGCAAAGCTTCAGCCACTGAAATAGAATCAATTTCCTTCAAGGGCAAGGACTCAAGAAACCCTGTGGCAAAATCAATCAAAGTGAGAACATCCCTGTGCCCCTCCGAGGAACGGGGTGAGAGAGGTCCAATCAGATCTATGGCTACCAGAGAAAATGGCTCTTTAATGATAGGTAAAGGCTTAAGAAGAACAGGACGGACTAGACTCTTGGTGGACATACGCTGGCACCGATCACAACTCTTACAAAAGGCTCTAATATCCGCTCCCATACCTGGCCAGTAAAATTGATCAGCAACCTTCATACCAGTCTTCCTATGAGAAAAGTGTCCTGTTGAGGGGTGTAACAGCAACATTTGTATTATATAAATATTTACCCAAATGTATATTACCCATATATTCACCAAGTCATTCACCCATGAGTATGAATCAATTGGTGAGTTGACATTTCCTCTGGGGAGCAGGCGAGGTCAAGCTTGGTCAGTGCAGTTCAGCAACAACAACCTGATGCATATCCTTTAAGGCTGGCCTGACAAATCTTTCTCCCTGGCGTGAGAGACTATGATATCACCTGTTACCCAGTGAACAACTCACTTAAGTTCTTTCCTATACAAGTGCACTAAGACATTTCCCTAAGCAGAGAAGGTACAATGTACTCTCAACTGAACTCAGTACCTGCGAAACTATATTTTTTTGCAATAAAGCAAAACCAACAAAGTGTTTAATTCAGCCCTGCCACTTATTAAATCAAGAACTAATATATATATATATATATATATATATATATATATATATATATATATATGCTGATAACCACAAGGAAAGAAGAAAACACGAAGTTCCCAAGCGCTTTTGTGTAATTCACATCTTCAGGGGTGAGTACAGACTAGAGAGAGAGAAATACAAACCAAGGTGTATATGTACAGAGGAGGGAGAGACCAGGTCCACAATGGTCAGGTATTAGGCAATGACCCTACTAATCTTTAAATAGCACACAACGGTTGGTGGTCAGATGATCTGACCACCAACCTCACCTTATCTCCAGCCTTTATATTTTATTTCACTTTTAAGTCCCATGGTCCATTCTAGTGTGTGAGTAAATCACACACTCAATAACACCCTCACACTGGCACAAATAAGCATCCTGAAAGAAGAATCGCCTATGTGGCAAAAGAGCTGTCTAGATATAACATCGACATAGTAGTCATTCGTGAGTCCCGATTCCCAGGCGAGGGTCGACTCACAGAACGGGAGTCCGGCTATACCTTGTTCTGGGAGGGTAAGCTTGCAGTGGAGAGAAACTGCATTATGGAGTTGGCTTTGGCATTCTCCAATCCATCCTATATAGACTAACTGAAATGCCTGTTGGGATCAACAAGCGCCTCATATTCGCTCAGAGTCCCACCAAATTACTCAAGCCTTCTCTTTTTCATCAGTACATACGCCCCAACACTGGATGGAGAGGATGACATCAAGGAGGCTTTATACGACGACCTTGACAGAGTGCTTACCTCTATCCCCAGAGAAGATAAGGTTCTGCTCCCTGGTGACTTCACTGCCAGAGTTGGCAGAGATGCTGACATTTGGCAGGGAACCATAGGGAGATTTGAACTAGGCAAGTGTAATCCCAACGGCCTACTGCTCTTCAGGAAGTGTGCTGAACACAACTTCATTATCACCAACACCTTGTTTAGGCAGGCTGACAAGTTCAAGGGCTCTCGGCAACACCCACGATCCAAACCAAAAGCATATAAAATAAACGTAAATTTACTATAAAACAATTACAACATACACGAATATAATATAAATTGGGCTGTACTGTACGTACATACAGTCACCCAAAAAAGTCCTGTCGCGAACCATGAACCCGGAGATTCAGACTCTTGAATCCGAAGCATTTATGGACAGAATAATGTATCAGTGTCTACTGCTTCGGGTTCACGAGTTTGAATCTCGGGGTTCGTGGTTCGCGACAGGACATTTTTGGGTGACCGTACTTACACAAACAAGTACCCCTTGGTTCTTTAGAAGCTGGAGCTGTTCTATTTCCACAGGTAGGAATCTTAGTTCACAGACTGACATATTGTATCCGCTTTTACTTCTCTTGAACTTCATTAGTAACTGCCGAATTAATTAACATTTATTGGAATGACACTGGGTGTACAGTATATCGTCGACACAACACGACGTGAGACAGCTCCCAGCCAGGCCACAACACCGGTCTCCAGGACAGCCACCTCTGCTCCAGCACACTCGTTAGCTGCAAAAACCAGTCAGACCTACTTAATACCTAGCAACAACCATCGTGCCCTTTTGATTTGAAATAATACTATGTCCACAACTTAAATACCACACTGGAGACATACCTCTTTAGTAACGGTGCCATATAAAATACAGCGGGAACATTCTCCCTTCATACACGATTATCGAGGGCGACCCATGATGACAACCAGTATCCAGAAGGGTCCTGATATTCCTTGTAGCGACAATAAGAGGCTGTATAGTTTGCTTTGGTTATGTTTTCGACCGCATTGGGCTGACCTTACTGGGTTCGGTTGCCCAGTCAGGTGGGCTTTTTTTTAGGCAGGTTACGTTAAGGGCACCTTTTCTATCTCCTCCCCATGTGAAGTGAGCAGAGTGGCTCCTGGTAAGTGCTGCTCAGTTGCACAGACAGGACCGGATTACATTGCTGTCTAGATCCCAGCGCATGAATGACCATCTTCTCTATGCCGCCCACTCGTCTATAGCTAAAGGACTTTTGGGGCCTGGGGTTCTGGTGTTGATGGTTGCGAGTAAATTGATTTCTGTGGTGAGGCAGGAGCGCAGGCTGCAATCACACATCTTGACTCTGCAATAATTGGGGAGAGCGAGAGTTGCAATGGGCTGCGGATATCCCAGCTTGTTGGGTTTCGCTTTAGTAGCCTGCCCATCTTGTATTGCCTTCGTCCGCCGTAGTCGTTGGGTTCCCATCCACAAGAATGTATAGCTGGAACCCAGTTCTGTGAGCCGACTTACGCCTTTCCTTCCATTCCTTGTTTCATGAATTTCCCTGATTTCTTTAATCCCTCACTCTGATGAGCATCTTGCATCGCTTACTCCCCCCCCCCCAAGCAAACGTCCCTCCCCTAAGTCAATCATTCCCCTCTTCACCCCACGTGACTTACCGTGCAGAAAGGACCCGGCCTGGCACAAGGGTTAGGTACTAGTGTGGATAATTACTTTTGACCACAACTATACCTACTGAAGACAAACCCGCTGATCTTAGAGATGTATCAACCAGGGTTATGTCTGAACCACCGCTGTGGTGGCAGGGTCCATCATGGCTCCCCCTTTTCGAAAAGAGGCCATCATGGGGGTTGACCACTGGGGAAGTGATAGAGGATCATTGTTTTCCTGGGGTATATTTCGTGGCTCAGAAGTCCATGCCCTTTATTGGTTGGGATAGATACAGAACGTATTAGAAGTTACTATGTGTTTAGGTACTTCAATTTTGTAATAATTTAAGAAGTACTGGACTAGGTGTTTGTACTCGATCCTCAAATTACAATTGCTGAATAGAGGAAAGCCGAGGTGGTATTACTTAGCTTGGTTCAGCTTGAGGCATTTCAAGAGGAAATGTCAACAAGAAGGTAGTTGAAGGATGGCAGACATTGTTAATGCATCAAGTTGTGTTGTAAATGGGACCTGTTGGTTTCTTGTTATGTAAAATTAATGCAGGTTGAAGCATTCAGGGTTGCATGAGAGAACAAAACATTCCATATAACTGCCCGCCAAGTATAGAGTGACAATTGTATATATATATATATATATATATATATATATATATATATATATATATATATATATATATATATATATATATATATATATATATATACAGTAACCAAATGAGTAAGAAAACCCCCTAATGTTACAATAGGTACATAATGTAGCACAAGACTTTTAACTGGCCACTAAAAATTTCCTATTCATGTTATACTAGAAGTCTGGACTACTAGAATAATAATATACAGAAAAGTAGCTAGCTGTTACAGGTGTAATCCTATTATCCTCGATGAATCTCTTGTATATTGGTGAACTTAAATTGAATCCCATCACCTTGCTACCATGTTAAAAAAGATCTATCAAAACATCCTTAGCTTCACCATAATACTAATAATTTGATTCAATATTCACAATTCTACTGAAACCCCCAGCAAAGGCAACATAGGACTTTAATAACCCCAACGTGAATATAGCTGACACCCACCGGCTGAACGTCTTATAAATATTTCAATTACTAAGTTAATATTGTAAGAAACAAGTGAAAATTATGACGACAGGTATCTACAATAATAAAACCTTTAGCCGTGGAGGGTAGTGGCAAGTGACCCTCATGCATTGTCATAATCGACATAAATTTAAAGATTAATAGTGTGTAGTGTGTGTGTACAGATTAAAGGTTGGACGGTCTCTCTCATAACCAAAACAAACTTGCGTGAGCTGGCGCAGTAATACTAACCTTTGAGATTCGAAACCAGTTTTATTATACATTTTTGTTTTCCCAATTCATCTCTATTTAGTAACTATAAGTTACCCAAACAATTTTGTCTTAACAAAATACTAAGAATTATATTAATCCTTTTTTGGATTTTCTCTCAGATGATGATAGTTAAACTAATTGTACTCAACATCTCAATTGCCAACCTCCAGTCACCACTGGAACGGGTGAGATTCTCAACAGTTCATTACAAAGTAGTGAGTTCTATCGCTCATAATTTTCTAACTGTTGTTAAAATAGTATAATTACGAACCTTGTTATATGCTTAAAGATCTTAGTTGTTGAAGTGAAATAATAACATTATAACAACAACAACAACAATTTAACAAAGAACAGACGAACCGCCCGAACGGCAAGAAAGCTGATAAGTGGTGGAATAATAATTAAATTAGACAAATCCACGTCTTGGTGTACATAGCGCTGACCAGCCTCTTACACGAGGGACAACCACTATACAATATATTCCTGGAGAATTTTTATTTTATTTTATTTTTTAACGGGGATTAGCCCACCCGGGCACAGGCAACACCACCGAGATACAAGGCCTGGGATGACATGGAAAAGAGGCACAAGCTATCTTCATAAACTCAACGTAGATATGACAGATAATTATATTAAAGAAGGTAAGGACGTTCTTCCTGGTGTAGCCAACTTAGCTGGTTTCTGTTGCTATGCAGTTTTCAAGAAAATTAAATGTACCTTTTGCAAGGAGTAAATAACGTATACAGAGAATGAAGATAAACTGCCAGACAACTACAACTACATTCAGCGTATTAGCAGAGGTTCTCTATTGTTCCTAAACGAAACTGCAGCAAACATTGTTCTATACAATTATAGTATTGTTCGCAAATCGACAAAGCATATTTTTTTCCTCATTCTGTCAAACAGCAAAATTTAGCAATGGACATTTCGCCAAATGTTCTGGCAGATAATGACTTATATAATGGTGGTCACGGTGAGGAAAAGGTAGAAGGAATGTTGCTATGGGCTCCATCTAATGCTCTGCTAAACAATTATTGTGCAAGGGAGAACAATAACATAGCTGTCACCAAGAACCTTGGGAAAAAGAAAACTTCAAACATTAAGCTAAGTAGTTGTAAGCAACAAATCATGTTTATAAAATCTAATCTTGTCTACTTAGGAGGTAAATAAATGTCAGTATCCATTGTTAACGTCACTGTTTTAGTTCATGACCTTTGACATGTTGTTGACGTCACGGAGAGCGCACGAGTTTTGTATCTCAGCGGTCTTGGCACAGGTCACCGACCCACATCGGGGCCTGGGGGTGGGGGGCGGGGTTGAACCATAAATAAATACGGAAAAAGATACAATAAAACAAATCAAGAGTTAGAAACGATACATGTAATGCTTTGTCACTGTAAGAGAAAACAATTGAGACCCTGCAATTGTGTGTAAATAAAGCAGAGTCAGTCAGATCAGCAACATGGGACTTGGTCACAATTATTTTTATGCCATATGGCAGCAGGGTCTACCATTAAACAACACTTTATGCTTCCAATATCTTTCCAAATTATTTCCATTATTACAACTTTTATTCCTTCATAGTTACTGGCAGTCACTGGTCTTGCCATCAACACTATTAAGTTCACTATTACCATAATTACCGCCAACAAGAACAATACAAACAAAGATAGAATAAAGAGAGAGACACACACGTCTAATCCGTTGCACCGTTCTGGTCCTGCTAATCCGACGATGACGTCAGTCGTGGCCACAGAGTACATACCTCGTAAACATCCCAGAACACCCAGTGTTTCTCTCACTGCCTGCACTCCTTCGGAGATCCCATTGTCTCCCACAGCTCCGAGAAACACATCTATGGGAAAAATAAAGACAGTGGAGTTGTAAAGAGTCCATTACAAAACTACCACCATTAATATCACCAATAACCTAACCACTATCACCAGTACCACCACCACCACCACAACTATCATCATCACCTTAACCACTACCACCATTACCACTACCACTTATGTTCTCATTAGTACTAGGTCACAGGGTGGTACAGAGACCGTTAGTAATACGTCTTCCACCCAGCTCAACCTTAGGGCTTCATTGTCACCAACTGGCACCCTGTTGACGCTGGGCTCTTGGTAATAAGTTCTATCAGACTGTAGTCTTGATCGACCCTAAAATAACCATTAGGATTGTGACCTAATTGGACTGGGAGATACTTTAGGACTAAATGGGATACTAGGATTTGGTGGTATTACGATTAACACGACACTTCACTTTCACCTGTGACCTTCACATATGTATGTTCGTGTGTGTATGTGTGTGTGTGTGTGTGTTGGTGAGTGTACATGTGTGTGTTTGTGCGTGTGCATTTGCGTATATATGTGTAAATAATTAATAATAAAAAAATAATAATAATAATGTTTTACTGAAAAGTTCAGCAACCCGAAGGCTGAAAAAATACATTGGAATTAAATGACTTATTACATACATTGACATGGGAGGGGGGGGGAGGGGTGGTTAACAAAGTAGGGTGTGTCATAGGAGGGAAGATCAGCTATAAACAGAAAATAATTTCAGCTTCAATATTTTGCAACCTTTTGCTAGGTAAATTTTAGCGTGAAATTTATCGAAAATCTAACGTACAGCTGCATTAGTGCATTACAATTAAATAGTGAACATTGCCTTCTGACTTCATTCTTTAACAACCCAACTAACAATATTTTTTCTGTTTCAGATTCTGATGCATTTATAAGTTGATAATATTTGCGATGGCTGCTTGTGTCAGGACGAGGAACCAAAAATCCAGCCATCTCAGTCACTATCTTGGGTCTGGGAGAGAGCTCCTGAAGTCGGAGTTGCCTACATTGAGAGATGCTTTGAGATACGGTGTTTTAATCAGGCAAATCAGTGAAAAGAACCAAAGAACTTACACAAACAAAGACATTGCCAGTGATATGACCAAAGCTGTCTTGGCACAGTACACTCTGGCTAACGCTCAGTTCAAGCCTCCAGTCATAACAAGTCAGAAGAAGAATAGTGAGAGACTGCTAGCCAGTTGGGAAAAGGCAAGAGATATCTCTCTTGGGAGAGAAAAACTTGCAGTTAAGGGCAGCTTTGCCAAGCAACTGGACCAGTTATTTGACATAATTACTTGCAAGTGCCCAATTGTTCTCTGTCCTGAGTTTGGATGCGATCGTGACTGTAAATCCGAGGCCCACATCTCCTGTATTTGCAAGCGTGAATTGAAGATTCCTGTGATCGAACTGGCATTTGTCAAAGCACAGAGAGAGAAGACTGGCAGTATAGGGGCTCTCATGATTTCTAGCCAAGATATTCCGGAGTCCAAGAGACAGGAGGCTGCCACAGAGAGACAGAAGAGGAGAAGAGTTGCCGAGGAAAAGAGACTTGAGAAGGCCCAGGGTGAGGTAAAAAAGGCCGATGATTGGAGTCAAGCTGATTCAGAGTTTAATGACTTCCCCATGGCTGATCCGAGTGCTGACCAGGAGAATGGTGACTTTGTCCCTAACCCAGAAAATAATGATCCCAAACCTTCCAGGCATAAGATTCGAAATAGGAAAGATATCCCGAGCATAGCTCTGGCCAGCATGCGACACCACACTGGTCTCAGAGAAACTGCAGAGATAGCAACAGCTGCCTGGATTGACGGTGGTTTGATAACACCTGATGATGTTCACCTGGTGATAGATCATAACAAAGTAAGGAGAGCTCAGGAGAAACTTGTCAGTAACCTAGAAGAGGAGTTTGATAAGGGGATAAGAGAAAATGGAATCAATTGTTTGTTCTTTGATGGGAGAAGGGATGACACTAAAGTGTTCATGAAAGTTGGAGATTCTGACAAGTTGTTCCCTGCCATGGTGAAGGAGGAACACTACTCCTGCTGCAGTGAACCAGGAGGGAAGTATTTGTGGCATTTCACTCCAGAGAAAGATGACATCAGGAAACCAGCTGAGATAGTGGCAGATAACATTGTGAACTGGCTCAGAGAGAGGAACGTAGACCAGACCCTGCAGGCCATTGGAGGGGACAGCACCAACACGAACACAGGGTGGCAAGGGGGGGGTCATACAGTGGATAGAGCGGAAGATTGGGAGGAAGCTGGTCTGGATTGTTTCAGATTCAGATTTGCCCCCGAGGGGGCTAGTTTATTGGGCACCCCCTTACATCCTGTGCAAGGTGAAGCGCAGAAGCGTTTACAGCGCCCAACAGGGAAGTATGAAAAGTTCATACTTGCCTTTATGACTCGTACATTAAGGGCGTAAAAGCCTGAAGGGTCATAGGTTCTGTCAAGTTACATAAAGTGAGAGAATGATGAGTGTGTGGGGAGAAAGTTCCCGGTACATTTTATCTGTTTATGGCAAAGAGTGGCAGGTCCCTAATAATGTCAAATGCCAGGCCTGTGACTAGGAGGAGGGATATCTGGTCTGGGAGGGAACAGGTGTTGGTAACGGCTGGGGACCTGTAGGAGGAGGTCTTAGGGCAAGTGAGGATGTAGTGAGAGAGGGTGTGAGAGTCGGGTTTCTGGATTGTTTGTGACCTCCACACCAACGAGTTGCCACTCAGACATCTGATCCAGGAGCTGGATGGCAAGACCCTTTCAAACAACAGATGGTCTGGTCCTCTTGGCAAGATGCTGGACTCTGCCACTGAGTTAGAAATAAATCCGAGCTTTGAAAAAATCACAGTTGGCCCTCCACTCTTTCAGCTTGCACATACTGTCATTGACGACCTGAGTACTGACCAGTACTATGGTTACATGATTTGCAGTGCCATCAAAACTGGGGTCATGCCTGATAGACTTGCTTACCTGCAGATAGGTCCAGTCTCACATTCTAGGTGGCTCACAACGGCTCTCAGGTTCTGCAGAATTTGGGTCGCTCATCATAAACTGAAAGGGAACCAGCTTTACAACCTGAGACTTATTGTCCAATTCATCGTGAGTGTCTACTTGCCAAATTGGTTCAACACCAAGGTCAAGTCATCGTTCTCCGAAGGTCCGAGGCATGTTCTCTTCCAGCTTGAGCGCCTGAGGAGTCAGCCAAGGAAGGTTGTTCAGATTGTGGAGCAGACTGTTTGGAGATCTTCCTGGTATGCTCATCCCGAGGCAGTTCTGCAGACAATGCTCTGCAGTAAGGATGAGGAGGAGAGAAGAGTGGCAGTCAAAAAGATCTTGGATATGAGACTTATGAGAGGATCTGGGCATGACGAATCAGTTGGTGACGATTCCTTCAGGGTCAGGAAGACTCCTGAAGTCAATCTAGGTGCCAAGACCCTCACTGATCTCATAGATCTGGATAACATCCAGGCTGGCAGTGAGCCCCCTCTTACCTGCAGCCTTACCAATGTTCAAGTCAGAGCTTTCCTGGACAACCCCATGCATGTCCCTGCCTGGCCCTCGCACACCCAGAGTATAGAGCGTTGTGTACAGCAAGTGAGCGAGGCCAGCAGTCACGTGTACAGCCAAGAGAGGAGGGAAGGCTACATCCGAGCTCAGGTGGTCAGCAGGGAGGTGATGAGTAGAAACAGAAGCAAGAAAGACATGTTCTCTATGGTGTGCAGCAACACCGGGTCGTAGTAGTAAAACCGGTTTTTGTATTTGATGATTTTGTTTTCTAAAGGAATATTAAATTTAATAAATGTTTCAAGATCATTCGTTTCACTATTCTGGATCATTTTCATCCTCATAAATTAACCTGATACATTTACTTTACTTTAAATAAGCTATTTAGTGGTGGTGGTAAAAGGGTGGGAATACTGAATTTTCATAAGATTTCAAGTTAAAATTTACCTAGCAAAAAATAAAAACTTTTCAAATCTGAAGATATCACATGATTCTGCACATAGAACTACATCATTAATACCATGGGCCGATTTTTCAAACTCAAAAAAAAAAAATTCGCCTCCGTATGACACACCCTCTTAACAAAGGCTTTCATTAGAGAAAGGTAAAGGAACATACAATAAACATACAAATTAATGTTTACAGTGGACTTCACGTAGGTCACGTGTGCTGAAGTTTGAACAGCAAACTCGTAGTGTAGTAACTCCTTCACAGATGGTGTTATGAGGGAACTCACGTGGTGTAGTAACTCCCTCACAGGTGGTGTTATGAGAGGCTTGACGTGGTGGAATAATTTCCTCACAGATCGTGTTATGAGGGAACTCACGTGGTATAGTAACTTCCTCACAGATGGTGTTATGAGGGACCTTACGTGGTGTAGTAATTCCTAATTCCCTCACAGATGGTGTTATGAGGGACCTCACTTGGTGTAGTAATTCCCTCACAGATGGTGTTATGAGGGACCTCACGAGGTGTAGTAATTCGCTCATAGATGGTATTATGAGGGACCACACGTGGTGTAGTAATTCCTAATTCCCTCACAGATGGTGTTATGAGGGATCACACGTGGTGTAGTAATTCCCTCACAGATGGTGTTATGAGGGACCTCACGAGGTGTAGTAATTCGCTCATAGATGGTGTTATGAGGGACCACACGTGGTGTAGTAATTCCCTCACAGATGGCATTATGAGGGGCATCACATGATGTTATAGTAACTCATTCACTATGTGGTGTCGTAGCGTCATGGGGACACCACGTGATCTCACTCACTCAAGTGGTGTACAGTCAGGTGTGGTCCCAGGCCTCCCAATAGTTAATGGATTAACACATCGCTTCTTGTTGTTGGGTCTCATGGGCAGTTATCACTGGATACCTGAGACCTCACTGCATGGAGGTTAACTTGGGTAAGCCTCTCAGCTGTTACTGTTACTGTTGTGTTGCTTTCACTAAGCTTAAGCACAGATCATCACTGTTAAACACCGGTTCCACTCCTTTCCCAAATTAAATTGTAACTTCTGGCTAAAACTTGCTGATATTCCGGTGGGGAGGGTTCAGGAGAGGGAGTAGGGGTAAATGCCAACATAATAGTTGACCTGAAAGCCGCCAGAGCTGCGCCCGATACGTGTGTGCGTGTGTGTGTGCAGGGTGGTGTAATAGGTCTAGTGTGGCAGCAATATGTAAGTGTTAAGGTGCAGTGCTGGGACTGCTTGCTTCCTCTTGCTTTCAGATACCGCCGCTGGCTAGCCCTCGTGGTGAACAAGGATGCAACTTTTCGTAAGTCTTCCTCTGCCAGTACACAGCCTCTTCACCATCAAGAATCCTGCTGTGCCTCCTCGTGGTAACTCACAGTAACTGGGTGCTTCGTATCCCCAGGCTAGACGAGAAGAAGATCTCAGAGCAGCAATGTGCTCAGAAATAGGTATAATGAACTATCTAGGACTGTTAAGAAAAATGTAAGGAAAGCAAAGAAGGTCTATGAAATCAGAATAGCAAGGGAATCCAAGGCAAATCCCAAGGAATTTTTCCAGGTATATAGAACAAAGGTCAAGGACAAAGTTGGGCCTTTAAAGTCAGGGAGAGGGGAAGTGATCAGTGGCAGTGAAGAAATAAGCAAAGCATTGAAAAGCTACTTTTTATCAGTTTTCACAGAAGAAATTCGCTAGGAAATTCCAGAGGTGGAACTGATATTTAGGGGAAAGGAAGAAGAGAAATTAAAGAATATCACTATCAGAAAAGAGGATGTTCTTAAGAGGATAAATAAATTAAAGAAGACAAAATCCCCATGGCCGGATGAAATTTTCCCTCGAGTCTTGAAAGAGTGTAGGGTACAGATTAGAGGACCCCTTGTAAATTTATTTACAAAATCCTTAGACACTGGAGTTGTGCCAGACTTGTGGAAACAGGCAAATGTAGTACCCATATTCAAAACATGAGACAGAGCACCAGCATCAAATTACCTGCCGATCAGTTTGACGTCAGTAGTGGGAAAATTTCTTGAATCAATTCTAACAAATAGCATCTGATCGCATTTAGAGAAAAGCAAATTAATCTACGACTCTCAACATGGGTTTACAAAGGGAAAATCTTGTCTAACAAATCTGCTGACGTTTTTTAGGAAAGTCTTCGAGGTAGTAGATAATGACGAAAATTACGATGATATTTACTTAGACTTTAGCAAAGCATTTGACAGAGTACCACATCAGAGGCTTCTGAGAAAAGTTAAGGCTCATGGTATCGAGGGGAAAGTTTTAAATTGGATAAAATCATGGCTCACCGATAGAACGCAGAGGGTCAGCATAGATCGTGTTAAATCTGAGTGGGGCTGTGTAACCAGTGGGGTCCCCCAGGGGTCAGTACTAGGCACACTCTTGTTCATAATCTACATAAACGATCTAGATACTGGGATCAGCAGTGACATAAGCAAGTTTGCAGATGACACCAAAATAGGGCGGCACATTAATTCAGGGCAGGATGCAAATGCACTACAGGAGGATTTAAATAAACTGCAGGGGTGGTCAGAAAAATGACAAATGAAATTCAACACCAGCAAGTGCAGTGTACTTAATATTGGAAGAACAAATACTGTCAATGTATTCAGCCTTAACAACATCAACCTAGAGAAGTCGACTTATGAAAGAGACTTCGGGGTACTTGTAAGGCCGGACCTACGGCCTAGAAAATAGTGGGTTAATGTTCGAAATAAGGCAAACAGAGTATTAGGTTTTATATCTAGAAGTGTAAGTATTCAGAGTGCAGAGGTCTTATTACAACAATATCTTGCGCTAGTCAGGCAGCACCTCGATTATGCGGTTCAGTTCTGGTGCCCTTATTATAGAATGGATATCAATTCACTGGAGTCGGAGCAGCAAAGAATGACGAAAATGATTCCAGGACAAGATAGGTTAAAGAAACTAAACTTGCATTCTCTAAAAAGATGAAGAGTGCGGGGAGATATGATAGAAGTATTTAAGTGGGTGAAAGGAATCAATAAAGGGGATATAGATAAAGTTCTTATAATATCCGAGCAGGATAGGACTCGTAGCAACGGATTTAAGTTGGATTAGTTTAGGTTTAGGAGGGAGATAGGAAGGAACTGGTTCACAAATAGGGTGGTGGACGAGTGGAACAAGCTTAGCAACTTTGTAGTAAGTGCTGGAACGCTGGAAAGTTTTAAAAGGAGGCTACATAGATTCATGGATGATAGAGAGTGGTAGTAACTCTCGACAGGAGCTGCCGTGCACAGGCCAACCGGCCTATTACAGACTCCTTATTTTCTTATGTTCTTATGTTCTAGTCTAGTCGGATAATGAAATGTTTTGCACTTTTCTTTACAAGTATCATATTTGGCACACACGTACATATTGACAATACAAGTGTTTAGCCGTGTGGAAGCACTCTGCTACTGCCCCCTGGTAGCAGGTAGTGCCACCTACAGGTACGCGGCCATGACGACTCATAAGGTTTTACTAAATCTGCCATATCTCAGCTTATACTCAATATTTTTTTTCACTCTGTTTTGAGATACAGACTCCTAAGAAGAAGCTATAAATAACATTTCTATGATGATAAGATTATTTGAACATTAAGTTTTTCAATATTTACTAAAATGGGAAAAAACAAAAATATAATAAAAAATTTCATAATTTGTGTATTTTTTTCAACTAAGAAGCACTTTACCTATGCAAAATATATTTTCTACTGCTTACATGTTGCAAAACACTTCAGGAACTGCTGAAATATATCTGAAGATCGCTCACCTAACAAAAGCAAGACATGCCCACCAAGTCATCGCTGCCGCTTTATCTGTCTTCAAGCACCAGTAAAAAGCTTATGTAGAGAACATCTCAGATGATAAGAGGTAACTTACATTCCATTGCTGGGGAAAAAATGAGAAGAATGTCCCCTGGGCCCAAATTCACTAATAGTGTTGAGATACGAAGTTAGTAAGTTCTGGGAGATCTGAAGTCCATACGAACTCCCTCAAGTGCGATTCACTAAAGGTTCATAACTGAGTTCTGATGATGATGATGGGATGGAGAGAAGAGAGCCATTGGCTCAGGAAGGTGGAAGACTGTGTAGGAGGAAGGTAAAGGTTAGGAAGTGGGAAATAAAGAGGGAGATTGATAGCAGGTGAGCTGTCCACCTTGCGGGGGCGGGGTTAACTCTGCCATGTCAGCATTTCAGGTCCACTACAGTAAGGGAAGCCAAGCTAATCTAAGCTAAGGTAGTTTGTGGTGTTTGGGGAGGGGGGCCCTCCATGTCCTTTGAGTCTCTTGGTTTTCATTTCGTGTATATTGGTTCTGGTTCAGTGTTGTCATATGTTATGCTCTTTGGCTACCTGTTGTGTGTTCTGGTAATGTCTTCTTGCATTAGTTGTTGGAATATGGGGTCTTCTAGTTTTTGTAGCTTTTCCCATATTGCTAATGCTTGATTATGTGTTCTGATGTTGATTGTGGTTAGGTTATGTTCTCTGTGTAGCTCGCTGGAATTTTTTGTATATGGTGGTCTGAGTTTTGCTGCTCTTCTGAATGCTACGTTTTGAACTGCTTGTGTTTTGAGTTTATTTGATTTTGTTATAGTGTTGAGTGGAATTGGGGGATATTCCAAGTGTGGTCCGACGAGTGCTTTGTAAAGGTGAAGTTGTGTATTGGTGTTTAATTAGCGGAATATTCTCAGTTTAGTTAGTTGGGCCTTGGCTTTTGCAATTCTTTCTGTGATATGTGGTAGTATGCCGTTCCTTGTAATTTTGAGGCCGAGGATTCTTCCATTTTCTGCGTATGGTATGTTTTGATTGTTGACCATGATTGGGTAAGGTCTGGTTTTAGCTGTATGAATTATCTTCAGTTTTTGTATGTTAGTTTTAATTTTCCATTTCCTTTCATAATTGTTTATGGTTTCTATTTCTTTGCTTATTCTGATCGTCATCATTTTTTTTTTTATATCCCTGGGTATTGTGTAATTTGGGTTACGTCGTCTGCGTATGCAATGTACTCTGAGTTTCATGGTTTGGGCATGTCCGTTGTATATAGTGTTGGTGATATGTTGCTGCCTTGGGGTACTCCACTGTAGAGGGTGAAATTTTGACCTATGTAGTTCTCGATGGTGAGTTTGCATTGTCTGTTATCCAGGAAGTTGCAGAGGAGAGCCGTGATGTTGGGTGGCATGTTGAGTTGGATGATCTTGTATTTGAGCCCTTCATGCCATACTTTGTCGAAGGCTTTGCTGACATCTCTGAGTACCATGATACATTGGTTTCTGTTGCTAGCTGCATTTATGATGGATTCGTATATTAAGGCTATTGCAGTGTTGGTGCCTTGGCTTTTCCTGAAGCCGAGTTGTCTCTGGTTTATTATTTTTTCAAGGATTTTGCCAGGTGTTTCGAGGAGTGATATGGGTCTTGAACCGGCTGGTTAATTCCAATGTTAACCAGGTTGGTACACATATATTATATTGGGCTTTAGTAACGAAACCCAATTGAAGTTTCTTCTTTTATTAAAAAGTATTATTTGTATAATTCCTGAGTGTAGATCAACCGTAAGTTCCACTATTTATGAGTGTGATGAGAAAGGACGGCGTCTATGTAAATAGACTTGAATCAACGTCCGTTCGATGTAAGTATGGGAGTGAGACTTTGAGTAGTGACCCATAGAGGGAGAACGGAACAGACACGTCGTCCTCCCTCGAGGGAAGACGGAGCCATCCACTGCGGCTCTCAAATAACGTCTTCCTCTTGTCAAGGATATCAAGCTACTGGCCGCTTTAGGTGGCCAGGAGCCGGCTACTTTATGCCTTTACTCAGCATAGTATGACGCAGCTTCCCGTGGGCACACCTTATCACGTGCATTGAACATGGCACCTCATAGCCAGTGGAAAGTTACAGGGGAGGAATCAGTATATAAATCAAATGTAATTAACCCATTTATATAATTCTTATGTTTATGAAACATGGGCCATTACAGTATGTAGTTTTCTGCCTGTGTTGGTTTCTTTCCTTGTTTTAGAATGAGTCTTATTTTTACCATTTTAAATTTGGATGGGAATAATCCTCTTGCTATTGAAGCATTGAAAATGTCTGCAAGCTGTTTGATCATTGGTGGTGGTATGTTTTGCAGCACGGTTTTGTTTATTTGACTTATTCCTGGCAATTTATTCTTGAAGCTGGCAATTGTTTTTGTGATGTCATGTGTGGTTATTGGAGCAATTAGTGGGTCGTTATTGTCTAACGTGTTGAGGTTGATTGTCCTAGATTGTTGCCATTTGTCTGTGTTTTGGTTCAAGTGTGTTTCCACCAAGTGTTCTGTTTCTCTGCAGAAGTTTCGGTTGTCCTCATTTGTGATTTGGTTGATGCTGCTCCAGAATGTTCAGAATATTGGTTCCTTGAGTTTTGGTTCTGTTATCCTTTTGCCGTTGTTGTCTATAAGGTAGCTGCTCTCCTCTGAGCTGGTTCCCATGAGATTTTTTATTTTAGTCAGAAGGCTTTTAGGTTTTTGTAGTCTGCTTGTGTGTTGGTTATTAGCTGGTTCCATTTCTCGTTGTGTTTTACTTTGCATCTTCCTAGTAATTCTTCTTTGAGATTTCCCTACAATACAGTGATGTGTGGGCTCCAGCTGTGTGTTTTATTAAATTCATGTAGGTTGGTGAATCTGGTTTGGATGATTTTTTCTTCGTGTGTTAGTTGTACATATGGTAGTGTGCGATATGTTGTTTTTGGGATGTTGTTTTTCATGGCTGTTGTGATTTTCGAATACCAGGTTTCTACGGCAATATCGATCTCGTTGGTGTTTTTGTTGTGGAGAGTTATTGCTTCGTCGGTGTTGAGAGCTGTTTTGAAACTTTCCCAGTTAGCTTTATCAAATGAATATCTTGGTGTCGAGGGAATTTGTATTGGAGATGTGGAAAAAGTTGCTATTATGGGTATGTGGTCACTGGTGCTGGCGGGTCCAGGTTTTATGTGTGTGTGAAAATGGTGGTGTCTGTTTGTCAGAATTATGTCGGGATTCCCAGAGTTTATCGGTCTTATGAATGTTTGAAAGTCTTGGCCTAGGTGTGTAATGCTGTCTTGCTCGATTAGGTTGTGCAGTATTACTCAGCAGGGTTTCTGTTGTGATGTCCAAGGGTTGTGTGTCGATATTTCAAATCGCCTACGAAGTATGCCGGGCCGTTTCGCCTGGTTAGTTTTAGGAGGTCTCCTGTCGGGAATATTGGTCTTCTGAATGATAGGTATGATGTTCCTATTATTGTTGGTCCTTTGGTGGTGTTTATTTCTACTGCTAGGAAGTTACCTTGGAAGTTGTCAATTATTTTGTGTTGCATCGTTCGTTTAATTGCTATTGCTGTGCCGTCATGTAGTTCTTCGTAGATGTTTCTTTGGTTTACATGATAATTAAATATTTTTATTTTTTCGTTGTCTTTTCGCCCCTGTGCGTTGATAAGAATGATGTCTGGGTCTATTGTGCTGTATATGTTAATGAGTTCTGTTTTCCTCGCCAGGGTCCAGGCAAGAACGTTGTGTTGGATTATCTTTAATGATTTGTTTTGTAAAGTCGAGGATCCTGAGAACTTGTTGCAGGGTGTTTGCTGGCTCGTGTATCTCCTGGCGAGTATATTTCTTTCTTCCTTTAGTCCCGTTCTAATTTTCTTGAACTTAGTTACGTCTACCCTTTCAATTTTGTTATATTTGGTGTTTATTAGTCCTGCATTTATCAACGTTTCAATGTCGGATTCTCTTACCCTGACATCTTCGTAGGTGAATTTGACTGTGTCTTCCTTGATTTCCTGCAGAAGTCTATCACTTGATATTGTAGGTGGTGTGTCAACTGAGTAGAGGCGGATACCGATCTCATCTCCTAAGTCTGCTGCCTGCACTTTGGTTGGTGAAGATTGGGGGGGGGGGGGGGGGCACGATGGCCAGTGTGGGTGTCATTTCTTGTTTTCACTTTCATTGGGTCAGCTTTTGCAGTTTGTGGTTTCTCTGTCTGCTGAGTTGCGAAATTTGATGATTTGTGGTGTGGTGTGACTGGTTGGCTGATTGGGTCTATTTCCATCACGTTTTCTTCTATGACAAGTTTGGTTGTTTGCTCCACTGAAGTCTGGTGATCGTACGAACTCTATAAATGGTTCTTAAAATGCCCACAGGTAGCGGTGGTGGGTCTCCTCTTGTTTTGGCCAATCACTGCGACTGATACATAACTCGGTAGGAGACGTAAGCCAATTATGTCATAACAAAATTAGATCCCGCAGGGTGCACTTGTTGAACTCGTGAATACTTATGATAACCTCGACATCCACCCTTATCTGAACAACGAAAACTACATCAACACAGTAAACACCGAAAACAAGAAGAATAAGGTAACTTATTTACAGTTTTAGGGATTTTTAGAAGTTAGGTAAGGTTTTTAAAGGTTTCTTTTGTGTTCTTTATAGTATTTTACACCATATTTTCCCTCTTCTTCAAGCTAAGCCCACTTTGGTAATTGGAAGTAACAAAACATTATGTACTGCTGTACACTGCTAAAACATTGATCAAATATCCCTTATGTTGTATCGTATTGCTAGATATATGGTACAGTAGGGTGTGTCATAGGAGGGAAGATCAGCTAAAACTAATGGCCCATCACTTTTTTGGTAGATTTTAGTGTATATAAACAGAAAATAATTTCAGTTTCAATATTTTGCAACCTTTTGCTAGGTAAATTTTAGCGTGAAATTTATCGAAAATCTAACGTACAGCTGCATTAGTGCATTACAATTAAATAGTGAACATTGCTTTCTGACTTCATTCTTTAACAACCCAACGAACAATATTTTTTTCTGTTTCAGATTCTGATGCATTTATAAGTTGATAATATTTGCGATGGCTGCTTGTGTCAGGACGAGGAACCAAAAATCCAGCCATCTCAGTCACTATCTTGGGTCTGGGAGAGAGCTCCTGAAGTCGGAGTTGCCTACATTGAGAGATGCTTTGAGATACGGTGTTTTAATCAGGCAAATCAGTGAAAAGAACCAAAGAACTTACACAAACAAAGACATTGCCAGTGATATGACCAAAGCTGTCTTGGCACAGTACACTCTGGCTAACGCTCAGTTCAAGCCTCCAGTCATAACAAGTCAGAAGAAGATTAGTGAGAGACTGCTAGCCAGTTGGGAAAAGGCAAGAGATATCTCTCTTGGGAGAGGAAAACTTGCAGTTAAGGACAGCTTTGCCAAGCAACTGGACCAGTTATTTGACATAATTACTTGCAAGTGCCCAGTTGTTCTCTGTCCTGAGTTTGGATGCGATCGTGACTGTAAATCCGAAGCCCACGTCTCCTGTATTTGCAAGCGTGAACTGAAGATTCCTGTGATCGAACTGGCATTTGTCAAAGCACAGAGAGAGAAGACTGGCAGTATAGGGGCTCTCATGATTTCTAGCCAAGATATTCCGGAGTCCAAGAGACAGGAGGCTGCCACAGAGAGACAGAAGAGGAGAAGAGTTGCCGAGGAAAAGAGACTTGAGAAGGCCCAGGGTGAGGTAAAAAAGGCCGATGATTGGAGTCAAGCTGATTCAGAGTTTAATGACTTCCCCATGGCTGATCCGAGTGCTGACCAGGAGAATGGTGACTTTGTCCCTAACCCAGAAAATAATGATCCCAAACCTTCCAGGCATAAGATTCGAAATAGGAAAGATATCCCGAGCATAGCTCTGGCCAGCATGCGACACCACACTGGTCTCAGAGAAACTGCAGAGATAGCAACAGCTGCCTGGATTGACGGTGGTTTGATAACACCTGATGATGTTCACCTGGTGATAGATCATAACAAAGTAAGGAGAGCTCAGGAGAAACTTGTCAGTAACCTAGAAGAGGAGTTTGATAAGGGGATAAGAGAAAATGGAATCAATTGTTTGTTCTTTGATGGGAGAAGGGATGACACTAAAGTGTTCATGAAAGTTGGAGATTCTGACAAGTTGTTCCCTGCCATGGTGAAGGAGGAACGCTACTCCTGCTGCAGTGAACCAGGAGGGAAGTATTTGTGGCATTTCACTCCAGAGAAAGATGACATCAGGAAACCAGCTGAGATAGTGGCAGATAACATTGTGAACTGGCTCAGAGAGAGGAACGTAGACCAGACCCTGCAGGCCATTGGAGGGGACAGCACCAACACGAACACAGGGTGGCAAGGGGGGGGTCATACAGTGGATAGAGTGGAAGATTGGGAGGAAGCTGGTCTGGATTGTTTGTGACCTCCACACCAACGAGTTACCACTCAGACATCTGATCCAGGAGCTGGATGGCAAGACTCTTTCAAACAACAGATGGTCTGGTCCTCTTGGCAAGATGCTGGACTCTGCCACTGAGTTAGAAATAAATCCGAGCTTTGAAAAAATCACAGTTGGCCCTCCACTCGTTGAGCTTGCACATACTGTCATTGACGACCTGAGTACTGACCAGTACTATGGTTACATGATTTGCAGTGCCATCAAAACTGGGGTCATGCCTGATAGACTTGCTTACCTGCAGATAGGTCCAGTCTCACATTCTAGGTGGCTCACAACGGCTCTCAGGTTCTGCAGAATTTGGGTCGCTCATCATAAACTGAAAGGGAACCAGCTTCACAACCTGAGACTTATTGTCCAATTCATCGTGAGTGTCTACTTGCCAAATTGGTTCAACACCAAGGTCAAGTCATCGTTCTCCGAAGGTCCGAGGCATGTTCTCTTCCAGCTTGAGCTCCTGAGGAGTCAGCCAAGGAAGGTTGTTCAGATTGTGGAGCAGACTGTGAGGAGATCTTCCTGGTATGCTCATCCCGAGGCAGTTCTGCAGACAATGCTCTGCAGTAAGGATGAGGAGGAGAGAAGAGTGGCAGTCAAAAAGATCTTGGATATGAGACTTATGAGAGGATCTGGGCATGACGAATCAGTTGGTGACGATTCCTTCAGGGCCAGGAAGACTCCTGAAGTCAATCTAGGTGCCAAGATCCTCACTGATCTCATAGATCTGGATAACATCCAGGCTGGCAGTGAGCCCCCTCTTACCTGCAGCCTCACCAATGTTCAAGTCAGAGCTTTCCTGGACAACCCCATGCATGTCCCTGCCTGGCCCTCGCACACCCAGAGTATAGAGCGTTGTGTACAGCAAGTGAGCGAGGCCAGCAGTCACGTGTACAGTCAGGAGAGGAGGGAAGGCTACATCCGAGCTCAGGTGGTCAGCAGGGAGGTGATGAGTAGAAACAGAAGCAAGAAAGACATGTTCTCTATGGTGTGCAGCAACACCGGGTCGTAGTAGTAAAACCGGTTTTTGTATTTGATGATTTTGTTTTCTAAAGGAATATTAAATTTAATAAATGTGTCAAGATCATTCGTTTCACTATTCTGGATCATTTTCCTCCTAATAAATTAACCTGATACATTTACTTTACTTTAAATAAGCTATTTAGTGGTGTTGGTAAAAGGGTGGGAATACTGAATTTTCATAAGATTTCAAGTTAAAATTTACCTAGCAAAAAATAAAAACTTTTCAAATCTGAAGATATCACATGATTCTGCACATAGAACTACATCATTAATACCATGGGCCGATTTTTCAAACTCAAAAAAAAAAAATTCGCCTCCGTATGACACACCCTAATGGTACAGTACATTTTACACACTGCTAGATGGATTAAAAATAATTGTTTCTTAGTGTTTTCTAACGTCATAACTGTAAGCGAAATTTCTCAGTTAATCTCAGTGTCACCAAACCTAACCTACTGTATTATACCATAAACACCTTAGATGAGCAAGAACCTAGGTTAAGTTTGGTAAAGTTTCCTGCTCCTGATTAAATATAACATAAAGGTTAATGTCATATCTGTGGTTAAAACCTTGGCAGCCTCACCTAACCTAACCTCGGCTTTCAATTATCTTAGTTTACATTGACTGTCATGACAGTCTTGATACACTTTGTAATTTTAATCATGTATTTATTGGCAACAGCACTCTTTGATAGCACATATACTCAGATAAGCAACTGTTTACTACTGGTATGCTTTACCAAGTAATATATTAAAATCTGATTTTTCTTTTTAGGAGGACCAAGCTGTGTACCACCCCTGACTGCAACAGAAGAGGCAATGGCTGGTTAAATTAGTGATGTTGTCATTCAGGGATGTTTGTTTTAGAAGAAGAGTAATTTATTTTCCAATTGTAGCCTCGGAGGTGGAAAGTTAGGTTAGCCAGTTGCGCGTGATGAAATCAACGCATTGATACAACTGCATCGGTAAGAATTACCATATAAAATTACTGTTAATTTAGGTTAGGTTAGAGTCTGTGCAGGAGGTAGCAATAAATGCCTTACAAGAACTTGAGCAGATGGCCTCGGCAAGGTTTGTTTTATCTCCTTGTATCGCATGCAATTCAAATATGTAGCGATTATTTTCTCTTTTGAGGGTTATTTATATTTTCTTTTGACATACCATGCAATTGATATTTTAGTCATGTACAGCACAGAAATGAGAATCTTAGGGTAGTTACAGTATTTCCATTATCAACTGTAAAATGCATATAGTTTTTAATCTTGTGATACAGTATAGTAGGAGGAAAGAAAAAATAATATTTATTTTCATTATAATGTTTTCCTGCATACCTACTTACTAAAACAATAAAAGTGTTAAACTTCATTTTAGTTCATTGTCCCTTTATTTCCTAGTAGTTTTTATGTGAAATGTTTCAAAGGTAGCTTATATACATCTTCCTCTGCAAACTGCAAGATTCAAAGTAAAAATCTGAAAGAAGGCCCTTGGCCAAGTATCCAAGAAGTACCCATGACTCATTTCTGTGTGCCAACAGTAATCTACATAGGAGCTTTGGTAATGGATAAGTGATTTACAGTCAAAATGTTCTAAGTTCACCAAACCTAATAAAAAAGGGGAGTATAAATTAACAGTGGTATAGCATTTTTGCTTAAAAAGAGAATTATGTTCATATTTTTTTTATGATGCATTCAATAGTGAAGTTCTTAGGTGCAAAATTAATTAAATGTATTTTACCCAAACATAACCTAACCTTACCTAATCTTACCTTACCTTACACAAAGTAAATCAATGTTATACTCATATGCCAGGGTGTAGGTAAAAATATAGTAGTAGAAGGTTATTATATTGTACCAGATTATTGTGAGCTCAGCAGTAATGCAATTACAACTTTGCCTAGTCACCATCATCTTGCATTTGTATCAAACATGACCTCTGAACTGGTACCCATATTATTTTTGTTTAATATCAATTTCAGCAACCTTCATATTATGTCTCATAAGCTTAAACGAACTTACATTAATGAAACACAGTTTCCGCCATTAAAGGATTCTCTTCGTTTTATTTATCTTCCAGAATAATCCTACCTGGTTTCATCATACCTACCATTATATTTGTCATTTCTTTGACTGTTACGATATTTTTTTATAGGAAAATATCCTCTAGGTACACAACAGTTTCAAAGAAAACTCTCCAAAAGGCATTGAAAAAGCATGTGCAAGATGCAACAGTTAAACTGAAGCACACTTTATTGGAACATGGATAAGTATGCCTAGGATTTAAACCACGAGAACTCGGTTGGTGGTGGCCGAGCGGTGTAACAGGCGCTTTGCTTTATATAAATATTTAACCAAATGAATAACACCAAGTTATTCACCAAGTAAATCACCATCTTATTCACAACTCTACATCACTTGGTTTGCATCTCTCTCAAGGGTCGAGCCAGGGTCAGCCCAGAGAGTGGCAGTTCACTCACTGCCACTGGACAGGGAAGCTGGGCACTTAATTCAAAGTGTTATCTCAAAGCATTATTCACAACATTTCCCTGGAGAGAATTCACAACATATTCTCTCAGATTGTATCTGCATATATACCTGCAAATTGGCATTAAACAGAAAACGCCAAGAAGTGTTTACATCAGCCTTGCCACATAAGAGTTCCAGAACTTAATTAAAACAATTAGTGAGATACCAAAACAGCTATCACATGTGTGTGCTGTGTTTTATGTGGATGTGGATGTGTGTGTGTGTGTATATGGGTAATAATAATAATAATAATAATAATAATAATAATAATAATAATGTTAATAATAATAATAATAATAATAATAATAATGATTAATGGTTCATTGAAAAAGTTAAGTAGCCCAAAGGCTGAAAATATATATTGGACAGAAATGCCTTATTGCATATAAAGACATGGGGTGGGTGGGTTGCTTAACAAAAGCTCTCAATCCTAAAAGGAGAAGGAACATGAAATGAACATACAAATAATAGTTTAAAGTTGAGGGCAGGGTCTGGTCTCTTGCCCTAGAGTGTGAGGTAACGTAGGCCACGTGTTGCAGTAACTCGTCCATAGGTGTTGATATCAGTTACCTCACGTGGCCATGGGTTACACCTGGTGGTGTAGTGTTCATATGGTGCAGTATTTCGTCTTCGGGTGTTGATATGAAAGACCTCACTTGGTCATGGAGACACCGGGTGGTATGGTGTTCACGTGGTGCAGTGACTTGTCCTCGTCGTGTTGATATGAAGGTCTTTACGTGGTCATGGATACACCGGGTGGTGTGGTGTTTACGTGGTGCAGTAATTCGTCTTCGAGTGTTGATATGAAGGCCCTTACGTGGTCATGGAGACTCCGGATGGTGCAGTGTTCACGTAGTGCAGTAATTCGTCCTCAGGTGTTGATACGAAGGACCTCACGTGATCATGGAGACATTGGGTGTGTGGTGTTCACGTGGTGCAGTAACTCGTCCGTAGGTTTTGACATGAAGGCCACCGGCGGACGACCTTCGTAACCTCCTCTATGACGAGGAAGTTCAGCTTCTCAGGAGGGGCTGAAGATGGAGGATAGAGCCTCAAGGTCTTTACCTACACCCAAACGATCTTCATGACTGGTCTCGCTAAGGTCTTGTCTCGGAATGAGTGTGAGAGTCCGTGAGTGTGCAGATGCACGTTTGTGTGTGTGTGTGCGTATGTGTATGTGTGTGAGTACACGCGCGCGCGCGCGCGTGTGTGTGTGTGTGTGTGTCCACACTCGATCATTCACCTACACACTCAATCACTCTCTCTATCACTGAATATTCACTTAGACTGGACCAAAATGTTGTCCTTACTCCAACTCCCTACCCTTAACCCCTTCTTTCCACTAGGATATCAGCAAACTCCGCCAAAAGTGACAATTTTGTTTCGGGAAACTGTGTTGAACAGTGATGATTAGTACTTACCACCAGAGAAATCGGTGCTAAATAGTAATAGCTGAGGATCGTGGCTAACTTAACCTTCTCATCCATGGTCCAATAACGAAGAGTATTGTTCATCAAGAGACTAAAAAAAGTTGTTCTGAGCAGGTCTGATGCAATTGGTCGCTTTGAGCCAGGACGTCACGTAGTGCTTGTCGCCTTAGCAACCCATCAAGTTCGTTGCTGCGACACAAATCTCCTGGTGAAATATTTTTGTTTGTTATTTACTTCTCGTGGATAACACATAAATAAGGGTGTTGTTGCAGTGTTTTGGGGGGCAGAAGTAAATTCCCCGAAGGTGGCTTTGAGACTTTTTCGATTTCCTAAAAATAAAAGCACAAATCTAAAGTGGATTTATCCGTGCGGAAGGAGGGACTAATTTTCATCCACCGCTGGCCGAATTTGTGAGAAACAATCTAGCAAGCAACAGTATGCCAGAAACCTTTAAAGTGAGCTTCTAGGAATACCAGCAGAGTCTTACTTTTAAGTAAATAAAAATCCACTGTGTAAATCATGTGTTTTTATAAGGTAACGAATGTTTAGGTTAGAGCTACATAAAATATAATACCTTGTTAGTGAACTTAAGTACAACTAGGGCCACTTTTAAAAAATTAGCTGGACTCTTGCCCTTACAAGGTAACTATGGAAAATTAAAATAAGCCAGTGAACGATGTGCCACTTAATAGTTCGCTTGTTGGACGTTCAAAGATGTCATGAGACAAAATGTGAGATGCACAGGGCATAATTAATACCTCATATTGTACCTTGGCTAAAAAAAAAAATACAATGCAGCAGGGAGACGCATTATACCCGTGGCGAAAAGGGGCTTTTGTGCATTATATGTACGCAATAAGCTCTCGGAAATCCTTGACAGCTCGTTGCATGGGTTTCACCCCAGGACAGTGTAAACAACATAGTCAAAAACCAAATATATTACATTTTAATTCAGGTAAAATTCATAAATTCAATAACCCGAACCAAGTCCTATCCAGGGGCTAAAACTTCAAAAATTAAAGAGAAACAGGGGCAGGGAGAGATTATGAAACTGAAAATGAAAATAGATTTTCAGTTTTGCTTGAGGGTGACTTCGATGAACAAAGGCCAGCGCAACAATTTAATAATTACAACGAAGTAATGTTAGAGATTGGGCAAAACATATAGGACATAAGACGAGCGAGGCTAAAAGTAAATGGATGACGAATGAAATTTTAAAGGAAATAGATAAACGAAGAAATATGAGAAAACGAACTGAGACTTACATAAAAATTCACAAAGAAATTCAAAGGGAATACAGACAGGCAAAGAAAGGTGATCTAGAAAGGAAATTCAAGGAGATTGAAGATGATGACAGAAGACATAATTATAGGGAAATGTACAGAAAGATTAAACATAAGAACCAGAATGAAAATTAAATAAATGGGACTGGCACTATTAAAAGCAAAGACAATAAGATCCTGCTTGAGGCAGAAGTAAAAGACAGATGGCCAGAGTATGTAGAACTATACAATGATAAGGAGAGAGTAGAGGTAAAAACTATAAGGAAATAAAGATGAAACTACCAATTGTGGGGTTGATCAGCTTCTAGCAGAATTTATAAAACAAATGGGCAAGAATGGGAAAATATATTCGACTAAAATATGTATTTCTATATACTTCAAAGGAGACCTTCCCAGTGATTTAAAATAAATAAATATTGGTATTATTTCATAAAAAGCCAGGAACCTTTTCGAGTGCACCAAGTTTATTGTAGAACACCAAGCTTAATAAATATTGCAGGCAAAGTTTTATTAAATATAATTTTGAATTATAAAATGAGTTAACTCAAGTGCTAAATAAACTTAAAAAGAGAACAACATTAGAGAAGCTATATTTGGTTAGATAAATGAAAGGGATTTAGAGGTCCACTGATATTTGTATGGCACACAATAAACTTATAGATATCTTGGAAAATAGGCATCACTGAAGGAGCTATTATAATTTTAAGGAATCTTTACTGGCAATAGGAGGCTTCAGTATTAGTAAATAATGAATGAACTTACTAATTGGTTCACAGTTTGACAGGAAGTAAGACAAGGTTGTGCTCTATCTCAAACATTTGATAATAATGTATAGCCGGAGTTCATAATGAGAAGTTACAAGTGATAATGAAGAAATAAATTTTACTGGTCAAGTATTATCAAATAAATGCTTCACAGATATTGAAGAAGCATTACAAAACTCGTTAACAGATTAGTGAAAAAAGGTGAAAAATGTGGATTAAAGAGTTAATGCCGTAAAGTCTAAAGTAATGGCTGTTTCCAAATTGGAAATACAGGTACATCCTAAAATATAAATTATGGTGGCAACAGGGAACTTAAACAAGTGGAGCACTTTGTATATTTGGGAAGTAACATTAGCTGCGATGGTAGATGTATAAAAGAAATCAAAACAAGAATGAGGCAAGCAAAAATAGCATTTGATAATCCAAAGGACCTAATGAGAAGGGGCATTAACTTCAATTTGAGAAAAAAAAAGCGCTGAAAGGCTACATATGGCAAGGACTGATATTTAGTGTGGACATTTTCTCCAGACATCAGAAACAGGTTGGAGGCCTTTGAAATGAAGTGTTTTAGGCGAATGCTAGGAATAAGCTACAAATGAAGAAGTACTAAGATTAGCAAAAACTTCAAGAGAAATACTTTAAATGTACAGAAAAAAGAAAATGAGATACTTCCTAAATCATATACTTAGGGATGAGGGAATAATATCAAATATTAATGGGCAAAGTTGGGAACAGGAGGGCCTATGGAAAGCAGAGACCGGAATAGTTGACGTATTTTAAAAACTGGGTCCCCAGAGAGATACAAAACCTTGGAGGATTGGTAAAAACAGACTGAGAACGTTTAGAGTGGAAGACTGGTCGCCAACCCTCAAATATGAGGCCGATACTCTAATAATAATATAATTAATTGATTGACTCCTTAATTTGCCTATTTTCTACACTATCTACTGGTGGTCTTTCTTTTAAATACCTTTTTATTTTGAAGCATTGTGTGTTCATATTGAACTTGAAGTATTTATCTACTGTATTTCCCTCTTGTACCAGTTTATCTTGAGACACAGGATGAGCTTCACCTCTCGCCGCATCTAGAGTGTTATTACTCATCAGGAACGATATAATGTACTATGTGAACATAGTATGGTAATAGGAACAGTAAGGTACAACACGTTTCGAATATCAGCATAATCTTGGCAAAATAAGCCATTCAGTGGCAGACCGAATGTGTACTGGACGTACAGCATGTGATGTAACGCAGGTGGGAGAAGCTTTATCCGGGGATAGGCAAAGCAAATGCGCATGAGCAAACCTTTTAGCTCATATGCACCAGTTTAAGGTTCTAGGATACTGTGTGAGAGGTGCCCGTGAGAACCACGAACTCCTGCCGACCATGTGACAAGGGCAAATGCAGTATGCACTTGGAATGGTCGAGGGTCAAGCAAGTGTTGACCTTCAACCTTAACTGTGATTGCCCAAAACACCACAATATAGTGAGTGACGTACTGCAATACCACACCACATGATGTCCCACATGACACAGCGAAGCCACGTACTGGATGATTTACTGTGACACCACGTGGAGGCGGCCTTAATGACATCACCTGTGAACGAGTTACTGCATCATCACGTGTGATTCCTCATGACAACACCTGTGAATGAGTTACTGCATTATCATGTGAGGTCCCTCATGACACCACATGTGAATGAGTTACTGCATCATCACGTGAGTTTCCTCATGACGCCACCTGTGAACGAGTTACTGCAGCATCACGTTAGTTCCCTCATGATGTCACCTGTGAATGAGTTACCGCATCATCACGTGAGATCCCTCGTGACACCATCTGTGAATGAGTTACTGTGTATTAGCCCCTTAGTTTTCATACAAATGTCAGGGCAGTACATTAAGTTTATATAATCATATCACTCCCTGTAACTTTCCACTGGTTATGAGGTGACACGGTCATATGACGTGATGGGTAAGTTCCTTGAGGAGCGGCCCTAAGAATGCTAGTTCAGCACATAGAAGCCAGCTACTGCAGGCACTCTTTCTCAACTCCTTACCCCAACAGGACGTATTTTAGCCTCCGTCCTCATCTTAACACTCATAGCTACAGTGATTAAGTTAAGGTGATATACACTTGGAACTGTATATAATATATTTTCTTAATAAATAGAAGAAAGACAGTTTAGTTTCGCTACTAAAACTCCATATACTTTTACATGTTCCAGCCCCATTATCTCATCAAGAATCAATATTTAAAAGGCCAGTTCATAGGTGGTAGCAAAGTGGTAACAGATAACAAAATTACGGTTTATATATATACATTCTACAGAACAAGTCATAAGTGTATTTACAAAAAACAAGAGTACACAGTGACGTGTTATATTCTTCCAAAGTGTATTATAATATCCCGTAGTGAGACATTATACATTGATTGATTTTTATTTTGTCATCCAAAGAGATGTACAAGTTTCTTTTTCTCAATAACCATTAATGAGTTATTGATAACTTTTACCTATTGTGGCAAGAAGACAACACCCCTGTATGGCAAGCAGAAACCAGGCGTGGCGGAAAAGAATTTGTGGCGTCAACATTCAACATCCTGTGAACGGATACCCCCAGTAACAGCTCCATTGGATCTTACAATGATGCCAAATGCCTACGTGCTTCGAGGTTGTGTAACACCTGGACCTTACACCATTTAGACATCAATAGTTGTATAAACAGAGTGTTTTGGCTGTTCGTGACTGCAGTTGTATATACCCAACGAGTCCCATATATATGTAGGGCTGCCATAGGTTTGGCACACACAGAAGAACACTGACTCTCACCCGTGGTGGACGTTCCCAGTGAACCCAGCAACTGTCCAGCCCTTGGTGGACTCCCCGTCTTTGAAGTGGACTCAACCGTCGCCATTTTGAAGCTTCAATTAGTTGCTACTCAATGGAGATATCATCTGTTCTACTATCAACAAGGAGGACATTAACCCACTGACCGAGACCTTGGAATCAGCTGTGACGGCTCTCGTTTTTTGCGTCGACTCAAGACACTCTCCATGCATGAAAGATGGACCTTGCACCAAAAACTTCCCAAAAGACCTGATAAAGGATACTCAGAGTAGAGAAAATGGCTATCCTCAGTACAGGAAAAGAGCGCCACAGTGATGGAGGTTTTACAGCAGTGTTGCGACCTGGAACAGACAGTGAAATAACAGTAGACAACAAATGGGTGGTCCCCTACAATCCTCTTTTGACTAAAGCATTCAATGTGCACATCATTGTGGAGTTCTGCAATTCAGTCAAGTCCATGAATATGTCTGCAAATACGTCAACAAAGGCTCTGACCAAGCGATCTTTGCATTGGAAAAGGATGGAAATCATGATGAGGTGACACAGTTTCAGCAAGGCAGTCATGTATGCAGCAATGAAGCCCCATGGAGGATTTTTAATTTTCCATACACGAACGATGTCTAACAGTAGTTCATCTGGCTGTTCACCTGGAAAATGGACAAAGAGTATACTTCACAGAAGAGTCCCTCCAAAATCAAATGGCAAATCCTACTGATATGACTCTCACTGCATTTTTCAAGTTTTCACAGGAAGATGAGTTCTACATATGGCAGGCTTCAATGAAAAAGTTCCAGAGAAGAGCTCAAGGATCCGATGTTGAAGGATATCCAGGGATAAAGTCAGGCAATGCTTTGGGGCGTGTCTACACGGTTCACCCCAACAACTTTGAATGCTATCCGTGGATCCGTGGTCCATCATCATATGCAACACTCAAGACAGTGAATGGACAAGTCTGCAGAACCTATCAGGAAGCGTGCAATCTCCTTGGCCTACTGGAAGATGGTGGTCACTGGAATGACACATTAGACGAGGCAGCAGCTACTCAATCGCCAATGAGAATGAGGAACCTGTTTGCCATCATGATTGCTACATGTGGACTTTTCAACCAAAGCCAGCTCTGGAAAAACGACCTGGTGCCTGATCAAGCAAATGCTTATGAACAGATCTTGCAAGCGATACAAGCAGAGCAGGGAGGTATGATCGTTCTCGATGAACCTGGCGGGACAGAAAAAACATTCCTGTTCAACTTTCTGTTGGCCAAAGTACGTCATCAGGGGAAAATTGCTCTTGCTGTGGCATCCTCAGGCATTGCTGCACACTCAACTTGTAAACTGCCTCTCAACCTCGTTCACAATGAGAATCCAGTGTGCAACATCAAAAAAGGATCGGCAAAGGCAAAACTCTTAGAAAAATGCAGCCTCATAGTCTGGGATCAATGCACTATGTCTCACAAGTTAGCGTTTGAAGCATTGGACAGGACCTTGCAAGACATACGAGAAAATGACCATCTCATGGGTGGCATTACAATGGTCATTGCTGGAGACTTTCGCCAGACCCTACCTGTCATTCCTCGAAGCACTCCAGCTGATGAACTGAATGCGTGCTTCAAGGCATCATACACTTTAGAGAAGTGTTCAGACACTCACCCTATCCACAAACATGAGAGTACATCTACAAGGCGATCAGGATGTTGGACGGTTTGCAAACCTTCTACTACAGATTGGGAATGGAACTTTCCCTGTTGATTTAGAAGGACAAATAATCATTCCTCAAGGATGTGGAAATGTTGTAAAGTCTTCAACTGAGCTCACTAACATCGTCTAACCAAACATTATCCACCACTACAAGGATCACAAGTGGCTGCGTGAACGCGCAATTCTGGCACCAAAGAATGAAACAGTGGCTGAAATCAACATGACTCTACTCAGACAGCTTCCAGGCAGTGAGACCTCATTCAAATCTGTTGATACAGTAATCGACCAGGACCAAGAAATCCAGTGCACTGCAGATTCCTTAATTCTTTGGAGCCCGCTGGAATGCCTCCTCACCACCTCACTCTCAAGATTGGAACTCCTATAATGCTCTGAAGAAATCTTGAACCACCAATCCTCTGCAATGACACAAGACTGGTGGTGAAGATCATGATGCCACGTGTACTGGAAGCTACAATACTGACAGGAAAAGCTAAAGGAGAGAACGTTTTTATACCAAGCATACCTCTCATTTCCACTGACCTGCCATTTGAGTTCAAGCGACTTCAGTTCCCGGTTAAAGTGAGCTTTGCCATGACCATCTATAACAGCCAGGGACAGTCCCTAAAGATGGTTGGCCTAAACCTGGTGTTTCCTTGCTTCTCTCATGACGTTAGTCATCCAGTAGGTTATATTCTTTTTATACGTATCTTACTTATTTTTTTATATAAATATATAGATACTGAAGTAATTACAGTCCAGTATTAATTTTCTCTTATTCATTTATTGATATTTTACTCATGTTACTAGTAAACTTATTTACTGTAAATGAAAGACAAGAGTATTTTTAGGATATAATTTTTTATGTTGTTTATTTAAGTATTAATGGGTGGTTTTTCAAAGTCATCGTCTTTGGACATTTCCAAATTGGCGGAGCATTATATTAGCGATTCAGATACTGCTGATGATATTAATATGACTACAGAACATATAGTTACAGTAGACTCGCACGAAACACAGGCGCAATCCAAGCTGGATAATTCTGTCAGGGGTAGTGAAGATTTGATAGAACAATCATTTGACGATTTAAACCATATAACCCTAAGGTCAGGTAATAAGTACAATATGTCGCCTGATTACAGGCAAGTTTTCTTTTCTCATGCCCAGAAAGACAATGTGTCTGACAAATTTTTATTACCTCCTCCTTTAACTGATCTTCGAGTTAGGATTAGTTTGAATAGCATGGCTACTTCTAACACAGCCATATCTACTAACCCGCATGTCTACTAACCGGTCCGCGATTTTACAGAGGAAGATAAATACCGGGTAACTTCATTTATAAGAGCATGTGAGGATACCGTGAATAATGTTCAGATCACAGGAGATGATAAGAAGAAAACATTTGTTCGCTCTCATATCAAACAAGGTAGTTTTGCAAGTTAACATTTGGACGCCAGTGGTCTTGCTGATCGAAGTATGAAAATTTCCAAAAGGCTCTAATTGGTATTTTTGAGTCTGGGCAACAGAAGGACATTCACATTGGTGATGTTTGTCAGGATCTTCTTGCTAACTTTGGTGGATCGCCGTGGCTTAATGATGATGGCAAAATGACTCCAAAGAATGTTTTGAAATTGATTGAATTAGTTAGTTTTCTTGTGACAGTTAGAGACCTTATATATTGTCGTGCACAGGATCATGAGTATGCACCAACTGATTTGATTACACTGGGCTGCATTTGAAAAAAAAATTCATGAGGTGCGGGGTTTCTTAGCTGATTCTTTATGTGTTTTGCGTGCTGATTCCAAAAATGCCATTCATTTTGCCCAATCAGGTCAGATTTTTATGCTATGGGAATTAGGAAAAAATCGAAATTCTTAAATATGATGTCAAAATTTTTATGCAAAATATATCATAAGAAATGTAACCACAACACATAGGACCAAAATATGTCAACTACATAGATGCCTTTATAGTTAGACATGCATAAATGGCTGTCGCAGAGAATTTCTTTGGTGGTTGGTGTCTGGGGCGTCCCGTTTCAGACACCAACAGTAGTCGGCGAGCATGTTGATATCCCAGCGACCCTGGTACCGCTCCTCCATTACACGGATATCTTGATGGAAGCGTTCTCCTTGTTCCTCACTCACATCACCACAGTTCTCTGGAAAGTAGTCCAAGTGGGAGCTGAGGAAGTGCATCTTGATGGACATGCGTGCACCAAGAACTTTGTAGCTCAGAAGTAGGTCCTCAACAACTCGTTCATACTCTGGATTTCTGTAGTTGCCAAGAAAATTGGAGACAATAGACTTAAAGGCATGCCAGGCTTTCTTCTCATTTACATCCATGCTGCAATCAAACTTGGGATCTTTGAAAAGCTCTCTGATCTGAGGGCCATCAAAAATTCCTGCATTCAGCTTTGCCTCACTGACTTTTGGAAATTTTTCTTTCAGAAAATTGAAAGCCTGGCTTTTTTTGTCCAGTGCCTTTACAAAGTTTTTGAACAGACCGAGCTTGATGTGCAGTGGCGGAAGAAGAATGTTCTGCCGATTCACCAGAGCATGGGCAACAACATTGTGAGAACCTGGAGTAAGTCCACTTCTTGCAGGCCAGTCACATTGCATGTAGTGCTGCTTGTCTGCTCGACTATCCCACAGACAGAGGAAACATGGAAACTTGGTGTAACCACCTTGTAGGCCCAGCACCATGGACACAACCTGTGGAAAAAACAGATTAAAAATATGTTTAGCTGAATAGTTTTATTATTAAAAAATATTAACACTTCATAATATGACAGTATGTCGGCAGACATAATTACCTATTAGAAAAACTGTCAACAAAATATCAATTTTGGAAAGCAACTGTTTTTGGTGTATTAAATTACCTTCAAGTCTCCACATATCTTCCAATTGTGGTCTTTATACTTCAGAGCAGTTAACAGATACTCCATGTTGTTGTAGTTCTCATCCATCTGCACTGAATGCCCCACCGGAACAGACGCGACCTGGTTTCCATTGAACAACAACACAGCTTTCAAGCTTCTTTTTGATGAGTCAATGAAGAGCCGTCACTCTGATATATTGTATGATATTCCCATAGCTGCAATGAGTCCACTGATATTGTTGCAATACACCAATGAAGTTTCCTTGTCAAAACTGAAGAACTTGCGAAATTCCTTGTCACGGTTACGGTACCAGGCAAATGTTGTTCCTGGTGCTAAGACATTGTGTTCGCAAAGCCGTGATCCTAGTAGTTGAGCTGACTCCTTAGACAAGCACATGTCGCTTGTTAAATCATTCAACTCAGCTTGACTGAAGGGTATGGGCTCTTTTGCAGAAGCTGTGGGCAAGTATGTACTAGAAGCGTCAGTCTCTTCTATGTCTTCATCGATATCATGATGCATTTCTTGAAGTCTCCAGAGACACTGACTGAGGGTCTAGACTTTAGAGGCACATCCGGGTGGTTGCTAGTACATGCCATGTACCACCAGATGAAAAAGAAATTTAATTGTGAAAAAATATATGTAAAAAAACACGGACATATACTCTTTTCCTTTGCGTCACGGCGGACATTTAAATGGCCGGCGAGCACGTGGGTGTATTTAAATGCATCGTAAGGGCATTAAAACTGACCGAAATCTTTTCTGTGAGGCTTGCCAATGTCTCGGATGATTTTTTTAATGAACGAACATGAGGACCCCATTTTGAGCGAAAAATGGCAATATTTTACCTGAATCTCCGCTTAAAATGCTATCGCACAAAATTCTGACCTGATTGAGCAAAATGGATAACATTTTTGAGCTCAGCATGCAAAATACACCCAGAAAAGCTTAATAATACACAAACCTCAAAAACTATGCAGGGCAGTGTTATAGACTACGCAAATAAAATTGCTCCCAAGTCAGCTCGTACTCCACTAGCTAGGACAACTACAGCTGTAGCACTACTGCAACAACAAGATCCTAACAGCGCAGGTAACAAAGTTAGACAAACTTTGGAATGTACCCATTGTAAGAAGAAAGGTCATACAATGGACTTTTGTTACCAGCTCCAGCGTGGTGGTGTCAAGAATAAAGAAAAGAGACATCCAACCACCAATCCACGTCAAAGACATGGACCACCCAAAACATATGCAGCTGCTGCAAAGACTACGTTTGTGACAGTACATAAAGCTGATATGTGGTGTATCATATATATTTCTTCTTGATTTGATAAGTGGCAGGGCTGAAGTAAACACTTTGTTGGTTTTGCTTTATTGTAGAAAAATATAGTTTCACAGGTACTGAGTTCAGTTGAGAGTATATTGTACCTTTTCTGCTCAGGGAAATGTCTTAGTGCACTTGTATAGGAGAACACTTAAGTGAGGTGTTCACTGAGTAACAGGTGATATGATAGTCTCTCTCTCACACCAGGGAGAGAGTGATGTCAGGCGGGTCTTAAAGGAAAAGCGTCAGGTTGTTTGTTGCTGAGCAGCGCAGACCAAGCTTGACCTAGCCTGCTCCCCAGAGGAAATGTCAACTCACCAATTGATTCATACTCATGGGTGAATGACTTGGTGAATATATGGGTAACATACATTTGGGTAAATATTTATATAATACAAATGGTGCTGTTACACCGCTCGGCCATCTATAACCGATGTCCTCATGGATTAAAACCTAGGTGTACCTAACCTTGTTACAAAAAGGTGTGCTTAGCTAAAATTTTCGTCATTTATATGTTTTTGCAATTCCTTCCGAAAAGTTTTCTTAGAAACTATTGTGTACCTAGAACAAATCTTCCTGTAACAAATTATCATAACAATCAAGCAACTGATAAATATGATGGTAGGTATAATTAAACCAGGTAGGGTTATACCGGAAGAGAAATATAAAGGAAATGAATCCTGTAAGTCAGGAAACTGTGTCTCATTAATATAAAATAGGAGGTTAAGCTTATCAGAAACAATATGGAGATTGCTGAAACTTATATTTAAGGGAAATGGTATGGGAATCAGCTCAGAAGTAATATTTGTGACAAATGCAAGATGATGGCGAGTAGGCAAGGTTGTGATTGCATAACTGATAATTTCACAATAGTCTGGTGCTATATGATAACCTTCTACCATTAAATGTTTGCCTACATCCTGACATATAAGTATCACACTGGTTTGATTCGGGAAAAAAAAATATTGCACATTATTGACATGTGCGTGAAACACTAACCTATGTGGTAATGGGGAATATACACATTGTTGTAGAGCTGTAGAGGCATTAGTTTGTAACAGAGCTAATTCACATGCAGTCTCCACGGCCCGCGTGAATGCCAAAGCATACGCCGGACAAACATGCAAATGCACATATGTTGACTTACAATGAATTAGGACTTTTTGCTTAGTCACAGCAACTAATGAAAAATCCTCTGATACTACTATTAGTTCAGTTTTTTTGTTCAGAATTAATATTCCCTCATTCGCTTTTAGTGGAAATGGTTCCAAATGCCATGCATGAAATTTGTTTTGTGATTTTAGTGGAATGTGTATTAGTATTCCCCTGTGTGTTAATGTTGCTTCTAATAAGGGATAAAAATATTCCACTTCATGCTCCTGAAAGATAGGAGTTAGATGATAATTAGTTTCAGATATATGCAACGCGGCAATTAGTTGATGAACCGGCAACAACTGTGCGTCAACACGTCCTAACCCTGCATTTACAAGATCAGCAATGAGCCTATTACTGGTTTTTATGAAAGATTGTACAGAGGCATAAGCAGCATGCATGTATTCAGATAAGCAGAGTTGCCATTCCAATGTAGATTCTGACCGAATGAATCCCTCGACAACTTGTGTTAGTTGATTAGTTCGTTCAACAATATCATTCATATGAGAGGTCAAAGTTTTTATTGCCTTGTAGGACTGTGTAAGGGCCCTATTTTGTTTCCTAATCGCGTCTGAAACTGCACTCATTTTATTTCCTAGTTTGGCCACATCTTCGGCGGTTGCCGTACCAAACAAGGTGATACTTATTAAATCTACAAAATTAAACAGACCACGTTTTTGACGCCGCTGAGAATGTACATTTTTCCCGATGTCTTCAAGAGGTACAGGGAGCTTTCCTTCGAAATGCCTTACTCGTTTGAGTAAACTGTTCCTACGGTCGTGTTGAAGAGAGATGGTCTGACTGATTGTTGTAGAGAATGTAGATTGTTGTTTGAGATCTTGCAAGGTTTGCATAGCTGTTTCAATGTGGACAGCTATCGACCTCAGATGCACTGGTATGCGCTTTAAGTCATGGAACGTGTATTTGATAGTTACAACGTCTTGTACTACTAATACTTTGCCTAGTGGGGCAACTAAGGCTCCGGGTATGACGACGTCTGCTGGGGAGGCGGCTGTTGTCACCACGCTCCAGAAAACAGTATTAGTGATATCCAAGCCATGTCTGAAATAGGCGAGGATAATTAACAATTTGTGGTTGCTGATCGTAGTTTTTGACGATATGTATTGTCTATCGTTATATTTTTTTGAGCAATTGTTGCAGTTGATGTAGGATGTACTTGATTGACATTAGAAGTCCCAAATAGGTCTCTGCTGACTTTTTTCATCCTATCTACATGTACTGTATCTGTAACACTTGTTGTTGGCTCAACAACTTGGAATTTGTTTCCACGTTCTTTTGCTCTAATCACGTGCAGACATGTGAATTTAGGCAGGAGTTTTGATATGCCTTCCGGCACTTTATAATTACTTTGTCTCCTATTTATAAATTAATAGGCTTAGCTTTTTTATGTTGCTTGCAGATCATTTCAGCACGTGAGGCTGCTAAGTGTTTTCGTACTTTTCCATGGATGCTCGTGAAAACATTGTTTTGCTTCTTGGCATAGTCATCCATGTTGTACACAGGTTGTGGAATTCCTGCTAGTAAATCATATGGCAAGTATTTATCGATACCGTAAATTATGTAGTATGGCGATTTGCCTGTAAAACTATTTATAGATCCATTGATGGATGCTGCAACCTGTGGAAGCTAGTCCTCCCACGAACTATGCATTGGATTCACCACATGTCGGAGAATCTCAAGAATTTTTTTATTCGCACGCTGGACCATCCCATTTGAAGATGGATGGTAGGCGGTTGTGAAGGTTTGTGTAATGTCATATTGTTGACATATAGCAGCTAAGAGTTGATTCTTAAATTCTGCCCTGTTATCCGAGAGTATCACCCTAGGTGTAGAGAAAGGACAGATTAGATGAGTGACTAATGCATGAGCCACTGATTCGGCGGACTTGTTCGGCAAAGATGCGAGTACCACAAATCTGAAAAAATGGTCAACGCAGACAAGTACGTAACTGGAGCCTTGATGGCTTTTTGGTAGTTGCAATAAATCGAACGCAACTGTATCCCATGGACGTTCCGGCGTCGGGTATTCTAAGATTGGAGCGGGATCCATCGTTGTTCCCTTGTGTTTTGCACAAGATAAACATTTAGCAATGTGATGCTCGATGTCGATCCTCATAGATTTCCAATAATATTTTTGTCAAATATTTGTTAGACATCTATCTCGCCCTGGATGCCCAGCTTGGGGTGCATCATGGAAGAGGGTGAGAATGTTTTCCTTTAATATTGTAGAAATAACAATTTGAGAGATTGACTCTTGTTGTATTTTCACTGAGCGATATGGTATGTCATGCCGCAGCTCAAACTGTGAAAGTGGTAGAGGTAATTTGGGCAAATTTACCTCATCTCCCGATTCTAAGGCATATATAACATTGGACCATAATGGATCCTGTAACTGTTCCGCCCTTAACTGTGACAGGGTGAACGTAGGTAATGGCGTGACAGGAGCTATGTGTCTAGATAGCGAATCAGCTACCACGTTCGCACGACCGGGCAAATACTTGAAGTCGGGTGCGAACTCCTGTAGGGTCAGATACCAGCGCGCTAAACGCCCTGATAAATTCTTCCCATTAAATAGTTCTGTCACGGCTACATGATCTGTGTGGACTGTGATCGGATATCCCAAAATGAGATTCCGAAAATGCTTGAGAGCCCACACTACAGCTAATGCTTCGAAATGAGTAGCTGAATAACGTGTTTCTGCATCGTTCAGGGTGCGACTGGCGTATACTAATACTCGTAATTTTACTCGATAATCAGTTTGCATGAGCACCGCCCCTAAACCTAGGCCCAAGGCATCAGTACATATGGTAAATGGTTTTGTGTATTCCGAAAGGCTAACACTGGAGCTTTCGTTAAGGCGCTCTTGAGAGCATTAAAACTGTCCTCTTGTTCCTTATTCCATGTAAATTCCACATCCTTTTTGAGGAGTTTAGTGAGTGGTGATGCTAACTTGACATAACCTTCAATGAAAGAACGGTAGTATCCTGACAATCCTAGGAAACTACGAAGTTGATCTACGTTCTTGGTACAAGGGAATTGTTTCACCGCCTTTACCTTGCAATCTATTGTGTGTATATATCATTGCCATCCACTACGTGTCCAATAAATTAGAGTCTGGTTTTGAGAAATTCACATTTGGAAAGTTTCACTTTCATTCAAGGTAAATGTAGCTTTGTGAAAACTTTTCGTAGCTTTTTTAGATGACTTTGTAAATCTTTGCTTACTATGATAAGATTATCTAGATAAGCATAGACTTGTAAACATTACGGTCATGATGGAGACTTGTAAACATTACTGTTATGATGGAGACTTGTAAACATTAATGTCATGATAGAGACTTGTACACATTACCGTGATGATGGAGACTTGTAAATATTACAGTGATGATGTAGACTTGTAAACATTACTGTGATGATGGAGACTTGTAAACATTACGGTCATGATGGAGACTTGTAAATATTAATGTCATGATGGAGACTTCCAAACATTACTGTTATGATGGAGACTTGTAAACATTAATGTCATGATGGCGACTTGTAAACGTTACTGTGATGATGGAGACTTTAAACATTTCTGTGATGATGGAGACTTGTAAACATTACTGTGATGATGGAAACTTGTAAACATTAATGTCATGATAGAGACTTGTACACATTACCGTGATGATGGAGACTTGTAAATATTACAGTGATGATGGAGACTTGTAAACATTACTGTTATGATGGAGACTTGTAAACATTAATGTCATGATGGCGACTTGTAAACGTTACTGTGATGATGGAGACTTTAAACATTTCTGTGATGATGGAGACTTGTAAACATTATTGCGATGATGGAGACTTGTAAGCATTACTGTGATGATGGAGACTTGTAAACATTATTGCGATGATGGAGACTTGTAAGCATTACTGTGATGATGGAGACTTGTAAGCATTACTGTGATGATGGAGACTTTAAACATTTCTGTGATGATGGAGACTTGTAAACATTACTGTGATGATGGAAACTTGTAAACATTAATGTCATGATAGAGACTTGTACACATTACCGTGATGATGGAGACTTGTAAATATTACAGTGATGATGGAGACTTGTAAACATTACTGTTATGATGGAGACTTGTAAACATTAATGTCATGATGGCGACTTGTAAACGTTACTGTGATGATGGAGACTTTAAACATTTCTGTGATGATGGAGACTTGTAAACATTATTGCGATGATGGAGACTTGTAAGCATTACTGTGATGATGGAGACTTGTAAACATTATTGCGATGATGGAGACTTGTAAGCATTACTGTGATGATGGAGACTTGTAAGCATTACTGTGATGATGGAGACTTGTAAGCATTACTGTGATGATGGAGACTTGTAAACATTATTGCGATGATGGAGACTTGCAAGCATTACTGTGTTGATAGAGACTTGAAAGCATTACTGTGATGATGGAGACTTGTAAGCATTACTGTGATGATGGAGGCTTGTAAGCATTACCGTGATGATGGAGACTTGTAAGCATTTCTGTGATGATGGAGACTTGTAAGCATTACTGTGATGATGGAGACTTGTAAGCATTACTGTGATGATGGAGACTTGTAAGCATTACCGTGATGATGGAGACTTGTAAACATTATTGCGATGATGGAGACTTGCAAGCATACTGTGTTGATAGAGACTTGAAAGCATTTCTGTGATGATGGAGACTTGTAAGCATTACTATGATGATGAAGACTTGTAAACATTATTGCGATGATGGAGACTTGTAAGCATTACTGTGATGATGAAGACTTTTAAGCATTACTGTGATGATGGAGACTTGTAAGCATTACTGTGATGATGGAGACTTATAAGCATTACTGTGATGATGGAGACTTATAAGCATTAGTGTCATGATGGAGACGTATAAGCATAAGTGTCATGGTGGATACTTGCAAACATTATGGTCATGATGGAGACTTGTAAACATTACTATTATGATGGAGACTTGTAAACATTACTGTGATGATGGAGACTTGTAAGCATTACTGTGCTGATGGAGACTTGTAAGCATTACGGTGATGATGGAGACTTGTAAACATTATTGCGATGATGGAGACTTGTAAGCATTACTGTGATGATGAAGACTTGTAAACATTACGGTCATGATGGAGACTTGCAAATATTACTGTTATGATGGAGACTTGTAAACATTAATGTCATGATGGCGACTTGTAAACGTTACTGTGATGATGGAGACTTTAAACATTTCTGTGATGATGGACACTTATAAACATTATTGCGATGATGGAGACTTGTAAGCATTACTGTGATGATGGAGACTTGTAAACATTATTGCGATGATGGAGACTTGTAAGCATTACTGTGATGATGGAGACTTGTAAGCATTACTGTGATGATGGAGACTTGCAAGCATTACTGTGTTGATAGAGACTTGAAAGCATTACTGTGATGATGGAGACTTGTAAGCATTACTGTGATGATGGAGGCTTGTAAACATTACTGTGATGATGAAGACTTTTAAGCATTACTGTGATGATGGAGACTTGTAAGCATTACTGTGATGATGGAGACTTATAAGCATTACTGTGATAATGGAGACTTATAAGCATTACTGTGATGATGGAGACTTATAAGCATTAGTGTCATGATGGAGACGTATAAGCATAAGTTTCATGGTGGATACTTGTAAACATTATGGTCATGATGGAGACTTGTAAACATTACTATTATGATGGAGACTTGTAAACATTAATGTCATGATAGAGACTTGTAAACATTACTGTGATGATGGAGACTTGTAAGCATTAGTGTCATGATGGAGTCGTGTAAACATTACTGTCATGATGAAGACTTGTAAACATTACTGTGATGATGGAGACTTGTAAGCATTACTGTGATGATGGAAACTTGTAAGCATTACTGTGCTGATGGAGACTTGTAAGCATTACGGTGATGATGGAGACTTGTAAACATTATTGCGATGATGGAGACTTGTAAGCATTACTGTGATGATGAAGACTTGTAAGCATTACTGTGATGATGGAGACTTGTAAGCATTACTGTGATAATGGGGACTTGTAAGCATTACTGTGATGATGGAGACTTATAAGCATTAGTGTCTTGATGGAGACTTGTGAGCATTAGTGTCATGATGGAGACTTGTAAACATTGCGGTCATGATGGAGACTTGTAAACATTACTGTGATGATGAAGACTTGTAAACATTACTGTGATGATGGAGACTTGTAAACATTATTGTGATGATGGAGACTTGTAAATATTACTGTGATGATGGAGACTTGTAAACATTACTGTGATGATGGAGACTTGTAAACATTACTGTCATGATGGAGACTTGTAAACATTACTGTCATGATGGAGACTTGTAAACATTACTGTTATGATGGAGACTTGTAAACATTACTGTCATGATGGAGACTTGTAAACATTACTGTTATGATGGAGACTTGTAAACATTAATGTCATGATGGAGACTTGTAAACATTACTGTGATGATGGAAACTTGCAAACATTATTGTGATGATGATGACTCGTAAACATTACTGTGATGATGGAGACTTGTAAACATTACTGTGATGATGGAGACTTATAAGAATTAGTGTCATGTTGGAGACTTATAAGCATTAGTGTCATGATGGAGACTTGTAAACATTACTGTCATGATGGAGACTTGTAAACATTACTGTCATGATGGAGACTTGTAAACATTACTCTCATTATGGAGACTTGTAAACATTACTTTTATGATGGAGACTTGTTTAACATTACTTGTAAACATGTCTGTGTAATATAAGTTCTTAATGGGATTAAAGTGAAAGAGTAAAATCCTTGAATCTTCTGATTGAGCCTGACATGACTCAACTAAGGATTTACATACATTCAAGAAAAATTGGACCAATTTCACAGTCGATGCTTCCCATGTTGCGGATTCACCTATTCTAAATATACATTACTTTATCTAATTTAATCTAACCAAACTAAATTTAACCTAATCTAACCTAGCCTAACCTAACCTAACCTAACCTAACCTAACCTAACCTAACCAAATCTAACCCATCATTACCTAACTTAATCTAATAATGAACAAGATTTCAAATGTAATTTTTTTATCAGTTTTCACAAAAGAAGATACGGAGCTGATCCACTATTACCCTCTCTCTCTCTCTCTCTCTCTCTCTCTCTCTCTCTCTCTCTCTCTCTCTCTCTCACTCTCTCTCTCTCTCTCTCTCTCTCTCTCTCTCTCTCTCTCTCTCCCCTGCTGGGGAAGGAGGATTGACAGGTGGTCGTGACCCCGGGCGCCTCGCTATCACTCCAGGATTGTCCATCAATGTCACCAGGCCTTCACATCAAGCCGAGACAAGACGGTCTGCCGCACAGTTCATTATTAGTCGTGGGGCCGTGGGGGAGGAGGGGGGAGGGGTGTGTGTGTTTGTTGGTGGGTTTGTGTGTGTGGGCGTGTATGGGAGGACATGTGTATGTTGGGCGCATGTGTGTGTATGTGTGTGTGTCTGACCTGCTGACGTAAGATACTAATCATTAACACAAACATCAAACTTGGAGACCCATATTAAAACATTATATTAATATACTACAATATGAGCATTCGTTACGTTTTATTCACCATTAATAGTGTTAGTTATCAAGATGACCTGATATCATTAAACAGATCCTTGCTAACGTTGGAGAGAAATTGTAGTAGAACCTGCCATCTAGGTGAAGCGATATGCTGTAAAAAGTTAAGGCAAAGTCTGAGAGCTCCCATTCTTTATTGGGTTGACTGTGTTGTCTCCTTGGCTTCCCGCTCACCAAGTCACCGCGTTATATTGGCCGCTGCGGTAAATCCATGGGGTTTCCCTCACACCGTCCTCTCCAGGGCCCCATTCATCTCTCTCTCTCTCTCTCTCTCTCTCTCTCTCTCTCTCTCTCTCTCTCTCTCGGCTTTCCTGGCTGCTCTTATGCTTCTTCCAATAGTCTGTCTCTCCACACTCTTCTGAATTTTGTCATGGTATTTCTGTTTATTTTCTCATGGTCATACGAGTTTTTCGCTGCTTTCATTCATTCCCTCCCCCGAACTTTTCTCACGCCCTCCTAACTTTTCTCACGCCCTGTTTTCGTGTTATTACACCTGGTTATTTATATTACTACACATTTTTGTTTCACATTCTTGCTCCTTTTATTCTTATTCCCACGTTATCCGGAGTACGCCTTTGATATAATAATTTCCCCACAAATATTACAATTGTTTCCATGATTATCAGTTTCTCTTAGACGCTATTTACTCATATATTTTTGCATATCTTACATTCCATCGAATTTTCCATACGTTTCGTTCATCTACAAATACATTCATTTAATTTCCCATGTTCTCTAAAATTTCCCCGCGACCTTTATTCACTCTCCAATGATTGGCCAAGCTTCCCACGCGTTTTATCAATAGCCCCACGTTTTCGTTAACATTCCCACGGTCCCCTGAGTTTTCCAACAGCCTGTACTGTATATATCTTCGCATGGTCTCTTGAGTTTTCCCACAGGCTTTATTTTTCTTCCCACAATTTTGCAAACTTCCTCGGCCCTCTCTTACCTTCCCACAGCCCTATATGATCCCACTTTCCCTCACTCAGCCCCTCCCACGCCCCATAATCCTTCCCCTCAATCGCTCACCGCCTGTCACTTTCTTCAAAAGTCTCCAATGCTTTCCCATGCCCTCCCAAGGCTGTACCATCCTATCTCCCACGTACGTCCTCTCCCTCGCCCACGGGCAGCTCTTCACCTCTCCCTCTGACGACCGTATAGAGGCAGCCACTACAAGCTGGGCCACCCCCGGGACAGCCAATCTTGGTCTCGTAAACAAACAGTCTTTGTGGCAGAGGACCTGAGTGAGGTGATGAGCTGCCGACCATCCTTCTCCAGGCACCTTTCAAGAAGGTAACGTCTCCTTCCTGCACTTAAAGGGAAGAAAAAGAAGGGGAGGAGGAATGAGGAGGAAAAGGAAAAGGAAGTAAGGAAGTTATTGGAAAGAAATGAGTTAATCTATTGATTAATAATAATAACAAGCTACTGAAAATAGATGAGGACAGGATACACCAACAGAATGTTCTCATTTCACCCTCCATCCTCGTCACCAGCAGGAAGTATACTAACATCTAACAGGGAAATATTACAGTGCAGGAGTAAAAAAAGAGAAAATAAGTATACAGACTACTTACTACCTTTAGGGTAATACTGAGTTCAACCATAACCACTTCTTGACCTGGAGCGACACTTTAGCTTATTAATGAACTATCGACGCGAGAGCATCACCAGCCCAGAAAACGGTAATTGATTGCTGTACTTTTTTCGAGAGGTGTCCTAAAACGAGGCATTTTCCGGCATATCCAATCAAACTGGGCGTTTATTATTATTAGTATTATTAGTATTTATTATAATTATTAGTATTATTATTAGTATTATTATTATTGTTATCTCCCTCATGCACCCTACAGCCCTTAGTATAACACCAGAGGACCCCCAGTCTCCCGGTCTTCTCCCCTTTCTACCTCAGTGTCCACTACCCACCTCCGCCTACACGCCCTGGCACCCGTACAACTGTCTGTGGCTGGAGGTTACGTCAACTGCCACTGGCTGTAGATTACGTAACCAAGAATCATAGATGTTCTGGGTACCAAAATTCACCGCATAACTAACTAAGGCTGACCTAATCTGACCTGACTTCATCTTACCTAACCTAACTTAACCTAATCTATCACAAACTAACCCAACCTAATCTAACCTTACCTGATTTAACCAAACCTAACCTAACCCAACCAAACCGATCCTTAGCTAACCCATCCTAACCTAACCTAATCTAAGCATAACTAACCTAATTAATCGAACCTAACCTTACTTAGTCAAGTCTAACATGGCTTTCGCTAATATAACCTAACTAAAACTAACCTAACCTAATCTTAACTAACCTAACACAACCTAACCTAACCTGACCAAACATTAGCTAAGCAAAGTTAATCTAACCAAACCTAACCTATCCTTTACTGACCTAACCTAACCATAGCTAACAAAACCATAGCTAACCTAACTTAACCTAACCAAACATTAGCTAATCGATGCTAATCTAACATAAACTAATCGATCCTTTGCTAAGATAACCTAACCTAGCCTAACCAAACCTACCTTAACCTAAAACAATCTTTGCTAACCTAACCTAACCTAACCTAACCAAATCAAACCAACCGTAACCTACCATAACCTAACCTAATTTATCCTCACCAAACAAAATAAAAAATAAAAATATTCACTATTTAGAAACTTCACCACATACCATTTCCACCAAGGAACACAGATTGGTGAGACATGGCACCAGCCTGTCGATACGCGATACACTCAATATGCTCGCCAGACGACCAATCATAAGTCGCGACGTGCCTCTTTCATGCATCTGATTGGCTTTCTGTCGTCGCCTGTCATCGGCTTGTCTCATTCTCGTGTTCAGTTGTAAAGATTCAGATAGAAAGTGGAAATGGAGAAATACTGATAATTTTGGGACAAGAAGTGGAAACGGGTGCTATGACATGTCCTGAGGATATGGATCTTAAAAATGAAAGAGGGTTAGACATGCATTGAGACTGGGACTGGATGAATGGAGAGAAACGGGTTTAGGACACGCTGTATGTCTATGGAGGACTGGAAGCGGATGATGGATACGTTAGGCTACGTTTGTGTTTAGGAAGAGAGGGGGAAACGGATGTCTTCAGCATGTGTATGACATGTTACAGCCTTCTCCGTTGTTTAGGACATATTTACGACATATTCACTCTTGGGGACACGGGTGCTGGACTTGCTTAGAAGGTAAGGTATATGTGGAAACAGGTACAGTACGTTTGGACATGTGTGGATCACTCCGCTGCGTTTTTAGCTCCAAAGGTGTTACTGGAAACACTGTATCCTTGTACCGTACAGGTGTACCTTCACTGAACTTTGTACATTCTCACCATTACTATTGCTCCCAAGTACCAATGTGCCATTGTTCTCTAGCACCACACTGTCATTGTTCCCAAGTGCCACTGTACCATTGTTCCCTAGTACCATTACGCAAATGTTCCCTCGCACAAATTTACCATTTTTTCCATTTTCTTTCTTTTTTTTTTCTTTTTACGGGGATTATCCCACCCGGGCACAGGTCACTGACACACATCAGGGCCTGGGGGGTGAAAATATAATAATAATAATAATAATAATAATAATAATAATAATAATACACCTTTTCACATATCCGTTGAGACATTGTTACATAACTATTTGACAAATTTCATAACCGAATGACAGAACACACATCGAATGACAATCTAAAATTACTATTGGTGGTCTGTCATTCTCCAATTGTTACATTCTCAAACAATATGTAGACTGTCGGTTTATTGTTCACGTCTGTCAACTTCATAACTTATGTCAATCAATTCCGTTAGCATGAACGAACAGTTATTTTAGATTGTCATTCGATATGTGTTCTGTCATTCGGTTATGAAATTTGTCAAATAGTTATGTAACAATGTCTCAACGGATATGTGAAAAGGTGTAATAATTATAATAATAATAATAATAAAAATAATAATCATAATAATAATAATCATTATGATAATAATAATAATAATAATTATAATAATAATAATAATAATAATAATAATAATAATAATAATAATAATATAAATATAATAATAATAATAATAATAATAATAATAATAATAATAATAATAATAATAATAATAATAATAATAATAATAATAACTAGCAGAATCACGACATAAAACACCACCCATCATCACTAGTAGTGATTCACTACATATAACACCACCCATCATCACTACATATACCACCATCCATCATCACTACATATAACACCACCCATCATCACTACATATACCAACATCCATCATCACTACATATAACACCATCCATCATCACTACATATAATACCATCCATCATCACTACATATACCACCACCATCACTACCATCACTACTCCCATTATCATCACTGTCACCACTACTACCACCATCATCACTACCACCACTACTACCGCCATCGTCATTACCACCATCATCATTACCACAACTATCAACCAGTCTCTACCACCATCACTATCACCACAAACATGCTTCTATCACCATCACCACCACTACCACTGTCACTACCACCGTCACCACCACCGCTATCACCACAAACATGCCTCTATCACCATCACCACCACTACCACTGTCACTACCACCGTCACCACCACCACTACATATAACACCATCCATCATCACTAAACATAAAACCACGCATCATCACTACATATAATACCATCCATCATCACTACATATAACACCATCCATCATCACTACATATAACATCATCTATCATCACTGCATATAACATCATCTATCATCACTGCATATAACACCATCCATCATTACTACATATAACACCATCCATCATCACTACATATAACACCACCCATCATCACTACATATAACAACATCCATCATCACTACATATAACACCACCCATCATCACTACATATAACACCATCCATCATCACTACATATAACACCATCTATCATCACTATAATATAACATCATCCATTTTCCCGTGTGATTTTATCAAGATTTATCTTATCCACGTTTTCATTGTGGATTTACATGAAATATATATATATATATATATATATATATATATATATATATATATATATATATATATATATATATATATATATATATATATATATATATAGAGAGAGAGAGAGAGAGAGAGAGAGAGAGAGAGAGAGAGAGATAATAATATTAATATTAATAATATTAATAATAATAATAATAATGGTGATAATAATAATAAAGACATACAAAAATGGAGAACAAAAATCAATACTAAGAAACAGTATTTGTATGTTGTGTTTTCAAAGTAAGAGAAACAATTGAGACCCTGCAGTTGTGTGTAAATGAGGCAGAAAGTCAGATGAGCAACCTGGGACTTGGTCACAATTTTTGAGGTGCCATATGGCAGCAGAGTCTACCATTATACCTTAGCACCATTACGTCGTTGGGTACAAACACCACTGTACCATTGTTACTTAATGTATTGTAACGTTGTCCCAAAGTACCATTGCACCATTGTTCCCAGCACCACTGTACCATTGATCCACAGCACATTGTAACGTTGTTCTATTTTGCCATTGTTCCATTGTTTCCTAGCACCATTGGGCCATTGTTCCCTAGCACCATTACATCATTGCTTCCTAGCACCAATTTACCCTTTTTCCCAAACACCATTACACCATTTTCCCCAGCAACAACGCAACATTGTTCCCTAGCACCAATGTTCCATCTTTCCTTAGCATCAATGCCCATTGCTCCCCAGGGAACAATTGCATAATGGTGCTAGGGAACAATGGTACAGTGGCACTTGGGAACAATGACATTGTGGTGCTAGAAAACAATGGTACAGTTGTGCAAAGGTATAATGTGCAGTGGTGCAAAGGAACAATGGTACATTGGTACTTGGGAGCAATAGTAATGGTGAGAATGTACAAAGTTCAGTGAAGGTACACACTGTACGGTACAAGGATACAGTGTTTCCAGTAACACCTTTGGAGCTAAAAACGCAGCGGAGTGATCCACACATGTCCAAATGTACTGTACCTGTTTCCACATCTACCTTACCTTCTAAGCAAGTCCAGCACCCGTGTCCCCAAGAGTGAATATGTCGTAAATATGTCCTAAACAACCGAGAAGGCTGTAACATGTCATACACATGCCGAAGACATCCGTTTCCCCCTCTCTTCCTAAACACAAACGTAGCCTAACGTATCCATCATCCGCTTCCAGTCCTCCATAGACATACAGCGTGTCTTAAACCCGTTTCTCTCCATTCATCCAGTCCCAGTCTCAATGCATGTCTAACCCTCTTTCATTTTTAAGATCCATATCCTCAGGACATGTCATAGCACCCGTTTCCACTTCTTGTCCCAAAATTATCAGTATTTCTCCATTTCCACTTTCTATCTGAATCTTCACAACTGAACACGAGAATGAGACAAGCCGATGACAGGCGACGACAGAAAGCCAATCAGATGCGTGAAAGAGGCACGTCGCGACTTATGATTGGTCGTCTGGCGAGCATATTGAGTGTATCGCGTATCGACAGGCTGGTGCCATGTCTCACCAATCTGTGTTCCTTGGTGGAAATGGTATGTGGTGAAGTTTCTAAATAGTGAATATTTTTATTTCTTATTTTGTTTTTGGTGAGGATAGATTAGGTTAGGTTATGGTAGGTTAAGGTTGGTTAGATTTGGTCAGGTTAGGTTAGGTTAGCAAAGATTATGTTAGGTTTTGAATTGAATTGAATTGAAACAGTTTATTTAGCCAGATAAACACAGATACAGAGTGGATATTAATAACAATATTAACATGGCTGAGCCAGTTGAGAACCTGAGCTCTCTTTTAGGCACCTGATATATATACTATACATTTATCTCAAGGAAGTATTATGTAACATTTAGTATCATCTGGAATAGTACAATAGCATGGTGGTAATAAGAACATCTCATAATGTTACCACGGTTATCACTTCAATATTTATTAATTTCATTTATTTATTTTTTATTTTATTTTTTATTTTTTTATTTATATATGCATAAATTACAGTAGAATTGAAAAACATAAGTATATTGGAGGAGCAGTACAACATGGATTGTACAGTAATAAGGTTGAACAAGAGGACAGACTGATTGATTGGTATGTTTATTGAGATACAAAAAATATTAATACGTCTCAAAAGGATGAAGTGACAAAAGTCATCCCCACCCCAGTCCAGGAATGTCCCTCTCAGGACTCACATAAATCCCTAATATTTCATATAATCAGTTATAGTACATAGTCATATTCTAGATGCAAAATTTCTATATTTCTGTAATATTTCATCTATTTTCCTATTTTTAAGCATCCACTCTATTTGCATGGGGACATTATTTATATGGGCATTTCTATATACATTAAGCAATGGGCATTCCAGTATATAATGTGGCAGGGTATGGGATCTGGATGTTCTACAAACTCTACATTCTTTATCCTGTTCACTTCTCTCAGCTCCAAGTTCCCAATAATATTTATATCCTAATCTTAACCTCATATACACTGACTCTTTCCACCTACTCCTATCTTTCCCATATGTAAACTTTGTGTTCATGAGAACATGATGATAATGTTTCATTGTTTCACTTTTCTCGTATATTTCATTCCTTTTGAAATTATCTTCTATTGATTGTATTTTCCGTAATTTGCTCCTTAATTGTTTCAAGGTTTTAGTACATATTATGTTGATCTCGGCCTTTTCCGTGGCTCTTTTTGCTATTATATCTACTGCTTCATCAAGACCAATGCCTACATGTGAAGGGACCCATACAAATTGAACATTATGGCCATTTTTCCTTATTGTATTTACTAATTGTCTACATGAACCAATAATGTGTTCAAAGACTGGACTCCCACTGTTCAAAGAATCTAAAACTGCCCTACTATCAACAACAAAATATGCATCTTTATACCTCTTTACAACATTTTCCAATCCTACTAACACTGCATATAACTCAGCTTGTGTTGATGATATAAAACTGCACAACCGAAGTCGAATTTTGATGTCATCATTTCCTTGTTCTGTGTACTGTCTTATAAGGATCCCACACCCTGCCCTGCCACTTGACATAACTGAACCGTCACAATATACATGCAATGTGTTTATTTTAGGCAAATTACTAATGTTATTCCCATATAAAGCCCTTAACTGTCCTGGTTCATGTAATGATTTCTTCATTGTGAGAGGCACTATGTCTAACTCTATTTGTCGTTCTTCCCAGGGTGGATTATTACAACTCTTCTGAACAGCTGCACACCAGTCTGTCAGATTACATTTTTTAATAATATTTACTAATCCATTCATGTATCCTCTCTTGCCTTGCCTGCAGAAAGTCCTTTCATCTTTTAAACCATCATTTATATAAGAGGACAGAGCTGTCAGGATTATGTCTAGTTAGCAATTACGTTTATTGCAATAGTAGTTACTTATCTATTTACATGATAATTTCCGATAAAACGGTTTTGATGTACAATAAAAACAGGTACTGTAAATATAGTAAGTGTTGCAAGAAATATTAATAGTTAGACAATTGATATTTTTTAAGAGATGATAAAAAGGAAGGGAGCGGAGTCTTTGCTTGGATGGGTGGGGGTAAGTTGTCCCACACCTTCTCACCATGAAATTTTATGGAGGTCTGGGACTGAGAGGAGCGCATGGGGGGTGGTCTTACTAGCTCTGGGTGTCTTAAGTTGTATCTCTGATTATTCCGGAACTGGAAATAATTATTGTCAGGCAAGTGATTAAAAGATTTATAAACAAAGAGGGCACAGCAGTAGGTGTTAATATCTTCGAATTTTTACACTTTCAATATAGCCAATTTTTCGCTTGTGTGATCTGTTTGTTTCAAGTAGGTCATTGTCCGTACAACTCTCTATTGTGCAGTAACCAGAGATTGTATTTTTGAAAAGCCAGAGGCCCCCCATAGTGTGTGACAGTGTATCAGGTGTTGGTAAACAAGATTATGATAGATTTCTTTCATTGCTGTGAGAGTGAGTGACTGTCGAGTATGATACATGATACTGCACTGTTTATTGACTTTACTGTAGATGGCTTGTATGTGGTTTCTCCAGTTCAGTTTCTCACCAACAATAACTCCGAGGAATTTAGTTTTTGTTCGCGTTTGAGGACTGTATTACCAAGGTACAGGGGGTCCAAGTCTGGGGATAAGTTTTCCTTCTGTGAAAGATCGTGTAGTGGGTTTTCTCAAGGCTTAAGGTCAGTTTATTACGTATTACCCAGGTCCTGAGTTTAGTCAATTCAGTGTTCATAGTTCTCATCAAGGAATGGAGGTATGAGTTGCTGGCATAGAGATTACCATCGTCTGCAAATAAATTGTATTTTATGAGTGTGCTGGCGTAGACTATATCGTTTATATACAACAAAAACAGTACTACTCCGACAATGGAACCTTGGGGGATGCCATACAAGATTGGCGAGGAGTCAGACATACTGCATCCTGTTGGACAGATATGAGGTAAACCAATTGTGGGACAGGACCCTAACGCCGTAATATTCACGCTTTGAAAGGAGGATGGCATGGTCGACAGTATCGAAGGCTTTAGAGAGGTCCAAGAATATACCGACTGTGAACTGACTGTCATCAAAGGAATTTAAGACGTCATTAGCAAAGGATAGCAGAGCACTCTCAGTCGACCTTCTAGCTCTAAATCCAAACTGGGAGTCTGTTAAGATGTTATTGGCATTGCAGAAGGAGTTTAGTCTATTACATGCTAGTTTTTCCAGTATCTTACTCAAGGCTGGGAGGACTTATATGGGGCGGTAGTTCTTGAAGAGACCTCTGTCCCCAGATTTTTTGTGCCGGGTGAACTTTAGCAATTTTCAGTTTATCCGGAAAGACACCACTAGTGAAGGAGGAGTTACAAAATGTGTAGGACAACAGGTGGGCTACTTTCTTAATGATTGTAAAGGCCTGGGACTTAGGGATAGAAATCCCTACCAGGCTAATCAGGATCTTAATAAAGGAAAGTCAAGGACCATGGTTTTCCGAGGAATAACAAACAACCGTTTGAGATTGGCATCTCTTTATTATAAAAATATAACACAAATCTCTGACACCACTCAACAAACATCAAATAATTACGGGAGTCAAACAAATAAGGCAGTCAACAGTTAATGGAGTCAAACAATTAAAGGAAGCAAACAATTAAAGGAATCAAACACATAATGGGAGTCAGCACTTAATGGATTCAAACAATTAAATGGAGTAAACAATTGATAGAATTGAACAATAAAGGGGAGTCAGCAATTAATGGAATCAAACAATTATAGAATCAAACCATGAACAAATATTTCCTACGGCAGTGGCCCTGGGGAAAGGTTCTGGAACACGGTGATGCACACTCCACACTCGAGCGACGTCTTGAAATGACAGGAGACACCGGGGCACAGACGGAATGTGATGAACTGAAAGTCGTGGTATGCGGTAGTGGTAGATGACCAGAGAATTGGTAGTTGATAGGTGAAGGTCTGGGAACACAGCCCACGAGTCCAGGACCTATGATGAGATCACAGCCAGAATTTGACGGACAGCAGGGTAATTAAATAATGTCTGTATGGCGGCTGGGTTGAACTTGCCGGTGGCGCAGATAGTCGCTGCCGTTCTCACCTCTGTCCAACCACCCCAAGTGTCGTCTGCACCAGCAAACGAGCGAGTTAGCAGCGGTAACCAGCCGGAGGATCGTTTCCGCCCTTACAATGATGCTCATTGGAATATTGTCTTCGCCAGCTGCTGCATCTTTGGACATTTTTATGATGGCCAGTAATTCATCTGCTGTGACAGGGGATAAGAACAGCTCATTTTGCTGTCTGTTTTGCAGGTAGGCTCTAAATTCCTCATGGTGAACAGGGATGCTCTCTGCAAGATTTTTGCCAACATTAATAAAATATTCATTGAAATGGTTCAGTTACAACTGAATCATTTATCATAAAAGCTGAGTGGGGGGCCGAATGCTGAGTGTTCCTGTTCTGGATAGAATTTATGACATTCCAGGTTGTCTTACTGTCGCCTCATGCTGACTGGAGCTTATTTGTATAATTATTAGGTCTGGCATTTCTAACTGCTTGAGTTACTCTATTTCTAATATTTCGGTAACATCACCAAAAGTTATGGGTCTTTTTGCAAATTTCCTTTGGAGTTTGTGTTTTTCTTTTATCATTGTCTAAATTTCGCTTGTGATATAGGGTTTGAAAATGGATAAAGTTTTCACTGACTTAGTCTTGAGCGGGAAGCATTTATCAAAGCAAGCATTGAAGATGCTAGAGAAGTTACAGCTGTTCACGTTAGGGTTGTTGGAGGCATAGACAAGATCCCAGTTAGCATTCATTATGTTGTTTTCAAAAAGGAGCATGTTGTCGGTGCAGTAGTCTCTGTATTGTATTGAGACTCTACTAGACCTTTCAGGTCTTGTGACTTTTATTCATGGCAAAAACTGGGAAGTGATCTGAGATATTGTTATAAATAATTCCACTTGCAAGATTGTTAGGAGTGTTGTTAGTCCAGATATGATCTATCACAGTGGCAGTTACTCTAGTGGGTTTGGTTATAGTGTTGAAGAAGCGTTTAGAATGACAGGTAGCAAGAAGGTCTAATACTGAGGTGTCGGTTTCTGATTTTAATAGATCAAGGTTGAAATCTCCTGTAATGTAGCCATGTTTTCCACTCTGGACTTATGATAGTGATAAGCTCCGAAAATTTATCAAGAAAATTCCTTACATTAGTGTGGGGTCTTCTGCAGATTACTCCTACTAGAATATTTCGTGTGTCGTTACGTAATTCAATGAAAACACTCTCCATGTACTCCCCTTGAACCTTTAAATCATCTCTTATAGACGTGTTATACTTGATATCAACATATAGGGCGACACCACCACTGTGTCGTGACGTGTTGACGCAGTGTATATACATGTACAGTAATATAGCAAGTCAACCAATTAGAATACGATAAAGAATTGTGAAATCACAGAAAGCTTTGGTGAGTTCTAGAATTGTACCATCAAACTTTGTACCAACTCAGATGTACGAGTGAAGAACACTACTATTCCTGGTTGAATATACCATTCTTACACACGTCATTGTACCGTTAAACCGACTAAGGACGTCAAAGGATTGTACCATAAAGAAGTCGTTAGATCTGTGCCATCGTAGGTGTGTAAATTAATGTAGTTGACGATCTTGATACAACTGTACACCCTTGTTCATGCCATGATGAACATGTACCGCTAGACGTGTATAGAGTAATACCTATGCATGTCTTATTTATGTTTTAATATAAATGATCACACGAAAAGTGAATATACAGATTAACCTAACCTAACCAAACCAACCTAACCTAACGAAACTAACCTTACCTAACCTAACCTAACCTAACCTAACCAACCTAACCTAACGAAACTAACCTTTCCTAACCAAACCTAACGAAACTAACCTTACCTAACCAAACCAACCTAACCTAACGAAACTAACCTAACCAAACCAACCTAACCTAACGAAACTAACCTAACCAAACCAACCTAACCTAACGAAACTAACCTAACCTAACCAAATCAACCTAACCTAACGAGACTAACCTAACCAAACTAACGTTACCTGAAAACTAACCTAACCTAACCAACTAGATTAACCTAACCTAACTACCCTTACCTAACCAATCTAACCTAACCTAAAAACCAGCCTAACCTAAAAACTAACCTAACCTAATCAAACCTCCACTCCTTTGATATGCTTCCCACACACACACACACAACTCCTACACACAAACACACATACATACATACACACACAACTCATCCCCGCCACACTTACACTATATATTTTCTCTCACATTGTGTTCAGTAATCTAAACATATTTTCACATCTATTCGTAAAACAATCAACAAAAATTATTGAAAATAACAGAAATCTCCAAGAATTAAAGGAGTTTTTTTTTTTAAATCTAACCTACATGAGGCGTGCAGCTACACTCCTGAAATATAATTAGTGTTTATAATCTCTCGGGAGAATTAATTTATCTTGTGTTGCCAAGTATTGTGTCAACACTTGCAGTCGTGTCACTCTGAATCCCCCCCCCCCCCTCTCCCTTTGACGTCATTCAGATTAACTGCTCTGATTGGTTAGATGGCGTGTGATGGATGGCTCTTCATTGGACGATCTAGATGACGTCACATGTAGGTCTTTGAGTGGCCGACTTGGAGACGGAGTCCCCCGCCTCCGTCCGCCTCAAGTATCTGTTCTATTTTGCAACTTTTTTTAACCGGAATTAATTATTTACAAAATTAAGATAAGATAAAATTTTAAATCCAGTTAAAAAATAAAGTGTGAAAAAAACTAAAAATCGCTCCAAAACGGCGTGTGACAATTTCAAAATCGAGCGGGCGAGGCAGCCAGGTTTGAAAGAGAACGTGAGAAACTCCCTGATTGGCTGGCTGGCACCAACTGAGCGAGGTGTATATAAGAGAGGTTGGGTTCCTTCACTGGCTCATACACATTCTCTCTTCCATACGGGGCGGACTGTGTCGACGCTCACTCCCAGTCGCCGCAACACTCGCTTAAAAAAAATAGAAAAAGAGACCTCATCTCTGCCACTCCCTTTTGACCACTACCCGTTCCATCATTCACTCTTGTTAACTGGACTATTTAGAGCATTAAATTACCCAACCACCAGCTCTGTTGTGGTTTTGGGGAAGTCAGAATCACTTCGACGCTTCCTGCCCCAGATCTTCAAAGCAAGGTAAGATGACTGAGTCTCTTTGGCGGGTGAGATTGAGTGGTACTTTTCCTGTGTACTTTCCGTGAGTATGAAGTACTTTCCCTGGTTGGTGACTTCTTGGTGTCTGTACTTGGTAGTGAGGTGTTTTCTTTGGTAACTTGCGGATGAGTTGTACTTTCTCTATTTATTTGTACCTGATAATGAGGAGCTTTCCCTGGCTATATGTATAGAGAAGTAGCTCGTTCATGAGTGTTTACACCTTATGGCCTGCTACATTCTTTGACTATCTGAGTGATATAGTGTAACACTTTTTCTCGATATTTGTCCGTGATAGTGAGGTACTTTCTCCAGTTATTTGTACGTGATATGGGAAGTAGCTAGTGACATTTGGAGTTCTTACCGTTAGTTTTGACGTAGGAAATAGTTATTGTCTTGGACTATCTTCACGTAAGAAATAACCGCTGCAACGGTTATCTCGACGTGAAAAATAACCATTACAGTGGTTATCTTCACCCGAGAAACAACTAATACAATGGTTAGCTTCATATGATAAATAAATAATTGCTGTGATTATTCTTTACACGAGCAACCATTACGACTATTTGTATCTGTACGTAAGAAATATTTACTCATGTTTTTTGTACGTCAGATATATTTATTCATGTTATCTGTACTTGAGAAATATTTATTACTTTTATATGTACTATACAATACGTGAGAAGTATTTACTCCTGTTATTAGTACTTAGGAAATATTTTCGCTTGCTATATATATATATATACGTGAGAAATATTTATTCTTATTATCTATAAGTAAGAAATATTTACTCCTGTTATCTGGAGGCCTACGTGAGAAATATTTACTCCTGTTATCTGGAGGCCTACGTGAGAAATATTTACTCCTGTTATCTGGAGGCCTACGTGAGAAATATTTACTCCTCTTATCTGGAGGCCTACGTGAGAAATATTTACTCCTGTTATCTGGAGGCCTACGTGAGAAATCCTCGCTGTTTTTGTTATCTGTGGGTGGGAAATATTCATTCCTGTTCTATTTACATAATATTTTTTACTCTTTTTGCTATATGTACAAGAGGAGACACAACATAAAACGGCTTTTTGTACGACAGGAGAGAGAGATACTGTATATAGAGAGGGGTAACCATTATTTCTGCTAGTCTCACACCTTACGTACGTCGTGGCTGCTCGTCCTACGCGATGATATGACCATGACACAGGTCAAATGCTGAAACATGACGTGATAACCCGGCATGATTACGTTGTCTTGTCAATGGGTCATGTCATGGATTAATTTAATGGATCATGCCAACGATTAATTTAGGGGGGTTCAAAGTGTGTGTCTGTACTCAAGAATTAGTGACATGAAAACATTCAACATCTGAACTGACCCTTCATATCCTCCTCCTACTCCTCTTCTTCCTCCTCCTTTCCCCTCCTCTTCCTCTTTCCCTTCCTCCTCTCTGTTCCTTCTTCCTCTATTTATGATCACAATAATCTTCCCCCCCCTCAAACATCTTCACATCTATTTCCATTCTTGCCTCCTCTCTATAGACTTATTCATCGAGTATACAATTCCTTTAGCCACCTGTTAGTAACATATACAGTAAGAAAGTGGTGGTATAATCTTATAGTGAAATATGGGTCGATACAAACGTAGAGCTTATTGTCTAGATATGGATTTTTTTTCGGTCTGTCTGTCTGTCGGTCTATCTATCTGTTTGCCTGTCTTTCTGTCTGTCTAATTATCTATCTATCTGTCTGTCCATCTATCCATCTATCTGTCTGTCTATTTGTTTGCCTGTCTGTCTGTATTTCTGTATTCCTTTCTCGCCTTTTTTATATATTTATTTTCTCTCCATCTATCTCTCGCAATTTCTCTGACTGTTTCAACACGCACTTCTATCACTATGTATGTCTCTCTCTCTCTCTCTCTCTCTCTCTCTCTCTCTCTCTCTCTCTCTCTCTCTCTCTCTCTCTCTCTCTCTCTCTGTATAAAACCACATGAGTATGACAAGCCCTTAAGTATAACCACAATGGAACAGTATAACATGAGTATAATCACGCTGGTATAATAAACCATTAGAATAACTACGCCAGGATTATAACTGAGTATAACCACGCTAGTATAATAACTTATTAGCATAACAACCCTAGTATAATATCCCATGAGTATAACCACGCTAGTATAATAACCCATGAGTATAACTACGCTAGTCTAATCACCCATGAGTATGACCACGCTAGTACAATAACCCATGAGCATTGAGTATAACCACGCTAGTATAATAACCCATGAGTATTGAGTATAACCACGTTAGTCTAATCACCCATGATTATGACCACGCTAGTATAATAACCCATGAGCATTGAGTATAACCACGCTAGTATAATAACCCATGAGTATTGAGTATAACCACGTTAGTCTAATCACCCATGATTATGACCACGCTAGTATAATAACCCATGAGTATTGAGTATAACCACGCTAGTATAATAACCTGCGAGTATTGAGTATAACTACGTTAGTCTAATCACCCATGAGTATGACCACGCTAGTATAATAACCCATGAGTATTGAGTATAACCTCGTTAGTCTAATCACCCATGAGTATGACCACGCTAGTACAATAACCCATGAGCATTGAGTATAACCACGCTAGTATAATAACCCATGAGTATTGAGTATAACCACGTTAGTCTAATCACCCATGATTATGACCACGCTAGTATAATAACCCATGAGTATTGAGTATAACCACGCTAGTATAATAACCCGTGAGTATTGAGTATAACCACGTTAGTCTAATCACCCATGAGTATGACCACGCTAGTATAATAACCCATGAGTATTGAGTATAACCTCGTTAGTCTAATCACCCATGAGTATGACCACGCTAGTACAATAACCCATGAGCATTGAGTATAACCACGCTAGTATAATAACCCATGAGTATTGAGTATAACCACGTTAGTCTAATCACCCATGATTATGACCACGCTAGTATAATAACCCATGAGCATTGAGTATAACCACACTAGTATAATAACCCATGAGTATTGAGTATAACCACGTTAGTCTAATCACCCATGATTATGACCACGCTAGTATAATAACCCATGAGTATTGAGTATAACCACGCTAGTATAATAACCTGCGAGTATTGAGTATAACCACGTTAGTCTAATCACCCATGAGTATGACCACGCTAGTATAATAACCCATGAGTATTGAGTATAACCTCGTTAGTCTAATCACCCATGAGTATGACCACGCTAGTACAATAACCCATGAGCATTGAGTATAACCACGCTAGTATAATAACCCATGAGTATTGAGTATAACCACGTTAGTCTAATCACCCATGATTATGACCACGCTAGTATAATAACCCATGAGTATAACCACGCTAGCATAATAACTCATGAGTATTGAGTATAACCAGGCTAGTATAATAACCCATGAGTATAACCACGCTAGTATAATAACCCATGAGTATAAACACGCTAGTATAATAACCCATGAGTATAACCACGCTAGTATAATAACCCATGAATATTGTATAACCACGCTAGTATAATAACCCATGAGTATTAAGTATAACCAGGCTAGTATAATAACCCATGAGTATTGAGTATAACCACGCTAGTATAATAACCCGCGAGTATTGAGTATAACCACGCTAGTATAATAACCCGTGAGTATTGAGTATAACCACGCTAGTATAATAACCCATGAGTATAACCACGCTAGTATAATAACCCGTGAGTATTGAGTATAACCACGCTAGTATAATAACCCGCGAGTATTGAGTATAACCACGCTAGTATAATAACCCGCGAGTATTGAGTATAACCACGCTAGTATAATAACCCGCGAGTATAGAGTATAACCACGCTAGTATAATAACCCGCGAGTATAGAGTATAACCACGCTAGTATAATAACCCGCGAGTATAGAGTATAACCACGCTAGTATAATAACCCGCGAGTATAGAGTATAACCACGCTAGTATAATAACCCGCGAGTATAGAGTATAACCACGCTAGTATAATAACCCGCGAGTATAGAGTATAACCACGCTAGTATAATAACCCGCGAGTATAGAGTATAACCACGCTAGTATAATAACCCGCGAGTATAGAGTATAACCACGCTAGTATAATAACCCGCGAGTATAGAGTATAACCACGCTAGTATAATAACCCATGAGTATAACCACGCTAGTATAATAACCCGCAAGTATAGAGTATAACCAGGCTCAGAAAGGAAATGCATCCAACAGGTTGTCCTGATTCACGGGAGATGCTGCGATGGAGGGAGGGAAGACGAGGGTCGGAGAAGAGAGGGACGGAAGAAAAGGAGGGTATGGAAAAGGAGAGGGAAGAAACTGGAGGGAGAATAGGAGAGGATGGAAGAGAAGGGAAGGAGGGAGTGAGAAAGAGAGAATTCAATAAACAACTTTTATAAATAGATTTTTCGTATACCAAAACTTGAAAAATATAACAAAAATCAGGTTTAAATATGTGTGAGGCAATCCTGAGGTCGTGGGCTGAAATGGGTAAGGTGGGATCATGGGGTGAAATGGGTAAGGTGGGATCATGGGGTGAAATAGTTAAGGCTGGGTCATGTGGGGAAATGGGTAAGGTGGGGTCATGGGGTGAAATAGGTAAGGTGGGGTCACGGGGTGAAATAGGTAAGGTGGGGTCACGGGGTAATTGGTGAGCTGGAGAGATGGTTAAACATACCGAGAGAGAAAGGTGGGAAGATATAGGTAAGAGAGAAAAGGAGAGGAAGATAAGCAAGAAGGAGAAAGAAAGAGGGGGAGAGAGGGAAAAATGAAGAAAAGAGAGAGGGAGAGAAAAAGAGGAAAGGAGAGGAATATAAGTAAGAAAGAGAGAGAGGAGAGAAAGGATAATACTAGAGAGAGAGGAAAGAAAGGATAATACAAGAGAGAGAGAGGAAAGGAATACTAGTAAGAGATAAATATGAGAGAGAACGATTAGTAAGAAACAGAGGGAGTGGGGCAGAGGAAGATAACTAAGAGAGAGGGCGGATTTAGGAAAGAGAAGGAAAGGAAAGAAGAGGAAGAGAAGTAAGAGAGAGGGGGAGAAATATATGAAAGAGATAGAGAGAGAGGAGAGAGAAAGATAAGTAAGAGATAGGGGGGAAGGATAATAAAGAAAGGGAGGTTAGTTGAAAGTAATATAAAAAAAAATTACCATCGCTTTGTTATGGTTTAGAGAGAATATTTTTGTTGATATAAAATTAGTTGAATTTATCTAAAAAAAAAAAAACATGCTCACAAACAATAGGGCTTGATATTCTACCGAGTAAAATTAACTTGTATTGTGAATTAATGTGATGTTGAATAATTTTACATACTAATAATTATGTTCCCATATCAACAAACATAAGAGAAAACCCTATTTTGCACCTCCCTACACCAATATCTATCACATAGCTCTACAGTGTGACAATAACTATTATCCACAGCAAAATGGTGAAAAATATCCCACCTATTTCATGAAGTGACTGAATAAAGAACTTTGTAATTTCTATATATATTAACTGAAAGATTTGTCTTGCATCATTAAAATTGTGTGAGCAGTGTGTTAAGGGGAGGCAGAGTGTATTGAGTGTGCGGTGGAAGTGAATGCACAGTGTGTGGTGAAGGTGAGGCAGAGTGTGTGGTGGAGGTGAGGCAGAGTGTGTGGTGGAGGTGAGGTAGAGTGTGTGATGCGTGTTATTAATGTGTTGTGGGGGTAGGGAAGAGTGTGTGATGCATGTTACGAGTGTGTAGTGGAAGTGAGGTAGAGTGTGTGTTGTGTTAAGAGAGTATGGTGTAGTTGAGGCAGAGTGTGTAGTGCATTAAGAGCGTGTGGAGGAGGTGAGGCAGAGTGTGTGGTGTATGTTAAGAGCGTTTGGTGGAGGTGAGGCAAAGTGTGTGGTGTGTGTTAAGAGTGTATGGTGGAGGTGAGGCAGAGTGTGTATTGGAAGTAAGCTACAGTGTGTGATGCATGTGAAGAGTGTGTGGTGTGTGTTAAGATTGTGTGGTGTGTGTTAAGAGTGTGTGGTGTAGGTAAGGCAGAGTGTGTGGTGTGTGTTAAGAGTGTGTGGTGTAGGTAAGGCAGAGTGTGTGGTGAGTGGTGTGTGTTAAGAGTGTGTGGTGTAGGTAAGGCAGAGTGTGTGGTGTGTGTTAAGAGTGTGTGGTGTAGGTAAGGCAGAGTGTGTGGTGTGTGTTAAGAGTGTGTGGTGTAGGTAAGGCAGAGTGTGTGGTGTGTGTTAAGAGTGTGTGTTGTAGGTAAGGCAGAGTGTGTGGTGTGTGTTAATAGTGTGTGGTGGAGGTGGGGCAGAGTGTGTGGTGGAGGTGGGGCAGAGTGTTTATTTATTTATTTTTTTACAGGGATCAACCCACCCGGGCACAGGTCACTGACCCACATCGGGGCCTGAGGGGCGAAAATGTAATAATAATAATAATAATAATAATAATAATAATAATAATAAAGCAATACAAAAATGAAAAAAAGGTAAAAAGGTAAAAAGTGAGAAACAATATATGTACTGTATGTTGTGTTGTCAAAGTAAGAGAAACAATTGAGACCCTGCAGTTGTGTGTAAATGAGGCAGAAAGTCAGATAATCAACCTGGGACTTGGTCACAATTTTCGTGATGCCATATGGCAGCAGGGTCTACCATTAGACAATACATTATGCGTCCAATATCTTCCCAGGCAGTAGTACCTCCCTGTTTGGTAGCTGCCTACTACCTACTATTTAGAGTGTGTTGTATAGGTGAGGCAGAGTGTGAGGTGTGTGTTAAGAGTGTGTGGTGGAGGTGAGGATCAGTATGTGGTGTGTGTGTTATGGGAGTCTGGTGGTGAGGCAGAGTATGTGATGGAGATGAGGAAGTGTGTGTGGAGTTGAGGCCAACTATATGGGGTGTGTTAAGAGTTTGTGGTGGAGGTGAGTCAGGTGTGTAGCTTGTGTGTGTGTTAAGAATGTGTGGTGGAAGTGAGGAAGAGTGTGTGGTGGAGGTGAGGTAGAGTGTGTGGTGGAGGTGAGGTCGATTGTATGGTGTGTGTTAAGAATGTGTTGGTGGAGGTGAGGAAGAGTGTGTGGTGGAAGTGAGACAGAGTGTTTTGGTGGAGGTGAGGCAGAGTGTGTGTGGTGGAAGTGAGACAGAGTGTGTATTAAGAGTGTGTGATGGAGGTGAGGAAGAGTGTGTGGAGGTGAGGTCGGTGGTGTGTGTTAAGAGTGTGTTGGTGGAGGTGAGGAAGAGTATGTGGTGGAGCTGAGGAAGAGTGTGATGGAGGAGATGCAGAGTATGTGGTGGAGGTGAGATAGAGTGTGTTGGTGGAGGTTAGGCAGAGTGTGTATTAAGAGTGTGTGATAGAGGCGAGACAGAGTGTGTGGTGTATGTTAAGATGTTTTTTCTTTATGGGTATTAGCTCACCCGGGCACAGGTCCACGACCCACAACGGGGCCTAGGGGGCGAAAAAATATGATAGAAAAGGAAAAGGTTATATTAATCTACACCACGAAGATGCCGGAAAACCAGCTTTATAAAGTGAGACAGATTGTATGAGTATGGAAACACAGAAGAAGGCAGAGCATTCCACAGTTTGGCTGTGTGAGGAAAGAAGGATGTACTATAACGAGTTACTCTAGTGTGTCCAACATCCACAGCACAGAGAAATGGTAGGCACAGCGGGCAAGACGTGTGTTTCGAGCCCACGGCCTTGCCGGCGGTACACAGGATGCCAAATCCACCGAACATTGCCCGTTAAAGTACCTGTAAAAGAGAGAGACTGAAGCAACATTGAGGCGAAGAGAAAGGGAAGAGAGATTATAACCCAAAGGAGGAGAGTTAATAAGATGAAATGCCTTTGATTCCACCCTATCTAACAGTTGGATAGAAGAAGAGCCACCCCAGATATGAGAGCAGTACTCCAAGTTAGGACGAATGAATCCCTTTTATACTTGAAGCAACTGCTCAGGAGTGAAGTAGCTACGGCATCTGTACAGCATTCCCAACTTTCGGGAGGTATCTTTAGCAATGTTGAGGATGTGTGGCTTCCATGATATAATAGACGAAATCGTGATACCTAGCATATCTATTTTAGAATTTGGCAGAATGATAGCGTCCTGAAATGCGATTGGTGGAAGATCATCTAATTTGGAAAGTGTAATTGGTAAATACTGAGTCTTATTACTATTGAATTTTACCAAGTTTCTGCCTCCCCATTCGGAGATGCTGCACAGATCCGCATTGATAGATGTAATGATATCAGCTCTAGAAACAGATCTAATTTGAGAGTTAGGAGGAAGGGGAAAATGTGAAGAAGAGTGAAGAGTAGAATCATCAGCGTATGAATGGATAGAATTAGTATTAGTGTGAAGTAAATCATTGATAAAAAGAAGGAAGAGAGTAGGTGAAAGAACAGAACCATGTGGGACACCACTATTGGTAGAGAAAGAGCGAGAGATTGATCCCTCGAAATCAACTGCCATGGATCGGTTCTCAAGGAAGCTGGAGATTAGAAAACAAAGTGGGGGAGAGAAACTATATGAGGGAAGTTTAGAAAGCAAAGACTTGTGCCATACCCTGTCAAATGCCTTGGAGATGTCGAGGGCCACGACAAAAGCTTCCCCATAAAGAGATGATAATCAGAGATGGGTGCCGTAGGAGAGCAGATCACCAGTAGATCTCGCCTTGCAAAAGCCACACTGGTGATCCGACAAAAGAGAATGGCGTTCAAGGTCATGGAGAAAATGGGAGTTAAAGATAGTTTCGAAAATCTAAAAGAGGGATGAAGTTAGGGCAATGGGGCGATAGTTAGATGGATTAGAATGGTCACCCTTCTTCGGGATAGGCTGAACCGATGCATGCTTCCAAGAAGAAGGAAAAGTTTGGGTTTCGAGGCAGAGGTGAGCAAGCACAGAGGTCAGAGCTTCACCACACTCCCTCAGAACACGAAGGAGCAGAGTATGTGGTATGTGTTAAGTGTGTGTGGTGTGTGTTAAGAGTATGTGGCAGAGTTGAGGCAGAGTGTGTGGTGAGTGTTAAGAGTTTGTGGCGTGTGTTAAGAGTGTGTGGTGTGTGTTAAGAGTGTGTGGTGGAGTAGAGGCGGAGTATTTTAAGAGTGTGTGGTGTATGTTATGAGTGTGTGGTGGAGGTGAGGCTGATTGTGTGGTGAATGTGATGCAGAGTGTGTGCTGTGTGTTAAGAGTGTGTGCTGGAGGTGAGGCAGAGTGTGTGCTGTGTGTTAAGAGTGTGTGGTGGTGGTGAGGCAAGTGTGTGCTGTGTGTTAAGAGTGTGTGCTGGAGGTGAGGCAGAGTGTGTGCTGTTTGTTAAGAGTGTGTGCTATGCGTTAAGAGTGTGTGGTGGTGGTGAGGCAGAGTGTGTTTAAGAGTGTGTGCTGGAGGTGAGGCAGAGTGTGTGCTGTGTGTTTAAGAGTGTGTGTGGTGGAGGTGAGGCAGAGTGTGTGAGAGTGTGTGGTGTAGTTGAGGCAGAGTGTGTGCTGTGTGTTAAGAGCGTGTGCTGTGTGTTAAGAGTGTGTGGTGGAGGTGAGGCAGAGTGTGTGAGAGTGTGTGGTGTAGTTGAGGAAGAGCGTGTGCTGTGTGTTAAGAGCGTGTGCTGTGTGTTAAGAGTGTGTGTGGTGGAGGTGAGGCAGAGTGTGTGAGAGTGTGTGGTGTAGTTGAGGCAGAGTGTGTGGAGTGTGTTATTACTGTGTGTTCATCATCTTTTTGGCATTTAATTCATATCCCTGCATGGTAAGTCAGGTCAGGTGATACGTAGAGCCAGGCTTAAGAAACAGAATATATCCTCGTATACAGTATGCTGACACCGCTACTGATGATCCTGGTGACACTCCTGCTGTCATTTCTAATAACTTTACTATCGTCCTTGCTGACACGCTGATCTAAGCTGCACTCGTCTACTTTGAGCCCTTATAAATCGCGACCCCTACCCCCCCCTGCCACCTGCCCCCTACCCACCCATACCGAATCAGTGGTCCTTTATTTCCTGACTCTGCTGACGCCGTGGATATAATTACCTTCCCCCCCCCCTTCCACCTTCATCTCCAGATAACCTCGTCACAACTAAATTTGGATACCCCCTGTGACCTTCCACTACATCCGTCAAACACCCTTCTACATCGCAAGTATCAGATAAGGTGTTTCGGCCTACTCTTGGGTTCATCACGCCCTTCTAAAGCAGTACTGTCCTACATTCCTCCACTGAAGAACGTACGGCTAGATAGACTGCATCTTGACCCAAGGAAATGCTCCGAAACCTGACAGGACTTTGACCAGGAGAAATGCTCCGAGATCTGACAAAAGTTTGACCCAGAGAAACAGTGGCAAGATCTGCCGCCGATAGCCGAAAGTAAGCGTATGGGGGAAACAAAGAGCTTCAGGCCGGAGAACCTGGAGATATCTGGGCCCTTCCCATCTAATCCTTTTTGTACAGAGAGATTCTCTTGCACTAACCTAAGTACTAACTTCACTCTTGGTGTCGTGCTAGCTGATGATGACACTAACCTATGTACTAGCTGCACTCTTGGTGTCGTACTAGCTGGTGATGACACTAACCTATGTGCTAGCTGCACTCTTGGTGTCGTCCTAGCTGGTGATGACGCTAACATATGTACTAGCTGTACTCTTGGTGTCGTCCTAGCTATTGATAATGCTAACATATGTACTAGCTGCACTTTTGGTGTCGTTCTATCTGGTGATGACACTAATATATGTACAAGCTGCACTTTTGGTGCTATTGATGACAATAACATGATTATGCCCAAGCTGTTTCAAGGCTGTCTTTCTGTTTGGAAAACAGTCCCACAAGGCGATAGACTTGTGTTCTCAGCGTTTTTGGGGGCTAATCTGGTGTCTCCGGAAGTGTAGGTCATGAGTCATGCGCTTAACGGTCCAGGATGTTTGGTCAAGTACGAGTGCGTCAACAATAAAACACTGAATACAAGTCTATGTTACACAGACGCACATTTACACATATTCTTTGCATTTATTTCAGGCTAGGCTGAGTTCTTGTCTTAGTTACTTTATAATAATAAGGTTGGTTGCGGTCCCCTGACTTTCGCTGTTCTTGTAAAAGATTTTTAGTGGCAGGGACTAAAATCTGAATCACAACGGGTGTTTTTCTTTTATTACACACCCAGTATGATACACTTATTTTGCTAGGATAACTTTGTATAGGGAATCTTCCAATCAGACCTTAACACAGGAAATGTGCCTTGGTGATACTCTGTGGAGTGTCTGAGGCTGGCTGTGTGAACAAAGACTGATCACCAATTTAGAGACCAAGTGTTTGACCTCTTTGGCCGTCCTTGCGACATGTAATCTTATATTATAACAAATGATTAAGAAGTATAAAGTGTAGTGGTTATTATTATATAATTATGTAATCTTATAATGTGCTTATATATTGGTGTTAATAATGGTTGTCCCTCGTGTAACGAGGATAGCCGGCCCAAGGGCCATCTCGGCGTGAATTTGTTTAAGGTATTGAATTTGTCACCAAAACAATAACCACATCCTAGGAGCTGCATGACATAGTGTCAAGGAATAGTCCGAGAAGACCGGACAATTCGTCAACTGCACTGGCTAACCCTTACCCCGGAACACGATCCGCAAATCGATTAATATTCATGTTCTCAATTTCTGCTGGGGAGACAGAGGCAAATGGCGTAAAGAAACTTTGCCATAGTTTCACCCTGCCCAGAAATCGAACCCGGTTCCACTCGCCTGCGAGGCGAGCATGCTGACCATTACACCACAGGTCGCCATATATTACACACACACACACACACGCTCGCGCGTTTATATATGGAAGTCCCCGTGCTATATGGACTGATGATATATATATTTATATATATATATATATATATATATATATATATATATATATATATATATATATATATATAGAGAGAGAGAGAGAGAGAGGCTATATACGCAATCTTTCAAAAAAATTATATTTATAACCTAACCAAAGTAACTTAACAAAACATTCATCACCTAAATATTCTTATCAAACCTAATTCTTTCTAACTTAATTAAACTTGGCCCAACAACATAATTTAACTTAACTTAACCTAACATTACTATCTAACCTAACCAACTCATCTTAACCATCCTGTCCTAGGTTAAGTAAGGTTAGGTTAGATAAGTTTAGATGAAGTTAAATCAGGTTAGGTTAGATTTAGTTGTTTCGTTTTATGTGTTGATAGAAAGGACTTAGTCTCATCGGTTCTAACACGACTGTACATTGACGAGCTTCTGCCCTTGTGGCAGAGACATACAAAACATTATTATCATAAGTTCACATAAATATTTCCCATTTGGTTGCTCACCTAATTAACAGTCTATGCATAAAATGAACACACCTGTAATGATCCTGTCAAATGTATTCGAATAATGGGGTGGTGACATTATTCTGCCCCTTATTTATACTGTGGATATAAAAGGATATTCATAACGGAACACGAAAACTGGCTCGTTTGTTCATGCCTGGTTTAACTTGAGAAAATTATGAGTACTTTAAAAAAACATATTAGTAATTCAAGAAAAATAAATAAAATGAATACGCTTTCTCCACGTGACGTTACACCCGGGTTACTAAAATTTCAACTTAAAAGGAAGGTCCAAGAAGATGATCATGGTGTAGGAAGGATTACCCCAAGACGTGTGTGTGTGTCTGTGTGTCTCTGTGTGTGTCTGTGTTTCGTCGAGGGAGAGTAATGTTCTCTGTACACTGCGTTATGTGTTGAGGGTGACACTCCTCTCTGTTTCTATAAAAGAATCGTCTGAAACAGTATCCCCCACAACTTACTTCACCTTAAGATTAACCTCCTTGACGCTAACATAACCTAATCTAATCTTATTTAACATAACATAACCTAACCTACCCGAATCTAACACTAAACTAACCTAATATGACCTAACCTACCATAACCAAACCTAATGTAGCATAACGTAGCATAATCTAACAAAACGTGACCTAACCTAACATAACATAACGTAAACTAATGTAACGTAACGTAACGTTGTCCAAGGGCCACCTAGGCGTGAATTTATTTAAGGTGTAGAAGCTGTCGCCAATACAACAACCACACCCTGAATTAAAGGAATAGTCAAGGAATAGTCCGAGAAGACTTGAGAACTCGCCAACTGCAATGGCTAACCATTACCCCAGAATACGTTCCGCAAATCGATTAACATCCAGGTCCCCAAATACTGCTAGGTAGACAGGCAAATGGCATAAAGAAACCTGCTCCCAGTTTCACCCTGCCCGGGGTTTGAACCTGGGTCCGCTCGCATGCGAGACGAGCATGCTGACCATTACAACACAATTCGCAATAACATAACATAACATAATCTAATTTAACACCCTAACCTAACCTAATCCCCCTAGGTAGCCTTAGGGTGTTTAATCATAAGGTGTCTAATCTTTCCCTTATCCCAATAAAATATTACAACAAGAACCGAATTTTTTTACCTTTGAGGGATTTCTTCCCTCTATTCGAATCGGATATTCAAGTTGATTTTAATGACACTAATAGCGTCCCCTGTACACATATAGACACACTATTAGCGTCTCATATACACACATTGACACACTATTAGGAGAGAAAGTTACATGTGTCGGAAATATACTAAACAAGAAATAAACTTAAACATCGGAAGACGAATTTACATAACGGGAAACAAATTTACATTGCGGGTAACGTATTTACATAAAGGGAGACGAATTTATACAGCGGGAGACGAATTTACACAACGAGAGACGAATTTGCACAACGGGGACGAAACAACGGAGAATAATTTTCACATCGGGAAACGAAATTACACAACGGGAGACGAATTTACACAACGGGAGACTAATTTAAACAGCGGGAGACGAATTTACATGACCGAGACGAAAGTTGCAGAAGAAAGGGAAGAAACTCTACATTATTTTTCTAAAGAACTTGGCAGATATGACGTGTAATTCACCGCAGAGCCGAAATTAAATTCTTTAGGATTCAGTTATGTGCGGAATGGCTGGACTCGGAGGAAGAAACATCATACTTTTACTACTTTTACAGTATTATCATTTTGTTAGAGGAAAAAATAGTCTTGAAATTTGTATTTTTAGTGTTTGTATATTTCTGATGAATAGAAATATATTTTTTTTTATTATTCAATATGCTTAGGAAGAAAAACAAAAATAAACACACACACACGCATATATATATATATATATATATATATATATATATATATATATATATATATATATATATATATATATATATATATATATATATATATATACGCTGATAACCATAAGGAAGGAAGAAAACACGAAGTTCCCAAGCGCTTTCGTGTAATTCACATCTTCAGGGGTGAGTACAGACTAAAGAGAAGTACAAAACAAGGTGTATATATACAGAGGAGGGTGAGATCAGGTCCACAATGGTCAGGTATTAGGTAATGACCCTACTAATCTTTAAAAAGCACCGCAACGGTCGGTAGTCAGGTCAGAGGGTAAGGTGACCCAACCTTCTCACCTGGTTACAAATCTTCTTAATTACAAAATTGTCCAGTTTGTATTTATATATTTATTTATTTATTTATTCATCGATATACTCATCGATAAAATAATATATTTATAAGTTAAAGAATTAGATCAGGAGTCCCCAACCTGCTGCTCGCGAGCACCACTGTGCTCCCGATAAACAAGTAGTGCTCTTCTACAGTGCTTAACATCGGTCTCACGAGCAGCAGTAAGTTTAAAACCCTAGAACATCACTTTATAACTCCACACTGACAGTTCTCAAGCAGTGTCCCGTTAATGTTAGTTTTAAATATTCTAGCAATATAGCTTACTCGTGTTGAAAGTTACGTTTTATAAGTTTTAATGTTGCAAAAAAAAGTAACAGTGACGGAATTTGCAGAGAAATCGTCAGTTCTACGAAATGTATACAGGGCGCTGAGCTGATGGTGTGATCTTTTGCGTGACCAGCTGACGGCAGCCGAGATTGTTGGGTGGAGTATACAGGTTCAGTACGCGGCAGCACTATGTGCTCTGGCCTCTGTGTTTTTTTTTATTTCAGTTTATTAAAACACTTTTAAAGTAATGTTCAAACAATATATTTTTAAGAAGCAAACACATTTATACTAAATGCAGGAGATCTATGTGATTATTTGGAAATATGAATTTGTTTTCAATTACAATGAAACACATTTAAAAGGAAATTCATATGATTAATTATTTTTAAACCTAGTAAGATAATGTGGGGTCCGAAAATCCCTACGCCGAATTTACTTGAACATAAGTGTAAAACGGTAAGACAAATTCAATCTTTTTTTTCATATACTCAGCTATTTGGTATTTTTGGTTCATTTGTATATGCCTTTAAATTCCATTAAATGTAACTGCAGATTTTGGGTATTTGTTTTCCTATGGGGTCTATGGGACCCCCCATTACCTAAGGTTAAGACACATTTATACCATCTAGGGTTAAGATGCGAGCATACATGTAGTAAATGTATTGTACGAGATCTGTGAATTTATTTAATAACGTTTTGTGAGAGAAATTAAAATTTTATTTTTTTAATATATAGTATTAAAAGACGTTTGAAATAATATATATTCGAGTTGTGTCAATTTTGTTTGTGAATCTTTTGTAAAAGGAATTGTTTTTTTTAAAGTTTCTTAAGGCATTAACTCAAGTCTGAATTTTTGTTTTGCAAATATGCAATAATGCTCCCTGGGTGCTCATCAGGTTAAATAGGTTAGAACCCCTGAAGTTGATGAATAAGCAACAAAGAGAGACCTTGTCAAGCAAACGAGAAATATAAATGAATAAATAAGGCGATTAATGGATTATGAATGATGAACAAAAAGATCTAAAACATGCATTAATGATACTACTACTACTACTACTTCTTTTTATATGGCCTCCAAACTTCTCTTGTACCGTACATTTCGTTGCCTCACTATCCTAATACAAAAGTAACTACGCATAGTCAAAGTCAATGTCTGCGTCTGTTGTTGGCTTAGGTGCCGATGATCTTGTTCCCCTGAGGTAAAGCAATGCAGATCTAATTAGAAAGAAGGAGAGGCGACATCTTTACCAGGTTGCAACGTAGCTTTTGGGCTGCTGCTTCTGTTCAGATAACACCTCGGCCAGTACGGTGTACTGTAGAAGCATCTTGCACTAGGTCCCATACCGCCAGAGGTTATGAACACCAGAGGAGTGGGGCTATCTTAATCCACGTTCTGAATTCTCTCTTCACGCATTGTTCTTGTCATTCTCGTTCCTCGTATGTGCAGCCTCGAAAGGCAGATTGCTGTGACACGCGGCCATAGCGCCGAATATCCTGGCACTAAAGAAGGCTCGCTGTCCCCGTGTCTAGAATCCTCGAGCACTGACGTCCACATGGGCTCGGTTGGATGTGTTGGAAGTCCTGTGATGAAGATTGTCACAGTCTAGTCACGTGGAAGGATGGTCGGTTCCACCAAGACGTCGTGGCAGATTGCTTTCATCATATTCGCTGTGAGATACCTTAATTCGGCATGCCTCATGCGTACGAAGCCACCCTTCTTGCACAATATGGCGCACCTTAGAGCAGTGGGAATCTTTGTAATAGTGAAATTAATTAAAATATGTAATAACTTGATACAACTGTCGTGTACAGGACGTGTGTATTACCCCAGACCGGGCCCAGAGAGAGGTAGCATTCTCACTAGGGTAAATACACACAACCTGTCCAAGAGTAAATGTAAAACGTAATAACGTCAGACGTGTAAAACTGCAAATAACTGTTCAGTATATATGAGATTTCTTTTCTTGAATGTAGATATAGAATCCCTAGAAAGAATTCAGAGGAGCATGACAAGACTAATCTCGGGCATTAAGAACCTTGAGTACTGAGACAGGTTAAAGCATCTTAATCTGCACTCCTTCGAGAGACGTAGAGTGACGGACGATATGATCGAGGTATATAAATGGAAGTCAGGGTTAAATAAAGGTGATATAACAAAGGTACTCAAACTATCCAACCAGGAGCGAACTAGTAGCAATGGTTTAAAATTAGACAATTTTAGATTTAGGCGCGAGTTAGGTAAACAATGGATTGGAAATAGAGTAGTGGATGAGTGAAGCAAGTTACCAAACATCATCATTAACTCGAATACGCTGGATAACTTCAAATGTTGGTTGGACTGATATATGAGTGATAGGGGTTGGGTGTAAACGGGACTGCACAGTATGGGCCAATGTGCCCGCTGCAGTTTCCTCCATTCTTATGTTATTATATTCATATGTTTATAATGATAAATGTGGCCTACAGCCGACAAATGGTTGGGGGCCACTGCCTTAAACCAATGACATCAGTAAATTTTTATTTATTCAGGCTGAAGCCCTTTGCTCCTATCGGTAACGTTGTTAGCCAGTTTGAGGCGCCCACTTCCTTAGCTACAACTACTTTTTTCCTTAAGTTCACTGACAGTTGTTGAAGTTTTTCACTTTGGGTGTGCTGCCGTTCTGTCGTATTGGAACGTCGAATCGTTGGTGTCCACCAAACTTGCTGTATTTTGAGCTACTATGTGCTCGGTGAGCGCTGCCGTAAGCTTGACAGAGTTCTGATGTTCAGTGGCAGCAAGCTACTCTGGGTTGGTAATTCCCATTCCTCCCTGTCTCGGTGGTAGTGCTGGGGTTAGGTGAAAACATTTCACTAGTGTTGGAATAAATACGACCCTGATGGCTTCCTCCATATGGAGGAGAGGTCTGATATCACGGATAGTGCTAATCAGGTAATTCCAGCGATGATTGACTCCATGGATGAATGCCGCAAACACCGCATGTAGTTCAGTTTCAGCAATATCAGACAGAGCTTGGATTTCCCCCACCCACTCATTTACCTTTCCTGTTACGTACTCGGTCTTCAAATCATCCGTACCGATTAACGGAACTAGGTGTCTTTGGTCTTTCTTTGTTATTTTGACTTCACTTCCGTTGAACACCTCTATAGCCCGGTCGTGGTATTCTGGCTTCACAATGAGGAAGGACTTACTGGTAATTGAGTGGTACCCTATTTATCGACCACGTGATGTTACCAGGTCCCTCCACTTTTTGATGTCCGAGACTTTTCTGCTCCTATAATGTCATCAGCATTTGCTACTATTTGGCATTAGTTGTTTCATAGGTTATTGCATGCTGCAGCACGAATAGGCCTAGTGCATACATTGTTGACCGATCTAGCCTAGCGGTTGAGAACGTCAACAGTAATGGGGACGTCTACCAGGAGTATAGACTCAGCCATACTCCTCAAACGTCTTTCTCATGGTGTGAATGGCAGCTTCACCCCTAGTCTGGTGGTCAGCACATATTTGCAGGTTCCCTGCTGCTGCCCTGACACCATCATTGACCACCTCCTTTATGCATTTTCTAATGATGAGTTTCAGCACTTCCCCCGCCCCTATATGCCTACGTCCTTGATTTTTTTTTTACCAAGGGGATGGGGCTGCTGGCCGTTAGAGCTTGTAGGTGATGGCAGCAAGAGGTTGTCAGCTTTTTTAATGTGTAGCCAAAGTTGTACTACTACTACTACTACTACTGCTAACAATAATAATAGTAATAACAATTCAAAAAAATAATAAAAAATAAATAATAATAATGATAATACTACTACTACTATAATAATAATAATAATGATAATAATGATAATAATAATAATAATAATAATAATAATAATAATAATAATAATAATAATAATAATAATAATAGTTATAATAATAAACAATCAAAATTCACAACTGGCAGTCACACAAATATTAGATCCGTCAGAGACTTGGAGACGACCTCTCCTGATGAACACACCAGCGAGGGAAGAAAACATCCATATTTACATCATTAAATCGACCCAGTGAACGCCGGGCGAAGGATTTGAATTCCCATCTCTATTGCAAGTGATCATTAATGTCCCACATTTTTTTTTAGCAAAATAGAAAAAAAATGGGTTAATTCCAAATATATTAAATGGCGAAAAAATATTCAAATATGACGTAACCAAGGAGATTAGTCATAGCTGCGTTAGTGACGTGGCTGTTTATACGTCCGGTAGCGTAATGAGGCTTACGAGAGAGGAACGTCGTTCTTGAGGGTAGTTCAAGTATAATTGGCTGTTAAAGTGTTTGGGTATTACGCCTTTTTAATGAGTCATAGTCTCAATTGCATTTTTCCCCCTGGTATAAAATGGTAGGTTTGAGTTAGGTTCTGGATGAAATGACTAGGTTAAGTTAAGTTGCTTTACGTTACGTTACGTAGCATAACGTTTGTGCTGCAGCAAAAACGTCAGTTAGTGTCACACACACATGCACATCAAGACACTATCTGCTGCAGTACAAACGTCAGTTAGTGTCACACGCACATCAAGACACTATCTGCTGCAGCACCAACATTGGTATTTGCTTCATCTTTGGCGTAAATTTTAGCTCCATTGTTTCCTACTAGCAGGGGGAGACAATTTTTAAAGGTTCAAGAGTTTCGTGCAAAATTTGCGAAAAATAAAGTGTCAACCTTCTAGCGGTATTGTTGTGTAAACAAAGGCTTTGAGATCGTATTGTTGGGTCGTACAAGCTGGAGTCGTCTGTTTATATTCTTCTCGCTTACATTCTCCACACACTCCATTTTCAGCGATAAATACTTTTTCCCGTATTTCTGATGTAATATAATTGTTTTAATAAATCACACACACACACACACACACACTACTACTACTACTACTACTACAACTGCTTTTATTTTTATTGGCCTCCAGCCTCCCCCAATAGCCACACCTTCGCCCCCATTTTATTACCTTAAAATTAAATATCCTAATACATAAGTAGCTACCCTAGCTATGTTGAGTTAGTTGAGCAACAGATCTATGCAACATTCAGTGACTGTTGCCTCATAGTCAATATCAGTAACTGTTCGGCTTTGGGGCCGATGCTCTCGTTCCCCTGAGACAGGGCAAAACAGACCTAAGGAGAGAGAAGGACAGTCGACATCTCATCCAGGCCTTAACATAACTTCTGGGCTGCTGCTGCTACTGTTCGGATAGCACCTCCGCGAGTCTGGCGTAGAAGCATCTTGCACTTGGTCCCATCCCACCGGAGGTTGTGAACACCAGGGGAGTGAAGCTGCCTTGATCAACGCTCTGAATTCTCTCCCCGTATTCCCTTATCTTGTCGTTATCGATCCTACTGTGTGCAGCATCGAGAGCTAAGTTACGGTGACATGCGGCCATGGGATAAAAAATCCTGATGTCAAAGAAGGCTCGCTGTCCCTGGGTCCAGAATCCTCGAGCACTGACGTCAGCACGGGCTTCGTTGGATGTGTTTGAAGTCCTATGTTGGAAATTCTCACCGTCCAATGGAAGGAGGGTCGGTTCTATCCTGACATCACGACAGATTTCCTGCAACATATTTGCTGTGAGATCCCTTACTTCGTCATGCCTCATGCATATGAAGCCCCCTTTCTTGCACACCTTGGCGTGATCGACGTCATAGGAAGAGCCACACACGCATTGGGAGGGCAAGCAATGGCATCTGTAAATTCTTGTTTATTGAGACTGAAACAATTTGCCCTTATCGATAATGTAGTTAACCAGTTCGAGGCGCCCAACACCTGTGCTATAGCTACTTTTTTATTTCAAATTCTCTGGTACTTGCAGCATCAGTTGTTGCAACTTATCACTGTGGCCGTGCTGTCGTTCTGTTGTAATGGACCGTCGAATCTTGTCTACTTCGCTGGTATCCACCTCACCTGTTGTGTTTTGAGCTATTATGTGGTCCGTGAGGGCTGCCGTGAGCTTAACTGAGTTTTGATGTTCGGTGGCAGCAATCTCCTCTGGATTGGTCAATCCCATTCTTCCCAGTTTCGGTGGTAGTGCAGGGAGTGATCTTTCTGCTGGGGTTAAGTGAAGATGTTTCACTAATTTGGGAATGAAATTGATGCTGATAGTTTCTTCCAGAGGGTGGAGGAGGGGTCTGATATCAGGGGTAGTGCGCATCATGTAGTTCCATGGGTGAATGCCGCAAAAGTCGCATGTGGCTCTGTGTTAGCAATATCAGACAAAGCTTAGATTTCCCTATCCCTCTCATTCACCTATTCAGTTACGTACTCGGTCTTGAAGTCCATCTTGCCGATTACTGCGCCCAGGTGTCTTTGGTCATCCTTTGTTATTTTGACCTCACTTCCACTGAACACCTCCATTGCCCGTTCATAATGTTCTGGCTTCACAATGAGGAAGGACTTGCTGGCGTTTGGGTGGTATCCTATTTGTGGACCCCGTGATGTTACCAGGTCCCACCACTTTTCCTGCTCCTGTAAGGTCGTCAGCATACGCCACTTGCTACTACTACTACTACTACTACTACTACTACTACTACTACTACTACTACTACTACTACTAAGATGTCACTCGGAATTGAGTATGACAATCAACCAGCGCTGACAGAATGATACGAGTTCGTAATGATGTCACCGATACAGAACCGGCAGAGTCATGTGCATACGACGTGTGGAGGGCTATAACTAGTGCGGGAGGGGCGCCGGCAGCCTCTTTCCGGAATTGGCACTTGTCCGCCGCGGTATGCAGTTGACCTAACTAGAAAATATTTATATCTTCTCGTGTGGTGGTCCTCCAAACGTGCGGTGTGTAGCAATTTGACACTTTTCAGGTTTGTCTTAAGACTACCTTTCTACCTTTTCCGTTGCCAGCCAGCATTACATTTATAATTTTCAGATGACTGTAGAGAAGTTGCTTTGGCTGTTTACTTTCGTCCATGCCGGTAACGTGACCGGTCTATCGTAGTTGGTTGCTACTGTCAGCCTCGTTGCTTCTACAGTACAATTGGTGTAAGCGAGAATTCTGGCATTTTTTCTCTTTTCCACCCAGTGGACTCGTAGGATTGGCTGTAGACTGCGTTGGTGAAAGTTCTCTAGTGCCTTGAGGTTGTTCCTGCATGTGACCCAAGTCTCGCTGCCATACTGATTGATTTGCATCTTTATAGATACTGTAATTTCAGCTCCCTACAGCTGGAGACACGGGAACGCAGCTTACCAAAAACTTGAGACGCAAATCTGATTCGGTGATGGGTCTTCCCATCGATGTCAGCGGTGGTGGACAGGTGGGAGCCAAGGTACTATAAATGGTCAACGTTAGAGAGAGTGTTCCCGTTTACCTGAATGTACGGTGGAGGTGTGGCTGAATCGGGCTGGCTGGAACAGAATCTGTATCTTGCGTAAGTTCACCTCAACGCCGTAGTGTACATACACGTCTGCGTAGGTGCTCAGGACCCCATGTAGGTCGCGTTCAGCTTGAACGACGAGGAAGAGGTCGTCAGCATAATGAAATTCAGTGATGGCAGCAGCCGACACCTTTGTCCTCGTCTGGAGTCGTCTTATGTTGAAAAGCCCGCAGAGACATTCAACCTTGATGGAGGTTGAAGAGATGAAAAAACTGTTGGAGGATAAATAGTATGGGATATAAAATATAATATAAATTATTCTAACTTTAAACTTAAATATAACATAATAACTTGACCTTCATTCCTACACAGTCACCACAGAGAAATTAAGTTTATTCGTCAGGTTAAACCTAAAAAAAAAAAAGGCTATGTTATGCACAAAATATTGGTAACGTACTAGTGATAAACTTACTTCTCAAGAGTGACTTAGGAAACATCACATTAAATTTTCTTAAGTGCGAATGTGTGTTGTGCGAAATTATATTCAATTCGACATAAAAGGTTTGACTTCGCCTACCGGAGCACCGAGTTGCATGAAAATGGAGTTCTCACGGCTACTCTCTCAGCTCGTGCTTGTGATTCGCATTTCCGAAGATTATATTATTATCATTCGTTGCGAATTTGTTAAATGTGAAATAGATATACTGTATGATATATAAAATCAGTACCTGGGATTCTGTGACTATATATTATACATGTGTGTATAGCTGAACCCAGTGGTAACTAAGGATATGGTAGGATGCAAAGCCTGCTGTAACTTAGTGGTTATACCTATGGTGGAACAGTTGTGTTGAACATGGTTCGAGCCTCACTAGTATTTTAAGATTATTTACAGTATACTGAGTCTTCGAGAAGGAATGTCCAGATTTAAGTCAGCTTTACTGTACAATAAAAATCTGGACATACTTTTCCTATGAGCTTATCTAGTAACGATGTACGTGGTAGTCTGGTGCGTTCTTTTATTATTTTTTGTCTTTTCTAACAGAATTATTGAAATTTATTTTGTTATTGTAGATAAATGGATTTTGACATAATATTTTATAAACTTACTTAAAACTTAATTATGTGTTGAGCACAGGGTCCACCCGTTGAGTCAATCTATGCATAAGACTACTACATTAGATCATTATTTTATGACATACAGCAAACTAACCTAACGTAAGATGACCTAATCTAAGGATCTCAATTTTTTTTCTCCAATTAATTAGGCTAGGACAGTTAGTTTAGGTTGGTTTGGTTCATCTTATTTTCATAAATGATTTAATGCCGTCGTTTCCCACAATGGGAGTGTCAACAACCGACTCTACAGGGGGACACAACTGCCCCCACACACATATAATTTGATTTTAAGTAAGTTCGTTATCCTTTTTAATAATATCCGATAATATTTTCTGTAACAGGAAATAAGTGTTAGTGATTCTGTAAGAAAATTAAGAGAAAATGCTGTATAGTAATAGCACAAAAGAAAAACGCTTTGGCGTTTTGAAATGGAAATGAAAGAAAAAATATATTTCGTCATTATTCATTAATTTCCTTTCTCTTTGCTGCGTCTAAAATAACACTGTCTTTTTAATTTTCATCTACATCTATTTTTCAACAATACTATCTAACTTACAGTCGTATATCTAAACTCTTGTACTGTAAATTTACACCAAATTCAAGATTCCGTTGTCTGTTATTTCTACATACTTTAAGTCTTTTGCATCACCTTTATGCAAAATACAGTATATCGACTTCCTTTACTGACGTCATAAACGCTGTGGTAAACATTTCTATCCGCCATAGTGGGTGCAGCAGTGTTTTGAGTGATCAGTGAGTAAAGATGGCTGCCAAGTATACCGATAAAAGAAGCGTGGGACGTGCTAAAAAGGGCTTGTTAACCGAGAATTATGACAGCTTAACATGTGCAGAATCTAGGTAAAGTTATAAAGAGAAACGGGAGCATTTGGTCTTCCGTGATCAGTACCTAATTTAAGAAAAAATGAGTGGCGAGATGACATCAACAAATTGCCGTCGATTTCGTACATCTACGTTGGCATGTAATTGCCATTTTTGCGAAGGTCGTACACCAAAGAGCAGCTTCTAAACTACAAAATCCTCACTTGATAAGAGAAATTTACCAGTGGATGGGTAAAGGAGGTTCTGGTGAAAGAGTAAACAGGAAAATGATTTATGATCGATGAGGTATTCACTGTTCAGTGCAATCGTGTTGATTCAATAAGTGTAATTTTTTGCCATAATCAGACTTTTCATGTGACATACTGAAAGCCGATTGTTTTTATATTTTGCTCTGTATGTTCATTTTAGGTTAACCATTCGCAAACTTATTCATTATGTCCTTGACTCCTTGAGCTCTGTATGAAGACACAGGGAAGGTTCTGGCAGCTCACTGTGACTGTCTGGCCGGACTTGGCGACAGATACCCTCCTCTGTCTTTCACCTTGTGGATAATAGAAGCTGGTGCACAGCAGAGATTCTCTAACAGTAAATGATAAGAAAACTTTCTGGGTGCTGCCATCTACTGTCAAGAGTATCCCTTATGCTAGAGTCAAGGGCATTAATTTTTCAAACATCAACAATGAATAATCCACGCCCAACAGCTTTCTAAAGTACCCTGGCCAGTTGTACTACAAAACATGTCATTCTATCTCTCGACGATGGGGTCATTTCAGGACTTTGTGGAAATAAACTTTGTTTGTTCCTGAGCACATATCATGGCTCCCTTGGTGCCTCTCCAGCTTATTTAGTGAGTTGTACTGTACCGGCTGTGGTTAAGGAATTTCCGAAATCAAGGTGTATTATATGCAGTATTTGATAAATGTATGAAATTTTAAAATTCACAAGACTAACGTAACTTAACCTAGGCTTTTTAAAAGATGTTTTCACATCATTCTCCCTGACTAATTTCCACGGATTCATCATATAGATTCCTTGATAGAGCCCAGACGGGACTTTCGGTATCATATAATACCGATGACTTTCCTTAAGTACAGAAATACATGTAACTTCAGTGAAAATCACACCATTTACAACGAACTTTCTGGTTCGTTGTCAGATCAAACAACTGGCGAAGGTTTATGTGAGTATTGCATGTTTAAAACTAAAATCATTTACACACAAAAATTAAAGTATAAACTGTTATACTTTATACGTCTGAAAATGTGGTATATAGTATATGGAGAGACTCCTTGGCAGCAGCAAATTTATCACTAAACACAGTGTCCTACACTATAGCACCCAGGCTGAGTTCTTCCCCATCCAATCGGGGATAAAACAAGAGTGTATATTGTCACCAACATTCTTTTCCAATTTCTTGGTTGCCTTCTTTACTCGTGCCTGTGCAAGTTTAGCCGGTGGGGTGGACATCCAGTACCGGATCTAGGGATTTTTCCACATAAGATGACTCCAGGCGGGAAAAAAGGTGTCGGCAGCTTCCATTACTGAACTTCAGTATGCAGACGACGTCACCCTCATCGCTGATACTGAACACGACCTACAGGAGATTTTGAATACCTACACAGATGCGTATGCACACTTCGGCCTTGAGGTGAATGCACGTAAGACTCAGATTCTCCTTCTGCTTGTCCTGGTTCAATCACACCTCTACCATCCATCCAGCTTAATGTCGCTACCCGCTCTAATGTTACCCACTTCCAGTACCTTGGCTCCCACCTGTCCACTACTGCAGACATCGATGACGAGATTCAACATTGGATCAGATGTGCATCTCAAGCCTTTGGCAGACTCTGTACCCGTGACTTCAGTTGTAAGAAGCTGAAATTATCTACAAAGTTGCACGTGTATCGAGCAGTCGTCCTCCCCACCCTGCTGTATGGCAGCGAGACTTGGGTCACCTAAATGCATTTGAAATTTTCACCAACAAAGTCCAAAGTCTATGTTCTATCTTCCAAGTTCGCTGGGAAATCAAGAAAGCAAGTTCTCGCTAACACCAACTGTAGGAGCATCGAGGTTACCATAATCTATGAAGAACTACGTTGGACTGGCCATGCTACCCGCATGGATGACAGCAGACGGCCAAAGGAGCTACTTTACAGTCACCTAACAAATGGTAAACGTAGCGTTAGCGGACAACAGAAAAGGTAGAAGGATATTCTTAAGATAAACATGAAAAAGTGCCAAATCGACCCCCTCACCTGATCACTCAGCATCATAACGCTCAGAGAAGCACAGGTCACCAGCCAACATCGGGGCCTGAGGGGCGAAAATACAACTTACAACATAAATAAATACAGATATGGTTTAAATCAAACCGATTAAGAGTGAAAAACGATATATATGTTGTGTTGTCAAAGTAAGAGAAACAAATGAGACCCGGCAATTGCGTGTAAAAGAAGCAGAAAGTCAATCACATCAGCAACCTGGGACTTGGTCACTCAGGGATGGTAGTTACAGCCTTTCGTTTGTCCTCACAGCAGATTTTTCGCATTCAGATGATGGAGTTTCGTGGAGGAGGGTGACCTCTTCCTGTATATGTAACAGTACATTTTTAGTTGCATACGAATAGCTACAACTATGTATGAATTTTTATCTACAGTTTTGTTTCATCATTTTCAAATATATAATTATTTTAAGCAAAAACCGCGTTAACAGTTACGACGCCAGATGTACTGTATCAAAAATAACTAAATATAACTTCGTCTTGTGGCCAGCCAGAGTCTGTGCATCCCTTCACCTCGCCTAGTTTGTTAATTTCTCATTTCTGCGAGTCTGTTCCTCCCTGAATTTTCCAGTTATTGTTAATCTTGTTTCTACCAGGTAGTTGCCAGATACTCAGTAAAGTTGAATAGCCAGACACCCAGTAAAGTAATAGCCAGACACCCAGTAAAGTGATAGCCAGATACTCAGTAAAGTTGAATAGCCAGACACCCAGTAAAGTAATAGCCAGACACCCAGTAAAGTGATAGCCAGATACTCAGTAAAGTTGAATAGCCAGACACCCAGTAAAGTAATAGCCAGACACCCAGTAAAGTGATAGCCAGACACCCAGTAAAGTAATAGCCAGACACTCAGTAAAGTAATAGCCAGACACCCAGTAAAGTAATAGCCAGACACTCAGTAAAGTAATAGCCAGACACTCAGTAAAGTAATAGCCAGACACTCGGTAAAGTAATAGCCAGACACTCAGTAAAGTAATAGCCAGACACCCAGTAAAGTAATAGCCAGACACCCAGTAAAGTAATAGCCAGACACTCAGTAAAGTAATAGCCAGACACTCAGTAAAGTAATAACCAGACACCCAGTAAAGTAATAGCCAGACACCCAGTAAAGTAATAGCCAGACACCCAGTAAAGTAATAGCCAGACACCCAGTAAAGTAATAGCCAGATACTCAGTAAAGTAATAGCCAGACACTCAGTAAAGTAATAGCCAGACACTCGGTAAAGTAATAGCCAGATACTCAGTAAGCTGCCCCCGTAGTACATTGTTGTCATACAATAAAAATAATTATCATTCTTATATATACAAGAGTAAAGTATCGTTACTATAATGATAATAATCGACATCGACATTATATCAACTGTTTAATAGGGTGACACAGCTCAGAACAAACTGTTGCTCCTAGCAACAGTAAAGGTGTTCCCTCTAACACCAGTAATCCCTCAAGAGACACAACTACATGAAGCAGCGACGTTATTCCCACATGGTTCCACAAGTTGCGTCGCGGAGTTAAAACCCTATCGCTCAAGACAAATGGTTAACCGCTTGCTCACTGTCTCCCAGCCCAAATTACAGGTATCGAATTTATCAGCGTCTGTCTGACTGGCAATTTTCTCAGAGTCTCTTAGGTCTCTCTTTCTCGGCGCCTAAGAAATAAGAACGGTGGACTATGCCCCACCGCCTCTACCATACACTGCTCACAGCCATGTTGACACCGCAGCACCCATTGCTACGAATAAACCCAGACAGCTTGAGTTTATGAATATCCAAGGACGTGAAGCGACAGTCCCTCGCAGTGTAGCATCTCTCACCCTCCACACAAACACACACACACAGCCTAGCCGGAGCTCTCTCTCTCTCTCTCTCTCTCTCTCTCTCTCTCTCTCTCTCTCTCTCTCTCTCTCTCCTTTCACGACTTCGTTAACAGTAACGACCCATCATTATCCCGGTATGGTAGCGACGCCTCCACCTGCAGTCACGGGCCTCACCTCCACCCATGGCAACCTCCAACCCAGCTCCCAGGGCTTGTTCCATTGTTCCACCTCCACCCAGCACCCAGACGTAGATCCACCTCCACCCAGACCTTGTTCCACCTCCACCCAGACCTTGTTCCACCTCCACCCAGACCTTGTTCCACCTCCACCCAGACCTTGTTCCACCTCCACCCAGACCTTGTTCCACCTCCACCCAGACCTTGTTCCACCTCCACCCAGACCATCCACCTCCACCCAGACCTTGTTCCACCTCCACCCAGACCTTGTTCCACCTCCACCCAGACCTTGTTCCACCTCCACCCAGACCTTGTTCCACCTCCACCCAGACCTTGTTCCACCTCCACCCAGGCCTTGTTCCACCTCCACCCAGACCTTGTTCCACCTCCACCCAGACCTTGTTCCACCTCCACCCAGGCCTTGTTCCACCTCCACCCAGACCTTGTTCCACCTCCACCCAGACCTTGTTCCACCTCCACCCAGACCTTGTTCCACCTCCACCCAGGCCTTGTTCCACCTCCACCCAGGCCTTGTTCCACCTCCACCCAGACCTTGTTCCACCTCCACCCAGACCTTGTTCCACCTCCACCCAGACCTTGTTCCACCTCCACCCAGGCCTTGTTCCACCTCCACCCAGACCTTGTTCCACCTCCACCCAGACCTTGTTCCACCTCCACCCAGACCTTGTTCCACCTCCACCCAGACCTTGTTCCACCTCCACCCAGACCTTGTTCCACCTCCACCCAGACCTTGTTCCACCTCCACCCAGACCTTGTTCCACCTCCACCCAGACCATCATCCACCTCCACCCAGACCTTGTTCCACCTCCACCCAGACCTTGTTCCACCTCCACCCAGACCTTGTTCCACCTCCACCCAGACCTTGTTCCACCTCCACCCAGACCTTGTTCCACCTCCACCCAGACCTTGTTCCACCTCCACCCAGACCTTGTTCCACCTCCACCCAGACCTTGTTCCACCTCCACCCAGACCTTGTTCCACCTCCACCCAGACCTTGTTCCACCTCCACCCAGACCTTGTTCCACCTCCACCCAGACCTTGTTCCACCTCCACCCAGACCTTGTTCCACCTCCACCCAGGCCTTGTTCCACCTCCACCCAGACCTTGTTCCACCTCCACCCAGGCCATCATCCAACTCCACCCAGACCTTGTTCCACCTCCACCCAGACCTTGTTCCACCTCCACCCAGACCTTGTTCCACCTCCACCCAGACCTTGTTCCACCTCCACCCAGACCTTGTTCCACCTCCACCCAGACCTTGTTCCACCTCCACCCAGACCTTGTTCCACCTCCACCCAGACCTTGTTCCACCTCCACCCAGACCTTGTTCCACCTCCACCCAGACCTTGTTCCACCTCCACCCAGACCTTGTTCCACCTCCACCCAGACCTTGTTCCACCTCCACCCAGACCTTGTTCCACCTCCACCCAGACCTTGTTCCACCTCCACCCAGACCTTGTTCCACCTCCACCCAGACCTTGTTCCACCTCCACCCAGACCTTGTTCCACCTCCACCCAGACCTTGTTCCACCTCCACCCAGACCTTGTTCCACCTCCACCCAGACCTTGTTCCACCTCCACCCAGACCTTGTTCCACCTCCACCCAGCCTGTCCACCTCCACCCAGACCTTGTTCCACCTCCACCCAGACCTTGTTCCACCTCCACCCAGACCTTGTTCCACCTCCACCCAGACCTTGTTCCACCTCCACCCAGACCTTGTTCCACCTCCACCCAGACCTTGTTCCACCTCCACCCAGACCTTGTTCCACCTCCACCCAGACCTTGTTCCACCTCCACCCAGACCTTGTTCCACCTCCACCCAGACCTTGTTCCACCTCCACCCAGCCTTGTTCCACCTCCACCCAGACCTTGTTCCACCTCCACCCAGACCTTGTTCCACCTCCACCCAGACCTTGTTCCACCTCCACCCAGACCTTGTTCCACCTCCACCCAGACCTTGTTCCACCTCCACCCAGACCTTGTTCCACCTCCACCCAGACCATGTTCCACCTCCACCCAGACCTTGTTCCACCTCCACCCAGACCTTGTTCCACCTCCACCCAGACCTTGTTCCACCTCCACCCAGACCTTGTTCCACCTCCACCCAGACCTTGTTCCACCTCCACCCAGACCTTGTTCCACCTCCACCCAGACCTTGTTCCACCTCCACCCAGACCTTGTTCCACCTCCACCCAGACCATCATCCACCTCCACCCAGACCTTGTTCCACCTCCACCCAGACCTTGTTCCACCTCCACCCAGACCTTGTTCCACCTCCACCCAGACCTTGTTCCACCTCCACCCAGACCTTGTTCCACCTCCACCCAGACCTTGTTCCACCTCCACCCAGACCTTGTTCCACCTCCACCCAGACCATCATCCACCTCCACCCAGACCTTGTTCCACCTCCACCCAGACCTTGTTCCACCTCCACCCAGACCTTGTTCCACCTCCACCCAGACCTTGTTCCACCTCCACCCAGACCTTGATCCACCTCCACCCAGACCTTGTTCCACCTCCACCCAGACCTTGTTCCACCTCCACCCAGACCTTGTTCCACCTCCACCCAGACCTTCCACCTCCACCCAGACCTTGTTCCACCTCCACCCAGACCTTGTTCCACCTCCACCCAGACCTTGTTCCACCTCCACCCAGACCTTGTTCCACCTCCACCCAGACCTTGTTCCACCTCCACCCAGACCTTGTTCCACCTCCACCCAGACCTTGTTCCACCTCCACCCAGACCTTGTTCCACCTCCACCCAGACCTTGTTCCACCTCCACCCAGACCTTGTTCCACCTCCACCCAGACCTTGTTCCACCTCCACCCAGACCTTGTTCCACCTCCACCCAGACCTTGTTCCACCTCCACCCAGACCTTGTTCCACCTCCACCCAGACCTTGTTCCACCTCCACCCAGACCTTGTTCCACCTCCACCCAGACCTTGTTCCACCTCCACCCAGACCTTGTTCCACCTCCACCCAGACCTTGTTCCACCTCCACCCAGACCTTGTTCCACCTCCACCCAGCACCCAGACGTAGATCCACCTCCACCCAGACCTTGTTCCACCTCCACCCAGACCTTGTTCCACCTCCACCCAGACCTTGTTCCACCTCCACCCAGACCTTGTTCCACCTCCACCCAGGCCTTGTTCCACCTCCACCCAGACCTTGTTCCACCTCCACCCAGACCTTGTTCACCTCCACCCAGACCTTGTTCCACCTCCACCCAGACCTTGTTCCACCTCCACCCAGACCTTGTTCCACCTCCACCCAGACCTTGTTCCACCTCCACCCAGACCTTGTTCCACCTCCACCCAGACCACTCCACCAGACCTTGTTCCACCTCCACCCAGACCTTGTTCCACCTCCACCCAGACCTTGTTCCACCTCCACCCAGACCTTGTTCCACCTCCACCCAGACCATCATCCACCTCCACCCAGACCTTGTTCCACCTCCACCCAGACCTTGTTCCACCTCCACCCAGACCTTGTTCCACCTCCACCCAGACCTTGTTCCACCTCCACCCAGACCTTGTTCCACCTCCACCCAGCACCCAGACGTAGATCCACCTCCACCCAGACCTTGTTCCACCTCCACCCAGACCTTGTTCCACCTCCACCCAGACCTTGTTCCACCTCCACCCAGACCTTGTTCCACCTCCACCCAGACCTTGTTCCACCTCCACCCAGACCTTGTTCCACCTCCACCCAGACCTTGTTCCACCTCCACCCAGACCTTGTTCCACCTCCACCCAGGCCTTGTTCCACCTCCACCCAGACCTTGTTCCACCTCCACCCAGACCTTGTTCCACCTCCACCCAGACCTTGTTCCACCTCCACCCAGACCTTGTTCCACCTCCACCCAGACCTTGTTCCACCTCCACCCAGACCTTGTTCCACCTCCACCCAGACCTTGTTCCACCTCCACCCAGACCTTCCACCTCCACCCAGACCTTGTTCCACCTCCACCCAGACCTTGTTCCACCTCCACCCAGACCTTGTTCCACCTCCACCCAGACCTTGTTCCACCTCCACCCAGACCATCATCCACCTCCACCCAGACCTTGTTCCACCTCCACCCAGACCTTGTTCCACCTCCACCCAGACCTTGTTCCACCTCCACCCAGACCTTGTTCCACCTCCACCCAGACCTTGTTCCACCTCCACCCAGACCTTGTTCCACCTCCACCCAGACCTTGTTCCACCTCCACCCAGACCATCATCCACCTCCACCCAGACCTTGTTCCACCTCCACCCAGACCTTGTTCCACCTCCACCCAGACCATCATCCACCTCCACCCAGGCCTTGTTCCACCTCCACCCAGACCTTGTTCCACCTCCACCCAGACCTTGTTCCACCTCCACCCAGACCATCATCCACCTCCACCCAGACCTTGTTCCACCTCCACCCAGACCTTGTTCCACCTCCACCCAGACCATCATCCACCTCCACCCAGGCCTTGTTCCACCTCCACCCAGACCTTGTTCCACCTCCACCCAGACCTTGTTCCACCTCCACCCAGACCTTGTTCCACCTCCACCCAGACCATCATCCACCTCCACCCAGACCTTGTTCCACCTCCACCCAGACCTTGTTCCACCTCCACCCAGGCCTTGTTCCACCTCCACCCAGACCTTGTTCCACCTCCACCCAGACCTTGTTCCACCTCCACCCAGGCCTTGTTCCACCTCCACCCAGGCCTTGTTTCACCTCCACCCAGTTGGGAGTGATGGAGGAGGTGGAGGTGGGGGAGGTGGAGGTGAGGGAGGAGGTGAGAGTGATGGAGGAGGTGGGGGTGAATGATGAGGTGGAGGTGGGGGAGGAGGTGGGGGTGAGGGAGGAGGTGGGGGTGAGTGAGGAGGTGGGGGTGAAGGAGGAGGTGGAGGTGGGGGAGGCGGAGGTGAGGGAGGAGGTGGCAGTGATGGAGGAGGTGGAGGTGGGGGAGGCGGAGGTGAGGGAGGAGGTGGCAGTGATGGAGGAGGTGGGAGTGACGGAGGAGGTGGAGGTGGGGGAGCCTCTCTGTGTACATTCGTATCCTCAGGTAAAGGTGGACAATAAATTATTCTCTTAAGAACTTCTTCTTCTTCTTCTTCTTCTTCTTCTTCTTCTTCCATCTGATCTCCCTAACGTTTTCATTTCTTTTAATAACTGAAAAAAATAGATATTTGACGAGTTATATTATTCTAATGCGTTTGTTTGTTTGTTATCCTAGTTTACTCTATAGCCTCTACAGGTTTTTTTTTATTCATTCGCTTTCTTTCTTCTCCACACGTAAATAAATCACACAAATCTGACACCAACCCGTCGAATCATGCACCAGTTTCTCCAAGTTCTGACACCAACACTTCAATGACAGACCTACGAATTTCTTCCCAAATGAGACGTGTAAAAGACAATTAATTGTTCTATATAATACTCTTGAATTGGATTGAATTGAATTGAAACAGTTTATTTAGCCAGAAAAACACAGATACCGAGTGGATAATAATAACAATATTAACATGGCTGAGCCAGTTGAGAACCTGAGCTCTCTTTTAGGCACCTGATATATACTATACATTTATCTCAAGGAAGTATTTTGTAACATTTAGTATCATCTGGAATAGTACAATAGCTTGGTGGTAATAAGAACATCGCATAATGTTAACCATGGTTATCACTTCAATATTTATTAATTTTATTTATTTATTATTATTTTTTTTAGTTTATTTATTTATTATTTTATTTATTTATATATAGATAAATTACAGTAGAATTGAAAAACATAAGTATAATGGGGGAGCAGTACAACATTGGTTGTACAGTATAGGTTGAACATGTCTAGTTGGCAATTATGTTTACTGCAATGGCAATTACCTATCTATTTACATGATAATTTCCGATAAAGCGGTTTTGATGGTACAATAAAAACAGGTACTGTAAATATAGTAAGTGTTGCAAGAAATATTAATAGTTAGACAATAGATATTTTTTAAGAGATGATTTACAGGAAGGGAGCGGAGTCTTTGCTCGGATGGGTGGGGGTAAGTTATTCCACACCTTCTCACCGTGATATTTTATGGAGGTCTGGGACCGAGAGGAGCGCATGGGGGGTGGTCTTAGTAGCTCTGGGTGCCTTAAGTTGTATCTCTGATTATTCCGGAACTGGAAATAATTATTGTCAAGCAAGTGATTGATAGATTTGTAAACAAAGAGGGCACAGCAGTAGGTGTTAGTATCTTCGAAATTAAAAATTTTCAATATTGCAAATTTTTCGTTTGTGTGATCTGGTTTTTTTTTCAAGTAGGTCATTGTCCGTACAACTCTCTTTTGTGCAGTAACTAGATATTGTGTTTTTGAAGAGCCAGAGGCCCCCCATAGTGTGTGACAGTGTATCAGGTGTTGGTAAACAAGATTATGATAGATTTCTTTCATTGCTGTGAGAGTGAGTGACTGTCGAGTGTGATACATGATACTGCACTGTTTATTGACATTACTGTGAATGGCTTGTATGTGGTTTCTCCAGTTAAGTTTCTCATCAACAATAACTCCGAGGAGCTTAGTATTTTGGTAGCGTTTGAGGACTGTATTACCAAGGTACAGGGGGTCCAAGTCTGGGGGTAAGTTTTTCTTTCTGTGAAAAATCGTGTAGTGGGTTTTCTCAAGGTTTAAGGTCAGTTTGTTACGTATTACCCAGGTCCCGACTTTAGTTAATTCAGTGTTCATAGTTCTCATCAAGGAATGGAGGTCTGAGTTGCTGGCATAGAGATTACTATCGCCTGTAAATAAGTTGTATTTTATGAGTGGGCTGGCGTGGACTATGTTGTTTATGTACAAAAAAACAGTACTGGACCGAGAATGGTACCTTGTGGACTTCATGCAAGATAGGCGAGGAGTCAGATTGGTGGTTATTATAACAGACATACTGCTTCCTGTTGGACAGGTATGAGGTAAACCAACTGTGGGACAGGCCCCTAGCGCCGTAATGTTCAAGCTTTGAAAGGAGGATGGTATGTTCGACAGTATTGAAGGCTTTAGAGAGGTCCAAGGATATACCGACTGTGAACTGACTGTCATCAAAGGAATTTAAGACGTCATTAGTAAAGGATAGCAGAGCACTCTCAGTCGACCTTCTAGCTCTAAATCCAAACTGGGAGTCTGTAAAGATGTTATTGGCATTGCAGAAGGAATTTATTCTATTACATGCTAACTTTTCCAGTATCTTACTCAAGGCTGGGAGGACTGATATGGGGCGGTAATTCTTGAAGAGACCTTTGTCCCCAGATTTTTTATATGCTGGGTGAACTTTAGCAGTTTTTAGTTTATCAGGAAAGACACCACTAGCGAAGGAGGAGTTACAAATGTGTAGGAGAACAGGTAGTAATAAGTGGGCTACTTTGTTAATGGTGCTCATTGGTATATTGTCTTCGCCTGCTGCTGCATCTTTGGACATTTTTATGATGGCCAGTAATTCATCTGCTGTGACATGGGATAAGAACAGCTCATTTTGCTGTCTGTTTTGCAGGTAGGCTCTAAATTCCTCATGGTGATGAGGGATGCTCTCTGCAAGATTTTTGCCAACATTAATAAAATATTCATTGAAGTGGTTGGCAATGGGGGAGGGTTCCGTTACAACCGAATCATTTATCATAAAAGCTGAGTGGGCGGCCGAAGGCTGAGTGTTCCTGTTCTGAATAAAATTTATGACATTTCAGGTTTTCTTACTGTCGTCTGATGCTGACTGGAGCTTATTTGTATAATAGTTACTTCTAGCATTTCTAACTGCTTGAGTTACTCTATTTCTGATACTTCGGTAAGCATCACCGAAAATTATGGGTATTTTTGCAAATATATTTTGGAGTTTGTGTTTTTCTTTTATCATTGTCTTAATTTCTCTTGTGATATAGGGTTTGAAAATGGATACAGTTTTCACTGACTTAGTCTTGAGCGGGAAGCATTTATCAAAGCAAGCACTGAAGATGCAAGAGAAGTTACAGCTGTTCACGTTTGGGTTGTTGGAGGCATAGACAAGATCCCAGTTAGCATTCATTAGGTTGTTTTCAAAAAGGAGCATGTTGTCGGTGCAGTAGTCTCTGGATTAGATTGAGTCTCTACTAGACCTTTCAGGTCTTGTGGCTGTTTTATACATTGTAAAAAACTGGGAAGTGATCTGAGATATTGCTATAAATAATTCTAATTGCAGGATTGTTAGGAGTGTTGTTAGTCCAGATATGATCTATCACAGTGGCAGTTACTCCAGTAGGTTTGGTTATAGTGTTGAAGAAGAGTTTAGAATGACAGGTAGCAAGAAGGTCTAATACTGAGGTGTCGGTTTCTGATTTTAATAGATCAAGGTTGAAATCTCCTGTAATGTAGCCATGTTTTCCACTCTGGACTTATGATAGTGATAAGCTCCGAAAATTTATCAAGAAAATTCCTTACATTAGTGTGGGGTCTTCTGCAGATTACTCCTACTAGGATATTTCGTGTGTCGTTACGTAATTCAATGAAAACACTCTCCATGTATAAGAACATAAGAACATAAGAATGGAGGAAACTGCAGCGGGCCTATTGGCCCATACTGGGCAGTCCCGTTTACACCCAACCCCTATTGCTCATATGAGCATCCAACCTATGTTTGAAGCAATTCAGCGTATTCGAGTTAATGATGATATTTGGTAACTTGTTCCATTCATCCACTACTCTGTTTCCAAACCAGTGTTTACCTATTTCACGCCTAAATCTAAATTTGTCCAATTTAAAACCATTGTTACGAGTTCGCTCCTGGTTGGATAATTTGAGTACCTTTGTAATGTCCCCTTTGTTTAGCCCTGCCTTCCATTTATACACCTCTATCAGGTCGCCCCTCGCTCTACGTCTCTCAAGGGAGTGCAAATTAAGATGCTTTAACCTGTCTCTATACTCAAGGTTCCTGATACCCGGGATTAGTCTTGTCATTCTCCTCTGTATTCTTTCCAAGGATTCTATATCCATTCTGTAATACGGTGACCAGAACTGGACTGCGTAATCCAGGTGTGGTCTCACAAGAGCAAGATACAGTTTTAGGATGACCTCGCTAGTCTTGTAACTAACACTCCTTTGTATGAACCCAAGTACTTTATTAGCCTTGTTACGAGCAAAAACACATTGTTTACTTGGCTTAAGGTTCCTACTTATCATTACTCCTAAATCTCTCTCGCAGTCGGATTTCTCTATGGCATCGTTGTTCATCTGGTATCTGGTTTCCCTGTTTACATTTCCTATACTGAGTACTTTACATTTGTCAATGTTGAATTTCATCTGCCATTTTTCAGACCATTCGAAAAATTTGTTTAGATCCTCCTGTAGTTTTGCCGAGTCCTCGTCAGATTTGATAACACGTCCTATTTTAGTATCATCAGCAAATTTACTTATGTTGCTGTCTATGCCGATATCTATGTCGTTTATGTATATAATAAACAATAATGGTCCAAGTACTGAGCCTTGGGGAACTCCACTTGTGACGTTGCTCCAATGGGACTTAGTGCCGTTAATGCCCACTCGCTGTTTCCTGTCCTGTAACCACGCCCTAATCCATTTAAGGATGTCACCTTTGATGCCATGAGCTTCTACCTTTCTAATTAGTCTTTCGTGGGGTACTCTGTCGAAGGCTTTGCTAAAGTCGAGATATACCACATCATAATTGTGCCCCTCGTCCACTGATTCGAAAACTGATGAAAAGAATGTTAATAGATTAGTTAGGCAAGAACGTCCGCTTGTGAAGCCATGCTGGGAATCATTGATCAATCTGTGCTTCTCCAGGTGATTTCAAATAGAGTTTGAAATGATTGCTTCCAGTAATTTGCCTACTATTGATGTTAGACTGATTGGGCGGTAGTTAGAGGATAGTGATCTATCCCCCTTCTTGAAGATCCGTATTACATTCGCCATCCTCCAGGATTCTGGTACTACACCTGTTTTTAAGGACATGTTAAACAACTTTGCTAAGGGCATACTAAGCTCTTCCTTACATTCCTTTAATACTCTGGCAAATATCTCATCGGGACCAGGTGACTTATTAGGCTTTAGTTTGTCTATTTGCTTACTAACATCGTTACTAGTCACTACTATCTCACTTAATTTGTTTTCTTCACTATCTCTGAATAAAGTCGGTGCCTCGGGTATCATGTTTAAATTTTCGCTGGTGAAAACTGTTGAAAAATATTTATTCAAATTATTGCTCATTTCTCCGTCGTTATCAGTGAGCTCGCCGGAGTCTGACCGTATTGGTCCAATCTTTTCTCGTGTTTTAGTTTGGTACATTTGGTAGAATCCTTTGGGGTTTGTCTTTGCCTCCCTTGCTATCCTTACCTCATTATTCCTCTTTGCTTTCCTTATCTCGGTTTTAACCCTACTCGCCAATACCCTATAATAGTCCCGGAGGTGAATTTCGCCACGATTTATCCTTCTACCTATAGCCTTCCTTTGGCCAATGATGTTCTTTAAATAATTATTTATCCATTTAGGGTCATTGTTGTTTGATCTGAGTTTTTTGTATGGTATGTTCTGCCTTTGTGCATTAAGTAACTCACTATTTAAATTGTCGTGGAACTCGGCAATCTCAGATCTCGTTATCAGGTCGGTGTCATCTGTCAGGTTCACGGCCAAGCGCGACACCCCCTCTCTTAGCTGCCTCTTTAAACTGTCAAAGTTTGCCCTTCTGAAATCTGGTACTTGAGTGGAATTTTCCTTACGTCTGCCCTGAAAATCTAACTGGAATCGAATTTCTTTGTGATCGCTGTTTGCAAGTTCGTTCCCTACCTCGACATTGCTAATGAGGTTTTCTCTGTTTGACAAAACTAAATCCAATATATTATTACCCCGTGTGGGTTCGGTTATATGTTGACTTAGGAAACAGTCCTGGATCGTCTCGAGAAAATCCTCTGATTCTGAGTTTCCCGTAAGGTCGGTCCAATCTATTTGGCCAAGGTTAAAGTCGCCTACTATACAGACTTTGTTGTGTATGAAAGCCCTGCGCATTTCATCCCAGATAAGTCGCTCATTGACTCTGTCAAGATTGGGGGGTCTATATATTACTCCTGTGATTAATTTTTCCCGACCGTCGCTTAATTCTATCCAAATTGTTTCTGTATTCCTCTCAGTTTTTATTTCCTTATTTATTTCACACTTCAGATTATCCCTAACATAGATTGCTACTCCTCCTCCTTTCCTGGTCTGCCTATCGGTATGGAACAGTTTGTAACCCGCAATTTGGTATTCGACTGGTAATTCACGTGTGTCTAGGTTGATCCATGTTTCAGTGAATGCAATTATATCGATTTCTTCTGTACATACCAAGGCCCTAATATCATCCATTTTGTTTCTCATACTTCTACTGTTCGCATAATATACATTTAAGTTAGTCGTGTTCTGAGTCCTTCCCTTACCGCGTTTAGTTTTAAACTCCCTGTCTAATTTAGTTATGTCATCATTCCTAACACTATTTCCCTGTAATCTTTCGCCTTGTTTACCCGCTCCCACTGCAGACTCATCCTGAACCTTTAAATCATCTCTTACAGAAGTGTTATACTTGATATCAACATATGGGGCGACACCACCACTGTGTCGTGGCGTGTTGACGCAGTGTCTATTATAATCAGGAATGTTATACAAATGGTCAATATCGTTAGTGAGTTTGGTCTCACAGAATCCAAGTACATCAATGGAAGATAAACACTGATCTGAAAGGGTATCTAGATGAAGGGGAATACTGTTGATGATATGGCTTATCAAGAAGAAGGAATGAGGTAGTAGGAGACTAGAACTAAACTCGGGAGAGTCAGGAAAGTAATAGTTTCAGTTTGTGTTGGTGTACAGTAACCCAGTGAGTGTTGTAGAAAGACATCAGGATCAATATGAGGGAGTATTGTGTCGACAGCATTGGGAAAGGTGGTGTAACACACACGATCTAGCACATCTAAGGAATGACAATATCATCATCATTGCGGGAACATTGATTAAAGAACAGTAAAAACTCAGGGTCACTGAGGTGTGAAAAGGGAAGATCTAAGATCATTATATTAGTGGAGGGGGTAACGTACTCACAAGTGCTACAACCAACAGAATTAGGATGACCGGTACTGTTGAGGGTGATTCCCAGATAGAGTGAGAGGTGATGGTTGTTATTGTACTCTGAGGGGCATTGTAAACAGTTGCCAAGTGAGTGATATCGCAGTGTCGCTCTCTCTCTCTCTCTCTCTCTCTCTCTCTCTCTCTCTCTCTCTCTCTCTCTCTCTCTCTCTCTCTCTCTCTCTCTCTCTCTCTCTTCTGTACACCTGACCTTTCACACCTCTGACTGATCAACCAACACACCTTTAATGGAAATTAGGAAGTGGCAGAACAATGTTAAAAGTGTGTGTGTGTTTGTGACCTTTATATGGGTGTAAATGACTCTCCCAGGGGGCTGTCGTTAAGTGATCTCCCTGCTCTCCAGCACTTAAGCAATTACTTAAGGGCGATGCTCAGGGGAAGGAAGGGGTGGAGGGAGATGGTGGGAAGAAGAAAAGGAGGGTGAGAGTAGGAGGAAGGGGGGAAATGTAGAGGAAAGGGGGAGGGAGAGATGTAGGAGGAAAACTAAGGATGAGAATAAAAGGTAGAGAGAGGAATAATGAGGGGAAGGGGTAGATGGGGGAGAGGAAGAGGGAGAGAGGCAGTGAGGTAGAATAATGAAAAACGTTATTAAAAGTTACAGAAATATGATGAGATGTTGTGTCAAAAGGGATCATTGGGTGACAGTGAAAGAGACGGAGAGAATGAGAGACAATAAGAGAGAGGGATAGAGAGAAAGAGAGAGAGAGGCAGATGAGGGACATTGAGAGAAAATAATAGACAGTGAAAGGGAAAGAGAGAATTATATGCAGAGTCAGGAATGAGAGGAAATAAAATGAGAGAAAAAGTGACAGACATATAGACACGCGCCACATTTACTATTATACTTGTTCTTTCGTGCAATAATTTTGTTGACTCTTCCTATATCCCCACCCCTCCACTTCCCCACCCCCCACTTCCCCACCCCTCCACCTCCCCACCCCTCCATCCTCCCCACCCCTCCATCCTCCCCACCCCTCCCCACCCCTCCATCCTCCCCACCCCTCCATCCTCCCCACCCCTCCACTTCCCCACCTCTCCATCCCTCCACTTCCCCACCCCTCCACCTCCCCACCCCTCCACCTCCCCACCCCTCCACCTCCCCACTCCTCCACTTCCCCACCTCTCCATCCCTCCACTTCCCCACCCCTCCATCCTCCCCACCCCTCCACCTCCCCACCCCTCCACCTCCTCACTCCTCCACTTCCCCACCTCTCCATCCCTCCACTTCCCCACCCCTCCATCCTCCCCACCCCTCCACCTCCCCACCCCTCAACCTTCACCACCCCTCCACCTTCACCACCCCTCCACCTTCCCGACCTTTGACAACTGATCGTAATCCAGCTCAAGTAAGGGTTTACAGGGATTAATCTTATCAAGGAAGGACAACCAACTCCCCAACAGACTGGAACCAACAACGAGTGAGTTTGTGCCTGTGTATATGCTCGTTAATCATTGGATGGGGTTTACTGAATGTGGTGTTGTTAGTCTCTGATAAAGTCTGGTGTTTGGATGGTTTGATTTAATAAGTGATGGGTTAAATAGGAGAAAAAAAAATCTTGAGGATTTAATAAATGTTGGGTGTTTAGTTTTCACATTAGATATTTCATTGTGATCAAGTATTTGGACGAATAGAAGTTGGTGATGTTTTGCCGTGAACCGTCTCTCCCTGCACCCATACGAAATCGATCAAACCTAGCCTAACCTAACCTAACCTAACCTAACCGAACCTAACTTAATCTGAATTAATATAACCTAGCGCAGCCAAACCTAACCTAACTTAATCTGACCAAACTTATCAAAATTTAACCTAATTTAACTAACAATCTAACCTATTTTAACCTGACCTAAGCTTTGGTTTGGATAGGTCATCTTTGGCTTGGATAGATTAGCTTTAGTTTGTGTATGTCAGCTTTGGTTTGGATAGATCAGCTTTGATATAGATAGGCTAGCTTTGGTTTGGATAGGTCAGATTTGGTTTGGATAGATTAGCTTTGGTCTGGATAGATTAGCTTTGGTCTGGATAGGTCAGCTTAGTTTTAAAATGAGCGTCACGACAAAATAACTGGCCTGTATTGATCAGCTGGCATGTTGGGTCCGTGTTGACAAGAGTTGTGACTCACAGCAGAATTAACCATTCCGAAAAAAAATGTTAGAGGTAATTTTTTTTCCTGAATGGAAAACTACTTTAACGGCGTAATTTACAGTGAGGGTCGTAACTAGGGTGTGTGTATTATTCAGAAGGTGGGCGTCGTTTCTCACGCCCTCTACAGTAAGTATTTGCAAGTTATTTAAATTTCAATAGAAATACAATCTTGGCTACCCGCGTTTTAAATAACCACAGTCGTCAATTATCCATTTATTAAACAATAATTTTTTTTTAATTTGTCCTGATATTACATAACTCCAAACGTCCATTGCCCGTATATGTCAGTTATGTGCGCACTAAATATTCACAAACATCACATTCGTAGGAAATTGGTCACCAGTCTCAGTCTATATGTAGTGAAGAGTCTGTCATACAGTTACCTGATTATACACACAAACTGGGGAAATAATTACCTTAGCGACCACGGTCAGTAAGTACTGTACAGTTCTCTTACATCTTGGTTTCTTCATTAGACAATAACATTTAGTGTTACAGCTGCCACTGTTACTGTCTGGGCTCTTTTTTCCCAAATATTAATTTACCGGCGAAATGAAGAATGACTTTTCGGAATGAGGGGATTACGTGCAAGAACTAATATGTGTGTAAGTTCCTGACATGTAGTTTGCACATGTTAATGAAATGCAGGTAAATGGTCTGGCTGTGAGAGCGAACGTGGACTAGCCGCTTAAAGACCTGAGTTGTTAGAACACAGTATTGTAAAATATTATATTGTAAAACAATTGGTGGATATTACACTAAATACTTCTCGGCCAGTATAATGGGCGTCATCCTACAGAATACCGCGCCAGGTGTCTCCTTCATTACGTGCAGGTGAGGGTGTGGGGTAACCACTGTGTCTCGTCATGGTGGCTCAAGTTTTGCCTTTGCAGATATTGATTTTGGGTGAGACACATAGTCAGGTACACAGTTCGTATCCTCATGTGTGTGATTTTATGTCTTTTTGAATAATGTACAATGATTACTATTGCTACAAGTGACTTACAACGATGTTTATGTTTGCTTCTTTCTGAAATCACGTTACGTTAAACACCAAGAAGAGATATTGAAAGTCGTGATAGAGATTCAGTAAAAGAAGAAAAAGTGAGTGAAATGACACAACAGAAGTGAACAGAGGTAAACATAAGGGGCGAAAAGACGCAAATAAACGAGATCGGCTGCATAAGTCAACTCTACGGCTGCATAAGTCGACTCTCCGGCTGCATAAGTCGACTCTCCGGCTGCCAATCTTGACTGACTGACTGACATTGTTTCTCCACGCGAGGGACTTTTTAACCAATTTCGTGTCATTGTATTCGTTGCCATGTGTACTATCCACCCTTCACTAACTCATCTAAGACCGAATTTTCGTCACCTTTGTTTACATCACGAAATCACGTTTTATGTCAGACATTGTTTAAGAAAATGAAAGCTTGTCCTCCCGTCTAGCAAAGAGTTGTCATATAGTGATTAAGACGAAAAAACAAAACAAAAGAAAACACTCGAGATGAAGTCCATTTACTGTGTGTTTTTTGAGGCGTGTTGAGCTGCTGCTGGCTGCGTGGTTGGCTCACCTGTTGCTGCGCCTTTACTGTCCTTTGTTGCGTATCACTTGTTGCTGCGCCTTTACTGTCCTTTGTTGCGTATCACCTGTTGCTGCGCCTTTACTGTCCTTTGTTGCGTATCACCTGTTGCTGCGCCTTTACTGTCCTTTGTTGCGTATCACCTGTTGCTGCGTGTAAAGGCCTGGCCTTTGGGATATAAATCCCTTGCCAGTCTAATGAGGATCTTATAAAAAGGAAAGTCAAGAACCATGGGTTTCCAAGGGTAATAAACAACCGTTAGAGATCGACATCTCTTTACCAAGAAAACAATCACAATAATTTAACTCGGACACCACTCACACAAATATTAAATAAACAGCACTGGAGTCAAACAATTACTTAAAACAAAACACACACATGCCAAAAAACACCATTGCAAATACAAAACACCCAAACCAGACCAACAGTACTAACGCCCTGGTAATTACTGGCAGTGAGTGTAATATCGGGTCACACAGGTAATTGTACAGGTGACTCACCAAATCGGTGAACCGATCACCTTCAAGCTCACCTGGAGCACTGAAGGAGTAGGAGAAGATTACTCTCTCTCTCTCTCTCTCTCTCTCATTATCATCATTCATACCACATCATTACGGGCCAGAGCCACTGTATGTGACCCATCCTCCTCCTTCTCCTCCTCCTACTCCTCCTCCTTCTTCTCCTCCACCTCCTCTTTCATCCCTTCCTCCTCCTCCTCCTCCTCCTCCTCCTCCTCCTCCTCCTCTTCCTCCTCCTCCTCCTTCACCTCCTCCTCCTCCTCCTCCTCCTTCTCCCTAACCTCCTCATCCTTCTTCTCCTCCTCCTCCGCATCCTCCTCCTCCTCCTCCTCCTCAAAACATGTCATTTATAATCAACGCTTGTATTCAGGACGAAGCTTCCATCCCCACCTAGTGAGATGCAGCACTATCTCTTGGTTAGGTTAGGTTACATTTGGCTTAGTTAGTTTAGTACGATATTTGGTTGGGTTGGCTTATGTTATATTTATCTAGGTTAGGCTAATTTAGTCTAGTTTTAGTTATATTTGGCTAGGATGAGTCGCCTTAGGTTAAGATAAATTAACATTATATGGTTAGGGTAACATAGGCTTAGTTAGGTTTGGCTAAAATATGTTAAGTGAAGATGTATTTGGTTTAAGTTCAGTTCGGTTAGTTTATACATGGATAAGATTATTTAACGGGTAAACCGGTATTGTATTTAACTTTGCAGGGAATTCCCTTCCAACTTCTTCTTCTTCCTTTACCGTCACTCTTCATGATGGATGGTTAAGATATTATTATTATTATTATTATTATTATTATCATTATCATCATCATTATCATCATTTAATTATTTATTTAATATTATTGTCATCACTACTATTTTTATTATTTTTTCCCTCTCCGTTTTCCTACTTTACTCTCTCTCTCTCTCTCTCTCTCTCTCTCTCTCTCTCTCTCTCTCTCTCTCTCTCTCTCTCTCTCTCTCAAAGGTATCTAATTTACGCTTAGATGGGGAAAGGAATTCTGTTGGAGTGGATACACATCATATTACGTTAGACTTATTGAAACAATTATTGACCAATACAAACTAAAGAACTGATAGTTTAGGTTATGATGAGGTCGGTATGGATGAGTTAGGTTATGTTGGGTTAGTTTGGGTGGGGTTAGGTTAGGTTAGGTACCTATCTGCTAACTGTTTTTCACTACATAACTCGCACTCACTAGTTTCATCTGCCCAATAAACTCACTAAATAAAAACACAAGTTCGTCCATTTTTTTTCGAAAAATTTCAACTAACACAAAATTAATTACCTCAACCTCAGTGATATTTGGCGTCAACACAAAGAATAATGAGGACAAATATTTAGTGAAGATAAATCGTGTTGAATATACTTCCCCTTAATATAGCGTACGGAGGATATATCAGTATGTCCGAGCCTGTGTGGGAAAGTTAGGCAACGAAATATATTAGAATAAACTTACTATACCGGTAAATGTAATAGTTAAGGCTCTTTTCAGCGTTCATATTTTGTGTTATGCCATTGAAGTCAATTTGATAATTTATTTGGTGATTTTAGTTTAAATTCTAGTGTAGGTTGGTTTATATACTTTAATTTTGCATATTTGGAGATAACTTATTTCAGCCACGGGTATTGGTATCTACTGTGGTGTGTGTATGTGTGTGTGTGTGTATGTGTGTGTGTGTGTGTGTATGTGTGTGTGTGTGTGTGTGTGTAATGGAATATATATATAATATATCAATATTATAAAAATCAGCCTACAACTCCGCAACATCTGCATCTTCTAGAGGCGGATGTGAAACTTTTGCGGATGAGGATTTGACATACACACACACACACACACACATATATATATATATATATATATATTTATATATATATATATATATTTATATATATATATATATATATATATATATATATATATATATATATATATATATATATATGCAAGTAAATCACTGTAGGTGCGCGTGATCTAGGTATATGCTGTACTCACCCCTGAAGATGTGAATTACACGAAAGCGCTTGGGAACTTCGTGTTTTCTTCTTTCCTGGTGGTTATCAGCATATATATATATATGTATATGTATATGTATATGTATATATATATATATATATATATATATATATATATATATATATATATATATATATATATATATATATGTGGTGGTGGTGTGTGGATTAGTGGATCCCATGTTATTGGCCTGACCTGATGTTCTGTAAGGTCAACTTGTGTATATGAGCGTCTCTTTGTCCCTGTAAATTCAGTTGCCTCTGAAGATGTCTTGAATAAAGACGAAAACTAAGGTGCTCCATTAATTAATTATTTACCCTTTCCTTTGTGGTTTTTTCGATATATGATGTAATGGTCAGCATTCTCGCACAAGAGAGCGGACCCGAGTTCAATCCTCGCGCTGGGCAAGTTTCTTTATGCCATTTGCCTCTGTCTACCCAGCAGTAATTGGGGACCTGGAAGTAAATCGAATTGCGGATTGTAATCCGGGGTAATGGCTAGCCAGTGCAGTTGGCGAGTTGTCCTGTCTTCTCGGACTATTCCTTGACACTGGGTCATGCAACTCGTTATCTTGGGATGTGGTTGTTGTGTTGGCGACAGCTTCTACACCTTAAACAAATTCACGCCTAGGTGGCCCTTGGGCCAGCCATCCTCTTACACGAGGGGCAACCAGTATGTGTATATATACGAGTATATGCTGATAACCAAATAGGAGACAAAAAACACAAAGTTTCCTCCGTGTTTCTTGCTTCCTATGTGGTTATCAACATATACTCGTGTATATATATATGTATATATATATATATATATATATATATATATATATATATATATATATATATATATATATATGCAAGTAAATCACTGTAGGTGCGCGTGATCTAGGTATATGCTGATGACCACAAGGAAAGAAGAAAACACGAAGTTCCCAAGCGCTTTCGTGTAACTCACATCTTCAGGGGTGAGTACAGACTAGAGAGAGAAATACAAACCAAGGTGTATATATACAGAGGAGGGAGAGACCAGGTCCACAATGGTCAGGTATTTGGTAATGACCTTACTAATCTATAAATAGCACACAACGGTTGGTGGTCAAGCCAAATGGTCAGGTGACCCGGCCTTCTCACCTGGTTACATAAAAACATAAGAATGGAGGAAACTGCAGCGGGCCTATTGGCCCATACTGGGCAGTCCCGTTTACACCCAACCCCTATTGCTCATATAAGCATCCAACCTATGTTTGAAGCTATTCAGCATATTCGAGTTAATGATGATATTTGGTAACTTGTTCCATTCATCCACCACTCTGTTTCCAAACCAGTGTTTACCTATTTCCCGCCTAAATCTAAATTTCTCTAATTTAAAACCATTGTTACGAGTTCGCTCCTGGTTGGATAGTTTGAGTACCTTTGTAATGTCCCCTTTGTTTAGCCCTGCCTTCCACTTATACACCTCTATCAGGTCGCCCCTCGCTCTACGTCTCTCGAGGGAGTGCAAATTAAGATGCTTTAACCTGTCTCTATACTCAAGGTTCCTAATGCCCGGGATTAGTCTTGTCATTCTCCTCTGAATTCTTTCCAAGGATTCTTTATCCATTCTGTAATACGGTGACCAGAACTGAACTGCGTAATCCAGGTGTGGTCTCACCAGAGCAAGATACAGTTTTAGGATGATCTCGCTAGTCTTGTAACTAACACTCCTTTGTATGAACCCAAGTACTTTATTAGCCTTGTTACGAGCAAAAACACATTGTTTACTTGGCTTAAGGTTCCTACTTATCATTACTCCTAAATCTCTCTCGCAGTCGGATTTCTCTATGGCATCGTTGTTCATCTGGTATCTGGTTTCCCTGTTTACATCTCCTATACTGAGTACTTTACATTTGTCCACGTTGAATTTCATCTGCCATTTTTCAGACCATTCGAAAAATTTGTTTAGATCTTCCTGTAGTTTTGCTGAGTCCTCGTCAGATTTAATAACACGTCCTATTTTAGTGTCATCAGCAAATTTACTTATGTTGCTGTCTATGCCGATATCTATGTCGTTTATGTATATAATAAATAATAATGTTCCAAGTACTGAGCCTTGGGGAACTCCACTTGTGACGTTGCTCCAATGGGACTTAGTGCCGTTAATGCTCACTCCCTGTTTCCTGTCCTGTAACCACGCCCTAATCCATTTAAGGAGGTTACCTTTGATGCCATGAGCTTCTACCTTTCCAATTAGTCTTTCGTGGGGGACTCTGTCGAAGGCTTTGCTAAAGTCGAGATATACCACATCATAATTGTGCCCCTCGTCCACCAATTCGAAAACTGATGAAAAGAATGTTAATAGATTAGTTAGACAAGAACGTCCCCTTGTGAAGCCATGCTGGGAATCATTGATCAATCTGTGCTTCTCCAGGTGATTTCGAATAGAGTTTGAAATGATTGCTTCCAGTAATTTGCCTACTATTGATGTTAGACTGATTGGGCGGTAGTTAGAGGATAGTGATCTATCCCCCTTCTTCAAAATCGGTATTACATTCCCTATCCGCCAGGATTCTGGTACTACACCTGTTTTCAAGGACATGTTAAACAACTTTGCTAAGGGCATACTAAGCTCTTCCGTACATTCCTTTAATACTCTGGCAAATATCTCATCTGGACCAGGTGACTTATTAGGCTTTAGTTTGTCTATTTGCTTACTAACATCGTTACTAGTCACTACTATCTCACTTAATTTGTTTTCTTCACTATCTCTGAATAGAGTCGGTGCCTCGGGTATCATGTTTAAATTTTCGGTGGTGAAAACTGTTGAAAAATATTTATTCAAATTATTGCTCATTTCTCCGTCGTTATCAGTTAGCTCGCCGGCGTCTGACCGTATTGGTCCAATCTTTTCTCGTGTTTTAGTTTGATACATTTGGTAGAATCCTTTGGGGTTTGTCTTCGCCTCCCTTGCTATCCTTACCTCATTATTTCTCTTGGCCTTCCTTATCTCGGTTTTAACTCTACTCGCCAATACCTTATAATAACCCCTGAGGTAAATTTCGCCATGATTTATCCTTCTACCTATAGCTTTCCTTTGGCCAATGATGTTCTTTACCGCGTTTAGTTTTAAACTTCCTGTCTAATTTAGTTTTGTCATCATTCCTAACACTATTTCCCTGTAATCTTTCACTTTGTTTACCAGCTCCCACTGCAGTCTCCTCCACCCCGTGCTCATATGTTCCCCTAGCAGTTTAAAGACTTCGATATCTTTTGAACTGCCCCCATTAGAGCTCCAGCCAGGGTTGCTACTCCATCCCTAGACAGGTGCACCCCATCCCTAGCATAAAGGTCCCTTCTGCCATAGAAGTTGTCCCAGTTGTCAATGAATGGGACTGATATTGACTTGCATTATCTGCCAAGACGGTCGTTGACGCCAACTGCCCTTGACAACCATTCACTGCCAACTCTCCTGTCCTGCTTGTACATACCGTTACTCAAATTTATGTTGAATGCTTCGGTATGTTTAATAAGACTAGATTCTATGATGTTCCTACTATCAATTGAATTACATGGTAATATTGAGGAGGCATTATCCCAGTCAATGCAATGCTTGTTATCCCTCAAATGAACAAACAGAGCATTGGATTCCTGGCCTGTCCTAACGCTGTATTTGTGTTGTTTAATTCTCGTTGCAAGATCTTTAGCTGTCTGGCCTAAGTAAAACATATTACATTCCTTGCAAGGAACTTTATAAATGCAACCAATAGTGTTGTTGGGGGAGTTCTTGATTAACATTTGTTTAACAGTGCATGAGTTTTTAAATGCCACATTGACGTTCCAGGTTTTTAGTTGTGAAGGAATGTGAGAAATTTTTGTGAAATGGTAATATTAAGATATTCTTATGGTCATGGGTGGGCTTGGTTTCAGTTCTATAAAAATTTTCTTAGTAATGTTTAGGCATTTGTCTATGAAAGATCTAGGGTATTTAAGGTTTGAGCCAATATTATATATATATTTGTATTCTTCTTATTAAACATACCGAAGCATTCAACATGAATTTGAGTAACGGCATGTACAAGCTGGACAATTTTGTAATTAAGAAGATTTGTAACCAGGTGAGAAGGCCGGGTCACCTGACCATCTGACCTGACCACCAACCGTTGTGTGCTATTTAAAGATTAGTAGGGCCATTACCTAATACCTGACCATTGTGGACCTGGTCTCTCCCTCCTCTGTATATATACACCTTGGTTTGTATTTCTCTCTCTAGTCTGTACTCACCCCTGAAGATGTGAATTACACGAAAGCGCTTGGGAACTTCGTGTTTTCTTCTTTGCTTGTGGTTATCAGCATATATATATATATATATATATATATATATATATATATATATATATTATATATATATATATATATATATATATATATATATATATATGCATACAAATATATTAATGAGTGAGAGAAATTTAAGAAAGAAAGTGATAGGAAGGGAAGAAAGAGAAAAAGAATGGCGGGTGGATTGAGAAGAGTAATACGTATTATTATTATCAATATTATTATTATTATTACCATCATGACTATATTATTACTAGTATTACTTTTATCTTTACAATTAGTAATCTTCACATCACCATTATTATGGCACTCTTCCCTCCTGAGATAACAAACATCTTTCAGAAACAATAAGTTCCGAGCAATCATTTTATTTCCAGTAACCCCCCCCTCCTCCTGTGTCTTATGTACGTATTTCTTCCCTTTTTCCTGCTGTTGATAGTTGGTTAATACTCGGCCATAAATCTTGGTTCAGCGCTATCTGTTATCGCTTACCGTAAAACATCCAAGAAAAATTACTTTTGAAGAAGGCAATTAAAGTCTCTTCCTGTGTCCTAGAAACACGTCTTGGTGATGATGGTGAAGTGTGACGTGTGGTTGATGATGATAGTGAGGTGTGGCGCGTGGTTGGTGATGATGGTGAGGTGTGACGTGTGGTTGATGATGATAGTGAGGTGTGGTGTGTGGTTGGTGATGATAGTGAGATGTGGCGCGTGGTTGGTGATGATGGTGACGTGTAACGTGTGGTTGGTGATGATAGTGAGGTGTGACGTGTGGCTGAAGATTATGGTGAGGTGTGACGTGTGGTTGGTGATGATAGTGAGGTGTGACGTATGATTGGTGATGATGATGGTGAGGTGTGAGGTGTGGCTTGTGATGATGGTGTAGTGTGTGTTGTGGCTGGTGATGATGGTGAAATGTGTGTTGTGGCTGGTGATGATGGTGAAGTGTGTGTTGTAGATGGTGGTGAGGTTTGAGGTGTGGCTGGTGATGATGGTAATGATGGTGAGGTGGGATGGATGATGATGGTGAAGATGGTGATAATGGGGTGGTGTGGGAGGTATGATTGGTAATGCTGGAGATGATGGTGAGGTGTGATTGGTGATGATGGTGAGGATGTAAGGTGTGATGATGGTGAGGATGTGAGGTGTGATTGGTGACGATGGTGAGGATGTGAGGTGTGATGAGTGATGATGGTGAGGATGTGAGGTGTGATTGGTGATGATGGTGAGGATGTGAGGTGTGATTGGTGATGATGGTGAGGATGTGAGGTGTGATTGGTGATGATGGTGAGGATGTAAGGTGTGATTGGTGATGATGGTGAGGATGTGAGGTGTGATTGGTGATGATGGTGAGGATGTGAGGTGTGATTGGTGATGGTGGTGAGGATGTGAGATGTGATTAGTGATGATGGTGAGGATGTGAGGTGTGATTGGTGATGATGGTGAGGATGTGAGGTGTGATTGGTGATGATGGTGAGGATGTGAGGTGTGATTGGTGATGATGGTGAGGATGTGAGGTGTGATTGGTGATGATGGTGAGGATGTGAGGTGTGATTGGTGAGGATGTGAGATGTGATTGGTGATGATGGTGAGGATGTAGGGTGTGATGAGTGATGATGGTGAGGATGTGAGGTGTGATTGGTGATGATGGTGAGGATGTGAGGTGTGATTGGTGATGATGGTGAGGATGTAAGGTGTGATTGGTGATGATGGTGAGGATGTGAGGTGTGATTGGTGAGGATGTGAGATGTGATTGGTGATGATGGTGAGGATGTAAGGTGTGATGAGTGATGATGGTGAGGATGTAAGGTGTGATGAGTGATGATGGTGAGGATGTGAGGTGTGATTGGTGATGATGGTGAGGATGTGAGGTGTGATTGGTGAGGATGGTGAGGATGGTGAGGATGTGAGGTGTGATGGTGAGGATGTGAGGTGTGATGAGTGATGATGGTGAGGATGTGAGGTATGATGGTGAGGATGTGAGGTGTGATTGGTGATGGTGGTGAGGATGTGAGATGTGATTGGTGATGATGGTGAGGATGTGAGGTGTGATGAGTGATGATGGTGAGGATGTGAGGTGTGATTGGTGAGGATGTGAGGTGTGATGAGTGATGATGGTGAGGATGTGAGGTGTGATTGGTGAGGATGTGAGGTGTGATTGGTGATGGTGGTGAGGATGTGAGGTGTGATTGGTGATGGTGGTGAGGATGTGAGATGTGATTGGTGATGGTGGTGAGGATGTGAGGTGTGATGAGTGATGATGGTGAGGTGTGAGGTATGATGGTGAGGATGTGAGGTGTGATGAGTGATGATGGTGAGGATGTGAGGTGTGATTGGTGAGGATGTGAGGTGTGATTGGTGATGGTGGTGAGGATGTGAGGTGTGATTGGTGATGGTGGTGAGGATGTGAGATGTGATTGGTGATGATGGTGAGGATGTGAGATGTGATTGGTGAGGATGTGAGGTGTGATTGGTGATGGTGGTGAGGATGTGAGGTGTGATTGGTGATGGTGGTGAGGATGTGAGGTGTGATGAGTGATGATGGTGAGGATGTGAGGTGTGATTGGTGAGGATGTGAGGTGTGATTGGTGATGGTGGTGAGGATGTGAGGTGTGATTGGTGAGGATGTGAGGTGTGATTGGTGATGGTGGTGAGGATGTGAGGTGTGATTGGTGATGGTGGTGAGGATGTGAGGTGTGATTGGTGATGGTGGTGAGGATGTGAGGTGTGATTGGTGATGGTGGTGAGGATGTGAGGTGTGATGAGTGATGATGGTGAGGATGTGAGGTGTGATTGGTGAGGATGTGAGGTGTGATTGGTGATGGTGGTGAGGATGTGAGGTGTGATTGGTGAGGATGTGAGGTGTGATTGGTGATGATGGTGAGGATGTGAGGTGTGATTGGTGATGGTGGTGAGGATGTGAGGTGTGATTGGTGATGGTGGTGAGGATGTGAGGTGTGATTGGTGATGGTGGTGAGGATGTGAGGTGTGATTGGTGATGGTGGTGAGGATGTGAGGTGTGATGAGTGATGATGGTGAGGATGTGAGGTGTGATTGGTGAGGATGTGAGGTGTGATTGGTGAGGATGTGAGGTGTGATTGGTGAGGATGTGAGGTGTGATTGGTGATGGTGGTGAGGATGTGAGGTGTGATGAGTGATGATGGTGAGGATGTGAGGTGTGATTGGTGAGGATGTGAGGTGTGATTGGTGATGGTGGTGAGGATGTGAGGTGTGATTGGTGAGGATGTGAGGTGTGATTGGTGAGGATGTGAGGTGTGATTGGTGATGGTGGTGAGGATGTGAGATGTGATTGGTGAGGATGTGAGGTGTGATTGGTGATGGTGGTGAGGATGTGAGGTGTGATGAGTGATGATGGTGAGGATGTGAGGTATGATGGTGAGGATGTGAGGTGTGATGAGTGATGATGGTGAGGATGTGAGGTGTGATTGGTGAGGATGTGAGGTGTGATTGGTGATGGTGGTGAGGATGTGAGGTGTGATTGGTGATGATGGTGAGGATGTGAGGTGTGATGAGTGATGATGGTGAGGATGTGAGGTATGATGGTGAGGATGTGAGGTGTGATGAGTGATGATGGTGAGGATGTGAGGTGTGATTGGTGAGGATGTGAGGTGTGATTGGTGATGGTGGTGAGGATGTGAGGTGTGATTGGTGATGGTGGTGAGGATGTGAGATGTGATTGGTGATGATGGTGAGGATGTGAGATGTGATTGGTGAGGATGTGAGGTGTGATTGGTGATGGTGGTGAGGATGTGAGGTGTGATTGGTGATGGTGGTGAGGATGTGAGGTGTGATGAGTGATGATGGTGAGGATGTGAGGTGTGATTGGTGAGGATGTGAGGTGTGATTGGTGATGGTGGTGAGGATGTGAGGTGTGATTGGTGAGGATGTGAGGTGTGATTGGTGATGATGGTGAGGATGTGAGGTGTGATTGGTGATGGTGGTGAGGTGTGATTGGTGATGGTGGTGAGGATGTGAGGTGTGATTGGTGATGGTGGTGAGGATGTGAGGTGTGATTGGTGATGGTGGTGAGGATGTGAGGTGTGATTGGTGAGGATGTGAGGTGTGATTGGTGAGGATGTGAGGTGTGATTGGTGATGGTGGTGAGGATGTGAGGTGTGATTGGTGAGGATGTGAGGTGTGATTGGTGAGGATGTGAGGTGTGATTGGTGATGGTGGTGAGGATGTGAGGTGTGATTGGTGAGGATGTGAGGTGTGATTGGTGAGGATGTGAGGTGTGATTGGTGATGGTGGTGAGGATGTGAGGTGTGATTGGTGAGGATGTGAGGTGTGATTGGTGAGGATGTGAGGTGTGATTGGTGATGGTGGTGAGGATGTGAGGTGTGATTGGTGATGGTGGTGAGGATGTGAGGTGTGATTGGTGAGGATGTGAGGTGTGATTGGTGATGGTGGTGAGGATGTGAGGTGTGATTGGTGATGGTGGTGAGGATGTGAGGTGTGATTGGTGATGGTGGTGAGGATGTGAGGTGTGATTGGTGATGGTGGTGAGGATGTGAGGTGTGATGAGTGATGATGGTGAGGATGTGAGGTGTGATTGGTGAGGATGTGAGGTGTGATTGGTGATGGTGGTGAGGATGTGAGGTGTGATTGGTGATGATGGTGAGGATGTGAGGTGTGATGAGTGATGATGGTGAGGATGTGAGGTGTGATTGGTGATGATGGTGAGGATGTGAGGTGTAATGAGTGATGATGGTGAGGTGTGATTGGTGATGATGGTGAGGATGTGAGGTGTGATGAGTGATGATGGTGAGGATGTGAGGTGTGATTGGTGATGGTGGTGAGGATGTGAGGTGTGATTGGTGATGATGGTGAGGTGTGATTGGTGATGGTGGTGAGGATGTGAGGTGTGATTGGTGATGATGGTGAGGATGTAAGGTGTGATTGGTGATGATGGTGAGGATGTGAGGTGTGATTGGTGATGATGGTGAGGATGTGAGGTGTGATTGGTGATGGTGGTGAGGATGTGAGATGTGATTAGTGATGATGGTGAGGATGTGAGGTGTGATTGGTGAGGATGTGAGGTGTGATTGGTGATGATGGTGAGGATGTGAGGTGTGATTGGTGATGGTGGTGAGGATGTGAGGTGTGATTGGTGATGGTGGTGAGGATGTGAGATGTGATTGGTGATGGTGGTGAGGATGTGAGGTGTGATGAGTGATGATGGTGAGGTGTGAGGTATGATGGTGAGGATGTGAGGTGTGATGAGTGATGATGGTGAGGATGTGAGGTGTGATTGGTGAGGATGTGAGGTGTGATTGGTGATGGTGGTGAGGATGTGAGGTGTGATTGGTGATGGTGGTGAGGATGTGAGATGTGATTGGTGATGATGGTGAGGATGTGAGATGTGATTGGTGAGGATGTGAGGTGTGATTGGTGATGGTGGTGAGGATGTGAGGTGTGATTGGTGATGGTGGTGAGGATGTGAGGTGTGATGAGTGATGATGGTGAGGATGTGAGGTGTGATTGGTGAGGATGTGAGGTGTGATTGGTGATGGTGGTGAGGATGTGAGGTGTGATTGGTGAGGTTGTGAGGTGTGATTGGTGATGGTGGTGAGGATGTGAGGTGTGATTGGTGATGGTGGTGAGGATGTGAGGTGTGATTGGTGATGGTGGTGAGGATGTGAGGTGTGATTGGTGATGGTGGTGAGGATGTGAGGTGTGATTGGTGATGGTGGTGAGGATGTGAGGTGTGATGAGTGATGATGGTGAGGATGTGAGGTGTGATTGGTGAGGATGTGAGGTGTGATTGGTGAGGATGTGAGGTGTGATTGGTGATGGTGGTGAGGATGTGAGGTGTGATTGGTGAGGATGTGAGGTGTGATTGGTGAGGATGTGAGGTGTGATTGGTGATGGTGGTGAGGATGTGAGATGTGATTGGTGAGGATGTGAGGTGTGATTGGTGATGGTGGTGAGGATGTGAGGTGTGATGAGTGATGATGGTGAGGATGTGAGGTATGATGGTGAGGATGTGAGGTGTGATGAGTGATGATGGTGAGGATGTGAGGTGTGATTGGTGAGGATGTGGGGTGTGATTGGTGATGGTGGTGAGGATGTGAGGTGTGATTGGTGATGATGGTGAGGATGTGAGGTGTGATGAGTGATGATGGTGAGGATGTGAGGTATGATGGTGAGGATGTGAGGTGTGATGAGTGATGATGGTGAGGATGTGAGGTGTGATTGGTGAGGATGTGAGGTGTGATTGGTGATGGTGGTGAGGATGTGAGGTGTGATTGGTGATGGTGGTGAGGATGTGAGATGTGATTGGTGATGATGGTGAGGATGTGAGATGTGATTGGTGAGGATGTGAGGTGTGATTGGTGATGGTGGTGAGGATGTGAGGTGTGATTGGTGATGGTGGTGAGGATGTGAGGTGTGATGAGTGATGATGGTGAGGATGTGAGGTGTGATTGGTGAGGATGTGAGGTGTGATTGGTGATGGTGGTGAGGATGTGAGGTGTGATTGGTGAGGATGTGAGGTGTGATTGGTGATGATGGTGAGGATGTGAGGTGTGATTGGTGATGGTGGTGAGGATGTGAGGTGTGATTGGTGATGGTGGTGAGGATGTGAGGTGTGATTGGTGATGGTGGTGAGGATGTGAGGTGTGATTGGTGATGGTGGTGAGGATGTGAGGTGTGATGAGTGATGATGGTGAGGATGTGAGGTGTGATTGGTGAGGATGTGAGGTGTGATTGGTGAGGATGTGAGGTGTGATTGGTGATGGTGGTGAGGATGTGAGGTGTGATTGGTGAGGATGTGAGGTGTGATTGGTGAGGATGTGAGGTGTGATTGGTGATGGTGGTGAGGATGTGAGGTGTGATTGGTGAGGATGTGAGGTGTGATTGGTGAGGATGTGAGGTGTGATTGGTGATGGTGGTGAGGATGTGAGGTGTGATTGGTGAGGATGTGAGGTGTGATTGGTGATGGTGGTGAGGATGTGAGGTGTGATTGGTGATGGTGGTGAGGATGTGAGGTGTGATTGGTGAGGATGTGAGGTGTGATTGGTGATGGTGGTGAGGATGTGAGGTGTGATTGGTGATGGTGGTGAGGATGTGAGGTGTGATTGGTGATGGTGGTGAGGATGTGAGGTGTGATTGGTGATGGTGGTGAGTATGTGAGGTGTGATTGGTGATGGTGGTGAGGATGTGAGGTGTGATGAGTGATGATGGTGAGGATGTGAGGTGTGATTGGTGAGGATGTGAGGTGTGATTGGTGATGGTGGTGAGGATGTGAGGTGTGATTGGTGATGATGGTGAGGATATGAGGTGTGATGAGTGATGATGGTGAGGATGTGAGGTGTGATTGGTGATGATGGTGAGGATGTGAGGTGTAATGAGTGATGATGGTGAGGTGTGATTGGTGATGATGGTGATGATGGTGAGGTGTGATTGGTGATGGTGGTGAGGATGTGAGGTGTGATTGGTGATGGTGGTGAGGATGTGAGGTGTGATTGGTGATGATGGTGAGGTGTGATTGGTGATGGTGGTGAGGATGTGAGGTGTGATTGGTGATGGTGGTGAGGATGTGAGGTGTGATGAGTGATGATGGTGAGGATGTAAGGTGTGATGAGTGATGATGGTGAGGATGTGAGGTGTGATTGGTGAGGATGTGAGGTGTGATTGGTGATGGTGGTGAGGATTCGAGGTGTGATTGGTGATGGTGGTGAGGATGTGAGGTGTGATTGGTGATGATGGTGAGGATGTGAGGTGTGATTGGTGAGGATGTGAGGTGTGATTGGTGATGGTGGTGAGGATGTGAGGTGTGATTGGTGATGGTGGTGAGGATGTGAGGTGTGATTGGTGAGGATGTGAGGTGTGATGAGTGATGATGGTGAGGATGTGAGGTGTGATTGGTGAGGATGTGAGGTGTGATTGGTGATGGTGGTGAGGATGTGAGGTGTGATTGGTGATGGTGGTGAGGATGTGAGGTGTGATTGGTGATGATGGTGAGGATGTGAGGTGTGATTGGTGATGATGGTGAGGATGTGAGGTGTGATTGGGGAGGATGTGAGGTGTGATTGGTGATGGTGGTGAGGATGTGAGGTGTGATTGGTGATGGTGGTGAGGATGTGAGGTGTGATTGGTGAGGATGTGAGGTGTGATGAGTGATGATGGTGAGGATGTGAGGTGTGATTGGTGATGATGGTGAGGATGTGAGGTGTGATTGGTGATGATGTGAGATGTGATTGGTGATGATGGTGAGGATGGTGAGGTGTGATTAGTATTAATATTTTTGTAACATATTTTGACACGTAGATAAATAGAAATTACAATGAAATAATTATAATGTACTTGTATATTTCTCTCCAATACATGATCTTGTCTGTTTCTGTGCTCTTGTCTCACCTTAATACAACCCACGTCGTATTACTTCCCTTGCTTATCATAGTAATGTTTATCAACTCTACTGTAAAATATGTATATACTTATAAATGTAAAAAAATAAATAAAATAATAATAATAAAAGAAATAAATAACGCAGTGATAATCGTGGTAACATTCTCACAATATGTTCTTACTAACACCATGTTACGTGTACTATTCCAGGTGATACTTAATGTTACATAATAATTCCTTGAGATAAATGTACAGTATTCTGTATATCAAGTACCACTAAGAGAGCTCTGGCTCTCATTTGACTCAGCCATGTCAATATTGTTATTATTATCCACTCTGTATTTGTATTTTTCTGGCTAAATAAACTGTTTAAATATCAATATCAATGGTAAGGATTGTCACCAGCACAGCTTCCCCACCTTCTATTTGGTACCATACGTCATGTACAGCACCTCGCCTTTATTTGAAACTTCTGAACGCGGATTCTCAAAGGTTCACTGAAGCCTCAAACCATAAAGTTAGCAGACAAAATGGCGACGAAAATTCACTGAACTCTATTCTGTATATTGAAGAATGTGTGTGACAGGGATAGTGTGTGAAAGGTAGTGTGTGTTTGTGTGCGTATGTGTGTGTGTGAGTGTGAGTGTCAGAGATAGTGTGTGCGTGTGAGTGTCAGAGTGTGCGTGTGTGACTAAGGTAGTGTGTGTGATAAGTATAATGTGTGTGTGACAGAGGTAGTGTGTGTGATAAGTATAATGTGTGTGTGACAGAGGTAGTGTGTGTGATAAGTATAATGTGTGTGTGACAGAGGTAGTGTGTGTGATAAGTATAATGTGTGTGTGACAGAGGTAGTGTGTGTGAAAAGTATAATGTGTGTGTGACAGAGGTAGTGTGTGTGATAAGTATAGTATGTTAGATTGATGTGTCCCAAGTTAAGGTTATTATTATTATTATTATTATTATTATTATTATTATTATTATTATTATTATTATTATTATTATTATTATATGTACTTGAATATGGACTTATTCTCTCTCTCTCTCTCTCTCTCTCTCTCTCTCTCTCTCTCTCTCTCTCTCTCTTAATGGGCATGAAAGTATACAGTTATAGTCTCAGTGCAATTCCCAGGCCATTTTAACTTTCTACTTTGTGCCAAATACCATTACGCACCTGTCTAAATATGAACACACCTTCAAATATCTGTCTAAATATGTACACACCTCTCACACCTGTCTAAGTATGTATACACTTTCACACACGTGTCTAAATATGTGCACACCTGTCTAAGTATGTACACACCTTCACATACCTGTCTAAATATGTAAAAGCCTCTCACAACTGTGCAAGTATGTACACACCCTCACACACCTGTCTAAGTATGTACACACCTTCACATCCCTGTCTAAATATGTACACACCTTTCACACCTGTCTAAATATGTACGCAGCTTTTACAGTCTTAGTATGTACACACCTTCACACACCTGTCTAAGTATGTACACACCTTCACATCCCTGTCTAAATATGTACACACCTTTCACACCTGTCTAAATATGTACGCAGCTTTCACAGTCTTAGTATGTACACACCTTCACACACTTGTATAAGTAAGTACACACCTTCACATATCTGTCTAAATATGTACACACCTGTCTAAATGTGTACACACCTGTACATACCTGTCTAAGTATGTTCACAATGATGTACACCTGTTTAAGTATGTAAGCACCTGCATACACCTTTTTAAGTAAGTCCACATCTCCACACACCTGTCTAAGTATGTATACATGTTCACACCTGTTTAAGTTTGTAAACACCTTCACACACACACACACACACACACGTCTAAGTATGTACACAACTTCACACACACGTCTAAGTATGTACACATCTTCACACACACGTCTAAGTATGTACACATCTTTACACACCTGTCTAAGTATGTACACATCTTTACACACCTGTCTAAGTATGTACACATCTTCACACACCTGTCTAAGTATGTACACACCTTCACGTACTACCTGTCTAAATATCTGTATACATTCTTTACACATTTGACCAATTATGTAAACGTTCTACACATTCATTGCCAAATCCTGTACTTAACTACACCTATCCGAGGCTGTACACACCTCATTACACACTACACAAGACTGTATGTGGTGTTTGTAGGTGTGTGTTGGGGCAGACGTGTTAGTGTATAGATAATGGATGTTTGTGTTTGCTTTTGTTTCTTTAACTCTATAAAATTTTGGGGTAAATTTTTCGTAGGTAACCTCAAAGCCTTGTGAGACCTACATGTTCGGTCACTATTGTTATTTTTTTCGACAATTTCCACATTATCAAGTGTGGTTTTAACCTCCGAGACGATAATAAACTTTCCACCGAAGGAAAAACATGTTGTAAGGCAGCAGTAATCTCCTCAAACGAGCATATTTTATAAGGTGCGGTCGGTGTTGTGGTCATTTCCTCTGATTGATGTTTCTAAGTTGAAGTTTTGAATCCTGAATGAAGAATCGTGTAACGTTTGTGCACACGTAAAATAAACATATGAATAACAAATATATACATTATATGAAAACAAACGAAGAGTAATACATTAAGTTGTTCAAATCCATAAAGCCCCGAAACAGAACGAATGAAGCACCAGCTGTGCGTCTCTCCAACATCGCCGCTGTAGAGCTTAGCAACCTATTTCCACCCCATTCTCTACCTCATTCCTTACGTCATCCCTGTTCATTTCCCACTCCTGATTGTGGCTGCATCTCCTCAACTCCGATTGTTGTGCGTCTCTTTGTCTGATTGTCAACTACCGGCGCCCTGTCGTCTGATTGATGATCAACTACCGGCACTGTGATTGAAGGCTGTCAACACCGTTCTGTGGTGATGATGGTAGTGGTGGTAATGGTGGTAGCGATAGTGGTGGTGATAGTGGTGTTAATGGTAGTTGTGGTGGTGGTCATGGTAGTGATGGTAGCCGTGGTATTGGTGGTGGTGGTGGTGGTGGTGGTAGTAGCAGTGGTAGTGGTGATGATCGTAGTGAGGGTGGTTGTTATGGTAGCGGTGGTGGTTGTAGTGGTGGTGGTGATAATGATGGTGGTAGTGTTGACAGTAATGATGGTGGTAGTGATGACGGTAATGATGGTGGTAGTGATGACGGTAGTGATGGTGGTGGTGGTATGGTAGTGGTGGTGGTGATAATGGTGATGGTGATATTGATGGAAATGGTGGTGGTGGTAGTGATGGTAATGATGGTAGTGGTGGTGATGATGGTAGTGATGGTGGCGATAGTGGTCCACGGTAGTCGTAGTCATAATGGTGGAAGTATTAGTGGTAGTTGTGGTAGCTGCGGTAGTGGTAGTAAAGATGGTGATAGGGATAGTGGTGGTGGTGGTAATGAGGGTGGTGGTTTTAACGGTGATAATGGTGATGATGATGGTAGTAGCGGTGGTGGTGGTACTGGTGGCGATAATGGTAGTGATCTTTGTGGTGGTAGTGGTGGTTGTAGTGGTGATGATGATGGTCGTGGTGGTGGTGTTAGCTGTTGTGGTGGTGGTGATGATGGTGGTGATAGTAATAATGGTTGTGGTGGAAGTGGTAATGGTGGTAGTGGTGGTGGTAGTAGTAGTGATGGTGATGATGATGGTGGTGGTAGTGGTGATAGCGGTGGTGGTGGTGTTAGTGGTGATGATGGTAGTGGTGGTAGTAGTGATAGGGGTGGTGGTGGTGGTTGGTGGTAATGATGATAGTGGTGATGGTGGTGTAGTAGTGGTAGTGATAATGGTGGTAGGAGTGATGGTGGTGACGGGAGTGGTGTTGGTGATGGTGGTGGTAAGGGTGGTTGTGGTGGTGGTGGTGATGATGATAGTAGTGGGAGTGGTGATAGTGGTGGTAATAGCGATAGTCGTAGTGGTGATGGTAGTAGTGGTAATGGTGGTGGTGCTAGTGGTGATGATAGTAGTGGTGGTCGTGGTAGTGGTAATGGTGGTGGTATTAGCGATAGTTGTAGTGATGATGGTAGTAGTGGTAGTGGTGGTGGTGACTGTGGTGGTGATAGTGGTGGTGGTGCTAGTGGTGGTGGTGCTAGTGGTGCTGGTGATGGTGACTATGGTGGTAGTAGTGGTTGTGGTAGTGATAGTGGTGGTAATGGTGGCGATAGTGGTGGTGGTGGTGCATGTAGTGGTAATGGCGGTTATGTTGGTGGTGATGGTGGTGATGATGGCGATATTGGTGGTGATGATAGTGGTAGTGGTGGTGACGATAGTTGTGGTGAGAGCGGTAGTAGTGCTGGCGATAGTGGTGGTGGTGCTATTGGTAAGGGTGATGCTAGTGGTCGTGGTAATAGTGGTGCTAGTGGTAGTGGTGATGATGGTAGTAATGGTTGGAAAGGTCGGTTGGTTGATTCTGGTTGCCGTCGTGTTTGGTTGGAGAGCAGTAGGAGATGGTTGGTCGTCGTTGGTCAAAGTTGGCCTTGGTTGGCTCCAAGATTTTGTCGTGAAGTTGTTCTAGTGGTTATAACAGTGAGGACCTAATTTTCCTAAAAAAAATTATATTTAAATAGTTAAGATTCTAGCACTTCGTCCTCCCTCACTGATGCAGTATTTATATATTTGTTTTGGTCTTTTTAGAAGCCGGTTGTGATGAATCGCGTTCACGTTCCAAAAGTTATTTAGATCCTGATCGACGATGTGTTGTGTATGTAATTATTTAAATAATAGCAATAAAATTATTATTTATTTGACTCAAAAAGATTTCTCAGAATACACATACGTTATCTGTGACTGGTAGAGCATAAAATAATCGGGCGGAAATGTATAAACTTAGGTGCTATTTTGTTGTTGGAACTCTTGCAATTCTTGTAAAACGCTGCTCCTTCGTGCCTGCCAAGCCTTTAATTAAACATTCCTAGTGGGGTGGTGTGGAGTAGCACAGTCTTAACCCGGCCTGGAACATTATTTGTGATACTCACACTTCCTCGTTCTCTCTCTCTCTCTCTCTCTCTCTCTCTCTCTCTCTCTCTCTCTCTCTCTCTCTCTCTCTCAAATATTAGGTTTTCGCCTAAACTAGTTTTAAACTAATCTGTCTAATTTTGTCTTAGCCTCTTATTAAATGTTGAAAATTTGTATCCAATCAAATAAGGAAATAATGACATTTGACACGATTTTTTTTTCGTCTAGAAATATTAGAATAATGAAATAAAACCACAAATACACAGGAAGAGGAGAGACAACCAATAAAAACAAGACGAGAGGAGAGTTAGAGTAGGAAACGATATATGAGAGAGGGAAGGAAGGGAAAGGGAAGAGAAAACGAGGGTGTGGTAGGTGGTTGAGAGGTGAGGGGGAGAGAAAACGAGGGTGTGGTAGGTGGTTGAGAGGTGAGGGGGAGAGAAAACGAGGGTGTGGTAGGTGGTTGAGAGGTGAGGGGGAGAGAAAACGAGGGTGTGGTAGGTGGTTGAGAGGTGAGGGGAGAGAAAACGAGGGTGTGGTAGGTGGTTGAGAGGTGAAGGGGAGAGAAAACGAGGGTGTGGTAGGTGGTTGAGAGGTGAGGGGAGAGAAAACGAGGGTGTGGTAGGTGGTTGAGAGGTGAGGGGAGAGAAAACGAGGGTGTGGTAGGTGGTTGAGAGGTGAGGGAAGAGAAAACGAGGGTGTGGTAGGTGGTTGAGAGGTGAGGGGAGAGAAAACGAGGGTGTGGCAGGTGGTTGAGAGGTGAGGGGGAGAGAAAACGAGGGTGTGGTAGGTGGTTGAGAGGTGAGGGGGAGAGAAAACGAGGGTGTGGTAGGTGGTTGAGAGGTGAGGGAAGAGAAAACGAGGGTGTGGTAGGTGGTTGAGAGGTGAGGGGAGAGAAAACGAGGGTGTGGCAGGTGGTTGAGAGGTGAGGGGGAGAGAAAACGAGGGTGTGGTAGGTGGTTGAGAGGTGAGGGGGAGAGAAAACGAGGGTGTGGTAGGTGGTTGAGAGGTGAGGGGGAGAGAAAACGAGGGTGTGGTAGGTGGTTGAGAGGTGAGGGAAGAGAAAACGAGGGTGTGGTAGGTGGTTGAGAGGTGAGGGGAGAGAAAACGAGGGTGTGGCAGGTGGTTGAGAGGTGAAGGGGAGAGAAAACGAGGGTGTGGTAGGTGGTTGAGAGGTGAGGGGAGAGAAAACGAGGGTGTGGTAGGTGGTTGAGAGGTGAAGGGGAGAGAAAACGAGGGTGTGGTAGGTGGTTGAGAGGTGAGGGGAGAGAAAACGAGGGTGTGGTAGGTGGTTGAGAGGTGAGGGGAGAGAAAACGAGGGTGTGGCAGGTGGTTGAGAGGTGAGGGGGAGAGAAAACGAGGGTGTGGTAGGTGGTTGAGAGGTGAGGGGGAGAGAAAACGAGGGTGTGGTAGGTGGTTGAGAGGTGAGGGGGAGAGAAAACGAGGGTGTGGTAGGTGGTTGAGAGGTGAGGGAAGAGAAAACGAGGGTGTGGTAGGTGGTTGAGAGGTGAGGGGAGAGAAAACGAGGGTGTGGCAGGTGGTTGAGAGGTGAAGGGGAGAGAAAACGAGGGTGTGGTAGGTGGTTGAGAGGTGAGGGGAGAGAAAACGAGGGTGTGGTAGGTGGTTGAGAGGTGAAGGGGAGAGAAAACGAGGGTGTGGTAGGTGGTTGAGAGGTGAGGGGAGAGAAAACGAGGGTGTGGTAGGTGGTTGAGAGGTGAGGGGAGAGAAAACGAGGGTGTGGCAGGTGGTTGAGAGGTGAGGGGAGAGAAAACGAGGGTGTGGCAGGTGGTTGAGAGGTGAAGGGGAGAGAAAACGAGGGTGTGGTAGGTGGTTGAGAGGTGAGGGGAGAGAAAACGAGGGTGTGGTAGGTGGTTGAGAGGTGAGGGGAGAGAAAACGAGGGTGTGGCAGGTGGTTGAGAGGTGAGGGGCAGAGAAAACGAGGGTGTGGTAGGTGGTTGAGAGGTGAGGGGGAGAGAAAACGAGGGTGTGGCAGGTGGTTGAGAGGTGAGGGAAGAGAAAACGAGGGTGTGGAAGGTGGTTGAGAGGTGAGGGGGAGAGAAAACGAGGGTGTGGTAGGTGGTTGAGAAAACGAGGGTGTGGCAGGTGGTTGAGAGGTGAGGGGGAGAGAAAACGAGGGTGTGGCAGGTGGTTGAGAGGTGAAGGAAGAGAAAACGAGGGTGTGGTAGGTGGTTGAGAAAACGAGGGTGTGGTAGGTGGTTGAGAGGTGAGGGAAGAGAAAACGAGGGTGTGGTAGGTGGTTGAGAAAACGAGGGTGTGGTAGGTGGTTGAGAGGTGAGGGAAGAGAAAACGAGGGTGTGGTAGGTGGTTGAGAGGTGAGGGGAGAGAAGAGGTATAGGGGAGGGAGGGGGTGAAGGGGGGGAGAAGAGGTATAGGGGAGGGAGGGGGTGAAGGGGGGAGAGTAGAGGTATGGGAGAGGGAGGGGGTGAAGGGGGGGAGAGAAGAGGTATGGGAGAGGGAGGGGGTGAAGGGGGGGAGAGAAGAGGTATAGGGGAGGGAGGGGGTGAAGGGGGGAGAGAAGAGGTATAGGGGAGGGAGGGGGTGAAGGGGGGGGAGAGAAGAGGTATAGGGGAGGGAGGGGGTGAAGGGGGGGGAGAGAAGAGGTATAGGGGAGGGAGGGGGTGAAGGGGGGAGAGAAGAGGTATAGGGGAGGGAGGGGGTGAAGGGGGGAGAAGAGGTATGGGAGAGGGAAGTCAATACAGTGACTAGAGTGTAAATACTGTGTCCCTTTTTAAGCTGATGACACATGTGCTTCCTGCTAGTGCTCCTTCCCCGCCCCTCCTACAGGACCAGCTAGTGCTCCTCCCCGCCCCTCCTACAGGACCTGCTAGTGCTCCTCCCCGCCCCTCCTACAGGACCAGCTAGTGCTCCTCCCCCGCCACTCCTACAGGACCAGCTAGTGCTCCTCCCCCGCCCCTCCTACAGGACCTGCTAGTGCTCCTCCCCCGCCCCTCCTACAGGACCAGCTAGTGCTCCTTCCCCGCCCCTCCTACAGGACCTGCTAGTGTTCCTTCCCCGCCCCTCCTACAGGATCTGCTAGTGCTCCTCCCCCGCCCCTCCTATAGGACCTGCTAGTGCTCCTCCCCCGCCCCTCCTACAGGACCTGCTAGTGTTCCTCCTCCGCCCCTCCTACAGGACCTGCTAGTGTTCCTTCCCCGCCCCTCCTACAGGACCTGCTAGCGCTCCTCCCCCGCCCCTCCTACAGGACCTGCTAGTGCTCCTCCCCCGCCCCTCCTACAGGACCTGCTAGTGCTCCTTCCCCGCCCCTCCTACAGGACCTGCTAGCGCTCCTCCCCCGCCCCTCCTACAGGACCTGCTAGTGCTCCTTCCCCGCCCCTCCTACAGGACCTGCTAGTGCTCCTCCCCGCCCCTCCTACAGGAACTGCTAGTGCTCCTCCCCCGCCCCTCCTACAGGACCTGCTAGTGCTCCTCCCCCGCCCCTCCTACAGGACCAGCTAGTGCTCCTCCCCCGCCCCTCCTACAGGACCTGCTAGTGCTCCTCCCCCGCCCCACCTACAGGACCAGCTAGTGCTCCTCCCCCGCCCCTCCTACAGGAACTGCTAGGGCTCCTCCCCCGCCCCTCCTACAGGACCTGCTAGTGCTCCTCCCCCGCCCCTCCTACAGGACCTGCTAGTGCTCCTCCCCCGCCCCTCGTACAGGACCTGCTAGTGCTCCTCCCTGCCCCTCCTACAGGACCTACTAGTGCTCCTCCCCGCCCCTCCTACAGGACCTGCTAGTGCTCCTCCCCCGCCCCTGCTACAGGACCATCAGGCGGAAGAGACGCACCACACACACACCAAGGATTAGTACAGCATCACCAAGCTCACAATAACACTCTTGTTGGTGCTGACAAATTATTCACACATCCAACCCTCCCATCTTCTCTCTCTCTCTCTCTCTCTCTCTCTCTCTCTCTCTCTCTCTCTCTCTCTCTCTCTCTCTCTCTCTCTCCATTAGAATATTAGCGTGGTGTGTTTGGTGCATTGTAGAGATATATCTAAACTATCTATCTATCTATCTATCTATCCTACTTACTCTATTTGTTGATTATACTTTGTGTGTGATTTCCAGAGAGAGAGATAGAGAGAGAGAGAGAGAGAGAGAGAGAGAGAGAGAGAGAGAGAGAGATTCACTGGACATATAGTACGAAAACTGTATAGTGAAACAGGACAAGTAAGATGTTTATGTTATTGGTAAGAAATTGTCTAGTATATTGTTGAGGGAGTGAGAGGGAGGGAGGGGGAGTGGGAGGTAAGAGGGATAGAGAGGGAGGAAGGGAGAAAGAAAGTAATAGAGATAGAGAGGGACAGAGGAGGAAAGAGAAAGGAAATGTGATAGAAGGAAGAAGGAGAAAGTAAGAGAAAGAGGGAGAGACGGAGAAAGAGAAAAATGGGAGAGAGATTAGGAGATAAAAAGAGAGAGGGAGAAGTAGAGAGATGGTGATAGAAAAGCGGATAAATAAATAGATAAATAGACGGAGAGACTGACAGAGAGTGAATGATTGGTTTGTTAAGGAGACAGGCAGATAATAAAAATTGTGATAGATAGATAGATAGATAGCGTGAGAGAGAGTTTTAAATTGAAATAAGAATCATACATATGAATTTATTCTCTCTCTCTCTCTCTCTCTCCCAATAACATTCTGCGTCCTGTAATTCGCCCGTCTGTAAAGATGTCAAGTGGGCGGTGAAGGAGGGGAAGGAAGAGTAGTGGTGGGAGAATGAGGAGGAGGAGGAGAAGGAGGAAGAGGAGAAGGAGGAGGAGGAGCAGTGGTGGGAGAATGAGGAGGAGGAGGAGGAGGAGGAAGAGGAGAAGGAGGAGGAGGAGGAGGAGGAGGAGGAGGAGAAGGAGGAGGAGGAGGAGGAGGAGCAGTGGTGGGAGAATAGGAGGAGGAGGAGGAGAAGGAGATGGAGGAGAAGGAGGAGGAGGAGCAGTGGTGGGAGAATGAGGAGGAGGAGGAGGAGGAGCAGTGGTGGGAGAATGAAGAGGAGGAGGAGGAATGATTAGTGGTGGAAGAATTAAGGGGAGAGAGGAGTAGTGGTGGGAAAAAGAGGTGTAGGAGGAAAAGTAGCAATCACCACACACACACACACGCACGCACACATACACACACACACACGCACGCACGCACACATACACACACACACGATCACACACACCCACACACGCACACACACACACGATCACACACACACGCACACACACACACGATCACACACACACACACACACACACACACACACGATCACACACACACACACACACACGATCACACACACACACACACACACACACACACACACACACAGCCAACCATCATCGTACACACACACACACACACGATCACACACACACACACACACAAACACACACACACACACACACACAAACACACACACACACACACACAAACACACACACACACACACACACACACACGCAAAGTCAACCATGACCACACACACACACACACACACACACACACACACACACACACACGCGCAAAGTCAACCATGACCACAGACACACACACACACACAAAGCCAACCATGACCACACACACACACACACACGCACAGCCAACCATCACCACACACACACACACACACACACACACACACGTGGTTACACAACCAACAGAAGGGCTGCTTCACTGTTTCAGGGTTACATAAGTGAAGTTAAAAATATGCAACGTGGCACTTGGCACCACCCAAGGTGGAATACTCAGCCCCACTTTGTTTAATGTTTTTATGAATGCATTATTAAATTCAATACCAGACAACCCCAGCGATATTACTGATGACATTTTTATACATACCAAAACTCATCGTGAAATGCAAATCACCATGTACATGTACCCTGTGAGAACCTCGGTCTTATTATCTCCTCTGAGAAAACTAAGGTGTTCAACAAACTAGCTGGTAACCGCAACGCGGCCCCGCCAAGTTCATGATAGGTAACAACATTATTGACTATATTTCTTCTTTTAAATATCTTGGTGTTTCCGTCCCTTGTACCCTACCTGCCATACAACAGCTAACCCGCCAGTGTACTGACAGACTGAGACCTCTTAGAAGTGTAGCGGGGTACAGCCCGCACTATGGTGCTAATATTAGAATTGTTAAAACAATGTACCTGGGCTATATAAGATCTCTGATAGATTACCACGCACCAGCCCTGGTCATTCGTGACGGGAAAGGCGTTGACAAGCTCGATAAAATGCAAAATAATGCACTCAGAATTATCCTAGGATGTCCCATGAGCACTAAAGTACTTCATATGAGGAAAGAACTAGGTATACCCAGTGTTAAAGATAGAATAATTGAAGTCAACCTCATGATAGCCCTGAGGCTTCTGCGTGGTGATCCTGATAACATTGTTTCCTTAAAATTGCTAGAATGTATGAACCAATGGGACTGGTGAATATAAATGGATCCAAACTACAGCTACACATATGAAGATGTTTGGACTAGACAATCTGTACAAAGTTGTGACACAACAAATATTACTTCCACCCTGGCGGATAGTTCCCTTCAATGTCACAATACCGACATATCCGCCTAAAAAATTAATTATACAAAGTATTTATCTCCAACACACTGCCAAAGTGAGAGCCCTTGAACACATACACACCCTACAGACTGATGATAATATCACACAGACCATCTACACTGATGGATCTCTTAACACCGCCTGTGGGAGGGCTGGAAGTGCTATTGTTGTGACTCAACCTGACGGTAATATAATTGAGAAAGGGGTTAGAATTAACAACTGGGCATCCACTCTACAAACTGAATTAGTTGCCATACTCACAACTATCAAATTCATTGAAACCACTGTTACTGACAGTCTCATCATCACTGACTCTATCCTCACTACTTGCCCTTGACACCCTCAACTCAAGTTGTCACGCGCTTGTCTCTGAAGCCAGACACAAATATGCGTGCCTTGTTGACCGGGGTGTCAAGACCAAACTGCTGTGGATCCCCTCTCACATAGTCCTCAAAGAAAATGACAGAGATGATGCCCTCGCCAAACTCGCGTCTAAAAAAGGCACTGTTGAATACAATCTGGGTCTGTCAAAAAGAACCCTTAAAACTGTACTTAGGAAGGAACTTATTGATGAATTTGACGCAAGCAGACAAGTGCAAATGGGCATTAGTCGATCCATAGTTTACCATGATGAGACGTATCAAGTGAAACATGTATATGGAGCAAGTAGCAAGATCACTAAATTACAAGATGTTGTAACTGCTAGACTAAGGTTAGGATATAAGTACCTCTGGCAATATATTTCTCAAGCAAATGTGAACAAGAGTAAATGTAAAGTTTGTGATCATATATATGGCCACACACTTGAACACTACGTCCTCGACTGTGTGAAGATAGAACCTTTTAGGGACAGGTCCAAGCACACTGTGTGTGAAATGGCACAACACTTCATCTCTTCTGGCAAGATAACCGATATATAAAGATTGTATCCACTTTTTTGCATTTAGTAGCTATATCAGTTCTCATGTACAGAACCAAACACACAAAATGCTTGAATACCTCTCACGCAAATGTGAATAACAAAGTGTGCGGCCAGACATATTGCCTCACACTCCTGTACACACGCACTTGCGAATAAGACACCCATCACGTATAGAACTAAACAAAGAATTTACTTGAAATACTGTTTGAAATTCAATGCCATAATATCCTGACCACAGGGGTTAATTATTTTGACTCTTTGTAAACCATACTCTGTAATCCTTTTGCGCTACCGCTCACAGGACGAGTATGGGCTGCACAATAAACTAGTCGCTGTAAGCGGCAAAATTCAAATTCAAATTCACACACACAGCCAACCATCACCACATACACACACACAAAGCCAACCATCACCCCACACACACACACACACACACACACAGCCAACCATCACCACAGACACACACACACACACACACACACACACACACACACAGCCAACCATCACCACACACACACACACACAGCCAACCATCACCACAGACACACACACACAGCCAACCATCACCACAGACACACACACACACACACACACACACAGCCGACCATCACCACACACACACACAGCCAACCATCACCACAACCACACACACACACAGCCAACCATCACCACACACACACACACACACACACAGAGCCAACCATCACCACACACACACAGAGCCAACCATCACCTCACACACACACACATAACAAACAACTCCTGATTTATGTACTGCACAGCCCTGTAAATGTATTCAATGCATATTATATCATTATGTCTAAATCAAATGAAAGTCTGTATATTTTCAGCCACCGGCTGCAACTCTATTAACAAACCGTTTATTATTATTACACACACACACACACACACACACACACACACACAGCCAATCATCACCACACACACACACACACACACACACACACACACACACACACACACACACACACGCGCAAAGCCAACCACACACACACACACACACACACACACACACACAGCCAATCATCACCACACACACACACACACACACACAGCCAATCATCACCACACACACACACACACACTACTACTACTTTGCTGTCACCTACGCTGGTGAGTTTTGAGGTGACTAAAAAGCCCGATACGGGCCCGGCAGCGTCGTCCACATTTGTTGCACATGTGGAAGGCTCCATCTACTGTGGGAGGGGTGGTGGCAGCGTCTTTCCGACGCTGGCGCTTGTCTGCCTCGGTTTGAAGTCGGGCTAACTGAAAAGTATTGACACCTTCTCGTGTGGTGCTTCTCCAAGCGTTACGATGTGGAGTATTCGACTCCCAGTTGAGGGGGTTGATTTGGCACCTTTTCAGGTTTGTCTTAAGACTATCCTTATACCTTTTCAATTGCCGGCCGGCGTTACGTTTACTATTCGTTAGGTGACTGTAAAGTAGCTGCTTTGGCAGTCTACTGTCGTCCATGCGGGTAACATGGCCAGTCCAACGTAGTTGTTCATAGATAATGGTAGCCTCGATGCTCCTACAGTTGGTGAAAGTTTTCAAGTGCCTTGAGGCGCCTCCTGTATGTGATCTATATCTCACTGCCATATAGTAGGGTGGGTAATTTCGGCTCCCTACAGCTGAAGACACGATTTCGGAGTCCGCCCAAGGCTTGAGATGCACATCTGATCCGATGATGAATCTCTTCATTGATGCTTGCGGTGGTGGACAGGTGGGAGCCGAGATACCGAAAGTGGTCAACATTAGAGAGTGTAGTACCGTTAAACTGGATGGATGGTGGGGGTGTGTCTGAACCAGGGGCAGGTTGAAAGAGAATTTGAGTCTTACATACATTCACCTCAAGGCCGAAGTGTACATACGCATCTGCAAAGGTGTTCAGGATCTCCTGTAGGTCGTGTTCAGTGTGAGCAACAAGGGTGAGGTCGTCTGCATACTGAAGTTCAGTAATGGAAGTTGCCGACACCTTTGTTCTTGCCTGGAGTCGTTTTATGTGGATAAGACACCCATTCACCCGGTGCTCGATGTTCACCCCGCTGGCTAAATTGGCACTGGCACGAGTAAGGAAGGCAGCCAAGAAGATGGAAAAAACAGTTGGTGCCAATACACACCCTTATTTAATCCCTGTTTGGATGGGGAAGAACTCCGACTGGGTGCCGTTGTGCAGGACACTGCCATTCATACCATCGTGAAGTTGCCTCACAATGGCGATGAATTTTGGTGGGCATCCAAAACGGCTGAGGGGTCACCAAAGGGCTTCCCTGTTGACCGAGTCGAAGGCCTTGGTTAGGTCAATGAAGGCCATGTACAGGCCACGACACTGTTCTCTGCACTTTTCCTGTATCTGGCGGGCAGCAAAGATCATGTCAGTGGTACCACGTGATGGTCTAAAACCACATTCAGATTCTGGGAGAAAGTTTTCCGCCTCAGGAAGGAGTCTGTTCAGGAGGACTCGGGCGATAATCTTGCCAGCTACGGAGAGCAGCGATATCCAACGGTAGTTGCCACAGTCTGACAGGTCTCCCTCGGTCTTATAAAAGAAGCGTCTTTAAAAGCTTGGGGGATTTCCTCCTTTTCCCATATATTCTCCAGGAGAGAATGGAGACGGCTGGTAAGCAGTGGTCCTCCTGCTTTATACACCTCGGCTGGGATTCCATCAGGCCCCTATTCTTTGTTATTTTTCATCTGTTTGATGGCAGTAACTACTTCATCCAGGGACGGAGGATAGCTGAGGTGGGTCAGCTCTGGATGCTGAGGGACCTGCTGGGTAGTCAGGACATCCACATCAGTGTTTCGATTGAGTAATGAATGGTAGTGCTCTTTCCAGCGCTTAAGGAAGCCTTCATCGTCTTTTATTATGAAGTTACCGTCAGATGAGTGGAGGGGGGCTGCGCCACGAGTGGTTAGTCCATAAAATGCTTTTTTGGAATTGGAAAATTTGCCCATCTTGTGCTGTTCTGTATGTTTTTGTATTTCACATACTTTAATTTTGGCGAGTCATTCTTTAGAATGCGAAATTCCCGCTGGGCTGCCGCTTTCTTCTTGCGGAAGGTATCAGCTTTGGTACGATACTGAGGGCTGTTCTGACATTCAATAAAAGCAGCACGTTTATCATCGATGAGTACTTTGATTGTCGGGTCATTTTCATCAAACCAGTCTTGGTGTATTCTTTTGATCTGGCCGAGAGTCTCTCTGCAGGTTTTTGTCATAACAGTGGTGAGAGTATCCTATTTGGCACTGGTATTCGCGTTGTTTGCTGTTGGGTTGTTTATAAGCCCATATTGGAGCTGCTCCCTGAATGCATGTGCTACTGCTGGGTCCTCTAGTTGCTTAGTATTAAAACCTCTTTTGGAGGTTTGCTGCCTTCGCCGTTTTGGGGCGACGTGAAGTGAGAGATTGGCTCTGACAAGTCGATGATCAGTGTTGCAGTGGTCCGAGCCACGCATGGTACGGGTGATGAGGACATCTTGGTGATCTCTTTATCTGATATTGATGTTGATGTCGTCAATGAGGCTGTGCGCAGCACCCTTGCTGAGGACGAGTAGGCTGTTGGCATCATGCTTGCCTAGTCCATTTCTCCCTATCGTTCCCAGCCAAATGCTAGCAACTCAGGCCAACTCTGGCATTGAAGTCGCCAAGGAACACAACCTTTTCTTCTCTGGGTATAGAGGTTAGCACTCTGTCAAGGTCGGCGTAAAAGGCCTACTTGATGACTTCCTCTGCATCCAGTATTGGGGCGTATGCACTGATGAAAAAGGCATGACGTGAGTGATTCAGTGGGAATCGAAGCGTCATGAGGCGCTCGTTGATCCAATAGGCATTTCAGTTAGCCTGTGTATTATTTGTTGGAGGACGGGAAAGCCAACTCCCTGAATGTGGTTTCTCTCCGCAGCAGGCTTACCCTTCCAAAAGAAGATGTTGCCACACCTCCGTTCTGTGAGCTGGACCACATCTGGGAGCCGGGACTCACTGATGGCTGCTATGTCGATGTTATACCTAGCCAGCCCTTTTGCCACAAGGGCAGTTCTTCTTTCAGGACGCTCATTTGTGCCAGTATCCAGAAGGGTCCTGAGATTCTATGCAGCTACCATGAGAGGTTGTATGGTTTGTTTTTGTTTAGATTTGTGATTTTGGTTGTGTTTTCGACCGCATAAGGATGACCTTACTGGGTGCAGTTGCCCAGACAGGTTGGGTTTTTAGTCAGGCTATGTTTAGGGCACCTTTTCTAGCCCCCTCCCCATGTGAGGTGAGCAGAGTGGCTCCTCGAAAGGGCTGCTCAGTCGCACAGACAGGACCGGATTGCAGTGCTGCCTAGACCCCAGTGCATAAACGACCATCTTATCTGTGCCGTCCATGTGCAGAGTTGTGACTAGAGACTCCCCGCAGTCGTCCCTGCCCTTCCCCGTCGCCACTCGTCAGTCGCCATAGGACTTTTGGGGGTATAGGAGTTTTGATGACGATAAGAAATATGATGAACTGCATGATGGCTGCGCGTGAGTTGATTTATGTGGAGAGGCAGGAGCGCAGGCTCCAACCACACATCTTTGCTGTCCCTTTTCCTGACCAGTGGTGTAAGTGTTGCAACGACTGGGGAGAGGGAGAGTTGCAATGGACTGCCGATAGCCCAGTTTGTTGGGTTCCGCCTTAGTAGCCTGCTCGTCAGGCTATATCGCCGTTGGGGGCTTGTTGGAGCTCTGTTAGCATGTCTGCCTGATGTGGGGCTTCACTGCAGATTTTTCGTTAGGGTTTACTCCCGTAACCATATACCTACCAAGGTTAATCCGCAAGGCAGCAGGGCAGTGGCTAGTAGGCGCCAGAACGTGTCCACATGCCAGTGGGACTATTCTCCGTTCCTCTTGGGCCCACTGCTACTCCGAGATCCCCTGCTGGTCTAGCCCTGGCCCACAAGGCACCCAGTTACCGTGTGTTACCACGAGGAGGCACAGCAAGAGTCTTGATGGTGAGAAGGCTGTGTACTGGCAGGGGAAGACTTAGGCAAGTTGCTTCCCTGTTCGCCACGAGGGCTAGCCAGCGGCGGTATATATATATATATATATATATATATATATATATATATATATATATATATATATATATATATATATATATATATATATATATATATATATATATATATATATATATATATGCAAGTAAATCACTGTAGGTGCGCGTGATCTAGGTATATGCTGATAACCACAAGGAAAGAAGAAAACACGAAGTTCCCACCCCTGAAGATGTGAATTACACGAAAGCGCTTGGGAACTTCGTGTTTTCTTCTTTCCTTGTGGTTATCAGCATATACCTAGATCACGCGCACCTACAGTGATTTACTTGCATATAAATATATATATATATATATATATATATCCCCATTCCACGACCCACTTCTTTATCATATTAATAGCTTCGGTGGTATAATGACGGCTCTATTTATATGTCCTTTTATTCTGACTCGTATGTTAATGGATGTATATAGTTGTATCGCCAATCGCCATACTGTATGACATTTCCCTTCACAAATTGTTAGATAAATAGTATAAAATCCTTCCCTTCCATCTACTCTACTCCCTCTATAGTCTATATGTTCCTCCACCATGTGTTATATAGCACTGGAGTCTTGCCTATATAATATCATTCATTACAAAGCTTCTTACACATTATATCCTGTTATATCTTGTTTTATATGACGCTAGACGTCACGTTTATCTTGAAAGGGCAACGTGGGAGCGGTTGGCCAGGCTCATGCATCAGGGTCTCTTGGTGCAATGTGTTTGTATTGATCCTGATACTAATATGTTTCTGAGTGAAGGAGGAAATATTCTTCTTCGTTATTGATATTATATTATTATTATTATGTATTTCTTATTATTATTTCTATTATTATTATTATTTGTATTATTGTTAACATTATTGCTATTATTATTATTATTATTAATAATAATAATAATATTATTATTATTATTATTATTATTATTATTATTATTGTTAACATTATTATTATTATTATTATTATTATTATTATTATTATTATTATTATTATTATTATTATTATTATTATTATTATTATTATTATTATTATATTTGCTGATGTTGTTTCCTTTCTTGTTTTACTTCTTCTCTACCACGTTTGTTATGTGATCGTGGTGTGCTTGGGTCATCCTTCTCCATCGTTATCCGTCCTGTGCTTCTTCTACTGTTATTCCCATCTCTCTCTTTATTATTTTCATCCGTTCACATCATTTCGTAAAGTAGGTGTAGGTCGAGACGGTCTGTGGCTAAGATTATATTAGTAAAGCTTGGATACGTGATCAGTATAGCGTTAAGTGGACCAGTGTAGCGTTAAGTGGACCAGTGTAGCGTTAAGTGGACCAGTGTAGCGTTAAGTGAACCAGTGTAGCGTTAAGTGGACCAGTGTAGCGTTAAGTGGACCAGTGTAGCGTTAAGTGGACCAGTGTAGCGTTAAGTGAACCAGTATATCATTAAGTGAACCAATTTAGCGTTAAGTGAACCAGTATATCATTAAGTCAACCAGTGTAGCGTTAGGTGAACCAGTTTAGCGTTAGGTGGACCAGTGTAGCGTTAATTGAGCCAGTGTAGCTTAAGTGAACTCGTGTAACCTTAAGTGAACCTTTGTAGCGTCAATTGAAACAACTAACACTTCACTACTTAGGGGAAAAATGACGTATGATCTTTTGAAAATGCATTTTTGTGTTCTTGCCTAAGAGCTGATCAGATTCGTTCTCACATCTCCAGCCGGTGAGACAAACCTGACTTTGGGAACCTTTCATCGTGGCAGATGCATAAGTGACGCAGTTTAAGAGACATTTCAACATATTTCTACCTTATCGAAGGAGGTGAGGAAGAAATACGCATAAAGAGTTCTCGAAATGTGTACGTACATCTAGCCAGTCGGAGGAGCTGTAGGAATATAAATTTTAAAGAGTTCCTGAAATGTTGTTCTGGGCTTTAGTTAGTCGGAGGCTTTAAGGTAGATATATTACTTAAAAAGTGCTCGTGAAAAGGACATCTGAATTTTAGCCAGTCGAAGGAGGAGGAGGCGAGGAAGAAATACAATTTAAAAAAGCGTTCGTGAAATGTTGATCTTGTTTCAGATAGTAACAGCCTCGATTCCTGCACATAAGCCAGGACTTGTGAGGGTTGGGGACGGTGAAGCTGGAGGTGATTTATACAATAAGATCAGTTATGGTGGTGATGGTTGCTGGTGGATTCTGAAGACTGTGGTGGAGGAGAGGGAAGCTTGGTGGAGAGGAGGGGGGTGGGGGGTCGTCGGCGGGCAGAAGGGTTGGAGGTGGGTTTTAGTAGCAATGTTCTGAGGAGGAGGTTAGACAAGACAGGGAGCGAAAGAGACAACAAGAGACAGAGACAGCAAGTGACAAAGAGAGAGAGAGAGTCAGGGACAGACAGGTACAGATAGACAGGCTGACAGACAGAGAGAGATAGATAAACATAAAGAGACAGAAAAGAAGATTGGACATACAGAGAGACCAGATCCGGTGAATAGAAAGACAGGGAGACACGAAGAGATAGACAGACATAGGATGACTGGAAAAGGTAGACAGAAAGACACAGAGACAAGGAACGATAGATAGAAAGACAGTGAGAGACCGGAATAGATAGAGTTACGTGGATGGCTAGATAGACAGAGATAAGAATAAATAGACAGGCACAGAGAGCAATAAAAAGCTTTTGAGAATAACAGAAAGTTTTTGAGAGTAAGAGAAAGTTTATGAGAGCAACAGAAAGTTTTTGTGAGTAACAGAAAGTTTATGAGAGCAACAGAAAGTTTTTGAGAGTAACAGAAAATTTGTGAGCAACAAAAATATTGTAATAGTAAGAGAAAGTAAAAAAATTCACCCCCGCCTCGATGGCCGTTAAAATCAACAACACATACATATATATATATATATATATATATATATATATATATATATATATATATATATATATATATATATATATATATATATATATATATATATATAATGTTTTTTCCGTCCCAAGAGACAACGGAAGCGAGAGAAATCATAAACTCTTTTCTCAACTCCTCTCCTGAAATACAAAAAGAACAACCTCGGTCAAGGCAAAATATGAACAATTAAACAAGGAAGATATTTCAATGTAATTATTTATACAGACGGTAAACACAAATATATCAGGCGATAAAAAACATGACTTTAATGATCCCACAACAACCACGTGCTGAGATATGTAAAAGTATTATTAAAAAATATGCTATATCCCTAAAAGTATTATTACAGTAGTTATCATTCAATAACCGACAAAAATATTTAAGGCATTGAAAAAAGTACGATAAATTTTTATCAGCAACCGCAGGCAGAAAGTTTTTGAATGTTTTATTGAAAAGCAATCCAGTTTTAACCATACCACCAAAACTATATTTTCCTTTTATTATACAGTGTATACAAGATAAAGAAAAGAAAATGTAAAAAGTTAAATATCTCATCATCAGCGTCCAGCAAGCTCGTAAGAGTATAACTGAAAAGGAATTTATTACCACACCAAAAATATTACCACACCAAAAGGAATATATTACCAAATCAAAAAGAAAAAAAAATCATTCCATTATTTCTCCATATAAACGACAGAGATAAAAAATAAAATAAAAATTGAACAAACTTTTTCAACTGTGCTGGAAGTTCGCACAAATATTATTTGAAAAACAAATATGCAATTATAACCGAAGGATGCCAAACATTCCAATAATATCTCTCCGAAAAATATACAAAAACTCGTTTAAAAAAGGTGTTTAAACGTTCATCTACAGCGTTGAGAGACCGTGAAAGTATTATTCGGAGGAGAAATGAGCAGTTACTCACCCATAAGAGGAAATAAATGAAGGAAGAGAGGGAAGGAACCTTGTTTTTTTTCCATTCTTGAGACGAAGGTTTTAAGAGAATGTGGAGGTCGTCGGTATTAAGCCGCTTTCAGATGACAACACAAACAACAAACTCTAAATTTTCATGAGTTGTCGTCTGCTGAAGTGAGAGAGAAAGGAGGAGGGGCAGGACGGTAACGGAATGGGGAAGGGAAGATGAAGAAGAGGGGGAGGGGAGGAGGGGGAGAGGAAGGGATGGCGTATAAAAGATTGCGAGACTGAATAATGAGATACAACGGCTCTCTCTCTCTCTCTCTCTCTCTCTCTCTCTCTCTCTCTCTCTCTCTCTCTCTCGTAGCCAAATCCCGATAAAAAGATTGCACCATTCCTACCACCTCTCCACCATTTCCCCTTTCCCCCTTCAACCCTGTCCTCCCCCCTTCAACCTTCCCCTCTCTCCCTTCAACCTTCCCCTTTCCCCCTTCAACCCTCCCTTCTCCCCCTCTCCCCCTTCAACCCTCCCTTCTCCCCCTCTCCCCCTTCAACCCTCCCCTCCCCCACTTCAGCCCTCCCCTCTCCCCTTCAGCCCTCCCCTCTCCCCTTCAGCCCTTTACTCTCCCCTTTAACCCCCCTTCCCCCTCCCCTCTCCCCCTCCAACCCTCCCCTCTCCCCTTCAACCCTTTACCCCTTCAACCCTCCCCTTTCCCCCTCCAACCCTCCCCTCTCCCCCTCCAGCCCTACCCTCTCCCCCTTCAACCCTTTACTCTCCCCTTCAACCTTACCCTCTTCCCTTCAACCCTCCCCTCCCCCTCCAATCCTCCCCTCACCCCCTCCAACTTCTCCTCTCCCCTTCAACCCTTTACTCTCCCATTCAACCCTCCCCTCTCCCCCTCCAACTCTCCCCTCTCCCCTTTAACCCTTTATTCTCCCCTTCAAACCTCCCCTTTCCCCCTCCAACCCTCCCCTCTCCCCGTTCAACCCTCCTCTCTTCCCTTCAACGCTCCCCTCTCCCCCTCCAACCCTACCCTCTCCCCCTTCAACCCTCCCCTCTCCCCCTCCAACCCTACCCTCTCCCCCTCCAACCCTACCCTCTCCCCCTTCAACCCTCCCCTCTCCCCCTCCAACCCTACCCTCTCCCCCTTCAACCCTACCCTCTCCCCCTTCAACCCTACCCTCTCCCCCTTCAACCCTCCCCTCTCCCCTTCAACCCTACCCTCTCCCCATTCAACCCTCCCCTCTCCCCCTCCAACCCTCCCCTCTCCCCTTTAACCCTTTATTCTCCCCTTCAACCCTCCCCTCTCCCCCTCCAGCCCTACCCTCTCCCCCTTCAACCCTTTACTCTCCCCTTCAACCTTACCCTCTTCCCTTCAACCCTCCCCTCCCCCTCCAACCCTACCCTCTCCCCCTTCAACCCTACCCTCTCCCCCTCCAACCCTACCCTCTCCCCCTTCAACCCTCCCCTCTCCCCCTCCAACCCTACCCTCTCCCCCTTCAACCCTCCCCTCTCCCCCTCCAACCCTACCCTCTCCCCCTCCAACCCTACCCTCTCCCCCTCCAACCCTACCCTCTCCCCCTCCAACCCTCCCCTCTCCCCTTTAACCCTTTATTCTCCCCTTCAACCCTCCCCTCTCCCCCTCCAACCCTACCCTCTCCCCCTCCAACCCTACCCTCTCCCCCTTCAACCCTCCCCTCTCCCCCTCCAACCCTACCCTCTCCCCCTTCAACCCTCCCCTCTCCCCCTCCAACCCTACCCTCTCCCCCTCCAACCCTACCCTCTCCCCCTCCAACCCTACCCTCTCCCCCTCCAACCCTCCCCTCTCCCCTTCAACCCTTTACCCCTTCAACCCTCCCCTTTCCCCCTCCAACCCTCCCCTCTCCCCCTCCAGCCCTACCCTCTCCCCCTTCAACCCTTTACTCTCCCCTTCAACCTTACCCTCTTCCCTTCAACCCTCCCCTCCCCCTCCAATCCTCCCCTCACCCCCTCCAACTTCTCCTCTCCCCTTCAACCCTTTACTCTCCCATTCAACCCTCCCCTCTCCCCCTCCAACTCTCCCCTCTCCCCTTTAACCCTTTATTCTCCCCTTCAAACCTCCCCTTTCCCCCTCCAACCCTCCCCTCTCCCCGTTCAACCCTCCTCTCTTCCCTTCAACGCTCCCCTCTCCCCCTCCAACCCTACCCTCTCCCCCTTCAACCCTCCCCTCTCCCCCTCCAACCCTCCCCTCTCCCCCTCCAACCCTACCCTCTCCCCCTTCAACCCTCCCCTCTCCCCCTCCAACCCTACCCTCTCCCCCTTCAACCCTACCCTCTCCCCTTCACCCTACCCTCTCCCCCTTCACCCTCCCCCTCCCCCTTCAACCCTACCCTCTCCCCATTCAACCCTCCCCTCTCCCCCTCCAACCCTCCCCTCTCCCCTTTAACCCTTTATTCTCCCCTTCAACCCTCCCCTCTCCCCCTCCAGCCCTACCCTCTCCCCCTTCAACCCTTTACTCTCCCCTTCAACCTTACCCTCTTCCCTTCAACCCTCCCCTCCCCCTCCAACCCTACCCTCTCCCCCTTCAACCCTACCCTCTCCCCCTCCAACCCTACCCTCTCCCCCTTCAACCCTCCCCTCTCCCCCTCCAACCCTACCCTCTCCCCCTTCAACCCTCCCCTCTCCCCCTCCAACCCTACCCTCTCCCCCTCCAACCCTACCCTCTCCCCCTCCAACCCTACCCTCTCCCCCTCCAACCCTCCCCTCTCCCCTTTAACCCTTTATTCTCCCCTTCAACCCTCCCCTCTCCCCCTCCAACCCTCCCCTCTCCCCTTTAACCCTTTATTCTCCCCTTCAACCCTCCCCTCTCCCCCTCCAGCCCTACCCTCTCCCCCTTCAACCCTTTACTCTCCCCTTCAACCTTACCCTCTTCCCTTCAACCCTCCCCTCCCCCTTCAACCCTCCCCTCTCCCCCTCCAGCCCTACCCTCTCCCCCTCCAACCCTACCCTCTCCCCCTTCAACCCTCCCCTCTCCCCTTCAACCCTCCCCTCTCCCCCTTCAACCCTACCCTCTCCCCCTTCAACCCTCCCCTCTCCCCTTCAACCCTCCCCTCTCCCCTTCAACCCTCCCCTCTCCCCATTCAACCCTCCCCTCTCCCCCTCCAACCCTCCCCTCTCCCCTTTAACCCTTTATTCTCCCCTTCAACCCTCCCCTCTCCCCCTCCAGCCCTACCCTCTCCCCCTTCAACCCTTTACTCTCCCCTTCAACCTTACCCTCTTCCCTCCAACCCTACCCTCTCCCCTTCAACCCTACCCTCTCCCCTTCAACCCTCCCCTCTCCCCTTCACCCTCCCCTCTCCCCTTCAACCCTCCCCTCTCCCCTTCAACCCTACCCTCTCCCCTTCAACCCTCCCCTCTCCCCTTCAACCCTCCCCTCTCCCCCTCCAACCCTACCCTCTCCCCCTCCAACCCTCCCCTCTCCCCTTCAACCCTACCCTCTCCCCTTCAACCCTCCCCTCTCCCCTTCAACCCTTTACTCTTCCCTTTTTCCAGCTTAAATTATTTCAAACTGTGAGTTGGTAACATTGAATGAAATTATTGATCAGAAAAGTTAACGACAGATAAAGAGAATGAAAGATTAAGATAAAGAGAGAGAGAGAGAGATTAGAAAGATAGAGACACGAGGTGACGGACAGAAAGAGAGAGATGGAAAGTAATGGTGAAACACTGAGACAAAGAATGAGAGACAGTAAAACAGACACACAGAGAAACTGAGAAAGAGGCAGACAAATAGAAATGTTGAGAGAGAGAGAGAGAGAGAGAGAGAGAGAGAGAGAGAGAGAGAGAGAGAGACATTAAGACCGTGAAGAATCAGAGTTTTATGGGCAACTATTGAAGGATCTCTCATCGAGGAGATGGAGAGACAAACGCCACGACGCTCTGTTAATGTAAAGACAGTGGGCAGGAGAGATCAAGTGCGATAGAGGGAGGGAGAGAGATAGAGTGTCGTAGGGGGAGGGAAAGAAACACACACACACACACACACACACACACACACACACACACACCAAATTGCCACTTCAATCATCAGAAACATACTAATGAGTTGGTTGTGAGTGTTTAATGAGTTAAGTTGTCATCATTATAAGTTATAATTCACTCAGTACATTTACTCGCTGATCGACAGAAGGTAACACAACAACACATTATTAGCCATAAGTTGAGAGGTTGTGTGAGTTGTGTTGTTCCCTAAAATATCTTCTCGCACATTCATAGATACAATAATAATCTCCCTCAGAATGTCTCCAAATGTCTCTCTATTATATCTATCGAATGAGACGACACAATTAAATTTGGCCATTAGTATAATTTTTTTCTTTTCTTTCTATGTCTTGTAATTGGTGTTTGGTCCTCGGGTCAAGCTATGGTCCGATTATCCTTGTTGTTATTTGTGATCCTTTTGTTTTTCTTTCTGTTTTTGTTTTGTTTTTGATGTTACTTATGGTGTTGTTGTAGTTGTAATAACACTGTTCTTCAATAGCTGAGGCTATTGATATCACCTGGACCATTAATCTGTACATTTGTTACCCAAGAAGAAATAATTATCAGACAGAACTTTTGGAGAAGCTCATTAGAGCTTTCTTAATACAAGATTTTAGATACCTGTTTTGCCTCTTCATCCAATGATCGTCTCACTGAGCTCTGATGAGTACTAGAAACCTCGTGGATAACGTTTAAAAATCTATTTAAGAAAGTCGTGTTGGGATTCAAAAACGCTCTCTACTGCAATGATGTCTCTTAACTGCGGGTCTACATTACATGAGTTTTAGAGTAAGATTTGCTTTTGTTATTTTTTGTACGACTAATTAAGTAATAAAGTGAAGATTGACGTCGTTACGAAAGTAAGATTCTCTGTGTCACTTGGTTTCCTAGGTGTTGTCAGACGAACTTTTCTAATTGAGAAGGACTACATGTAGGTCAGGGGCAATTTGGGTCATTATGTTATACGCTAGTTTGTGTGTGTGTAATGATCTTGTTTCTCGCTGTCACCGTCATCAGTAGTGAGCTCCTGTCAGTGTTAACTTCCAACTATCTCTCCGTCATCACTATCCTCCATGTTCCTACTAACACAGTCACTCCCTTGGTATTCCACTACTCGCTGTCACCCTCCTCCATAACATCTGCCACCCTCCTCCATAACATCTGTCACCCTCCTCCATAACATCTGCCACCCTCCTCCATAGCATCTGTCACCCTCCTCCATAATATCTGCCACCCTCCTCCATAACATCTGTCACCCTCCTCCATAACATCTGTCACCCTCCTCCATAACATGTCACCCTCCTCCATAACATCTGTCACCCTCCTCCATAACATCTGCCACCCTCCTCCATAACATCTGTCACCCTCCTCCATAACATCTGTCACCCTCCTCCATAACATCTGCCACCCTCCTCCATAACATCTGCCACCCTCCTCCATAACATCTGTCACCCTCCTCCATAACATCTGCCACCCTCCTCCATAACATCTGCCACCCTCCTCCATAACATCTGCCACCCTCCTCCATGACATCTGCCACCCTCCTCCATAACATCTGTCACCCTCCTCCATAACATCTGCCACCCTCCTCCATAACATCTGTCACCCTCCTCTATAACATCTGCCACCCTCCTCCATAACATCTGCCACCCTCCTCCATAACATCTGCCACCCTCCTCCATAACATCTGCCTCCCTCCTCCATGACATCTGCCACCCTCCTCCATAACATCTGTCACCCTCCTCCATAACATCTGTCACCCTCCTCCATAACATCTGTCACCCTCCTCCATAACATCTGCTACCCTCCTCCATAACATCTGTTACCCTCCTCCATAACATGTGCCACCCTCCTCCATAACATCTGCCACCCTCCTCCATAACATACCACCCTCCTCCATAACATGTGCCACCCTCCTCCCTAACATCTGTCACCCTCCTCCATAACATGTCACCCTCCTCCATAACATCTGCCACCCTCCTCCATAACATCTGCCACCCTCCTCCATAACATCTGTCACCTTCCTCCATAACATCTGCCACCATCCTCCATAACATCTGCCACCTTCCTCCATAGCATCTGCCACTCTCCTCCATAACATCTGCCACCCTCCTCCATAACATCTGCCACCCTCCTCCATAACATCTGCCACCCTCATTCATAGCCCTTGTCACCCTCCTCCATAATCTCTGCCACCTTCCCCCATAACATCTGCCACCCTCCTCCATAACATCCGCCACCCTCGTCCATAACATCCGCCACCCTCGTCCATAGCATCTGTCACCCTCCTCCATAACATCTGTCACCCTCCTCCATAACATCTGCCACCCTCCTCCATATCATCTGCCACCCTCATTCATAGCCCTTGTCACCCTCCTACATAATCTCTGCCCCCTTTCCCCATAACCTCTGCCACCCTCCCACATGACCCCTGTCACCCTGCACCATAAACCCTGCCACCCTTCTCCATAACATCTGCCACGCTCCCCCTTAACCCCTGCCACCTTCCCCCCTAACCCCTGCCGCTCTCCTGTATGTATCATCTTCTAGAGTTCGTCGCTTCACGTAATAAACAACAAAGGTCCCACAGCTCCGTCTTCCCTCAGCACTGTTGTTACTTTAAGTTATTTAGATCACGCCTTCGCTCCCCGTCCCTCGCCCCCCCCCGCCCCCTCCCTTCCCCCCACCGCCTCCTCTGTTCATAATAACTCCAGCCGTTGCTTCTTTGAACCTTCCTTCCGTCCACATTCAGCACTACCATCCCAAACCTAACCTAACCTCCACTCTTCTGGCATTCTTACCCACTTGCATATATCAATTTTCTACTCTTCCAACTCACCAGCGGCCAGTGTCATCACCACCTCTATCTCGCCTCAATACCTCCTCCACTTCCCTCCTCACTACCTTCTCCACTTCCCTCCTCACTACCTTCTCCACTTCCCTCCTCACTACCTCCTCCACTTCCCTCTTCACTACCTCCTCCACTTCCCTCACTACCACCTCCACTTCCCTCCTCACTACCTCCTCCACTTCCCCCCTCACTACCTCCTCCACTTCCCCCCTCACTACCTCCTCCACTTCCCTCACTACCACCTCCACTTCCCTCCTCACTACCTCCTCCACTTCCCCCCTCACTACCTCCTCCACTTCCCCCCTCACTACCTCCTCCACTTCCCTCACTACCTCCTCCACTTCCCCCCTCACTACCTCCTCCACTTCCCTCACTACCACCTCCACTTCCCTCCTCACTACCTTCTCCACTTCCCTCCTCACTACCTTCTCCACTTCCCTCCTCACTACCTCCTCCACTTCCCTCACTACCTCCTCCACTTCCCCCCTCACTACCTCCTCCACTTCCCCCCTCACTACCACCTCCACTTCCCCCCCCCCTCATTATTTACTCATCTTTACAGCTACAGTTATTGACGGTCTCTCATTGCGTCTCCCAACACCTTACCCGATGCCCTTCATTCGCCTCTCCAGTGCATCCTTTTCTAACTGACCTCGTCTCTGCTGCTAACTCGGCTGAGGAATATTCTCTTTCTATATCCTTCATCATTAACAACTCCTCCTCCCACTTTTTATCTCATGCTACTCTCATTTCTCTTCATACTTTTGTTGCTACCTATTATCCATTACTCCTGCTCTCTATCCTCTTCCACGGCCGTTGCCACTTCGTCTCTCTATCATAACTGTTATTTGTTCATGAACCTCAACTTGAGCCACATGTCCTCCTAGACTGCACCGAGTAATGCTCTCAAGTCTCTACACCTCTCATCCGTGTACTTGTTTACCCTATCCACCGTCCATTACCATTACTTTATCTCCATCACTATTGAGCTTTGTTTATTTTATGCGTCAGTCTTGTTTCAAACACTAAGAATTTGTGGTATGTATTGCCCCGGTTTACGTCCTCTTTCCCCCGGAGTGTGATCTTACGTGACTCTCTCTAGTAAAATTCAATTCACCAACCATTGAGGATCTGGCCCACATCTGCCCACAACACATCCTACTACACATTTCCCTAAACCTTTTTAATCTAAGTGTTCTTCGCCGCCCACATCGTTTGGTTACCCGGGGAGGGGGGTGGCTCCTGACAGCGACAACAAGACAAGATTTTGGTCTAAAGACAGGTAAAGTGAGGGTCTTGGGTGAGGGTTAGTGTTTGGGGTGACGGGTGTCTTGGGTGATGGGGTGTTTGTGGTGCCTAGGGTGTTTGGGGTGACGGGTGTCTTGGGTGATGGGGTGTTTGTGGTGCCTAGGGTGTTTGGGGTGACGGGTGTCTTGGGTGATGGGGTGCTTTGGGTGAGGGTTAGAGTCTGGGGTGACGGGGTGGTGCCTGGGGTGACGGGGTGGTGTCTGGGGTGACGGGGTGTCTGGGATGATGGGGTGTTTGTGGTGATGGGGTGTCTGGGATGACGGGATGTTTGGGATGACGGGGTGTCTAGGGTGACGGGGTGTCTAGGATGATGGGGTGTCGGGGTGATAGGGTGTCTGGGGTGACGGGGATGTATGGAGTGAGAGGGTGTCTGGGATAATGGGGTGCTTTGGGTGAGAGAACGAGACTCCCTTGTGGTGGGAGGGAGTATGGGGCAAGGATAAAATACTACTGTTGGGTATTGGGTGTGGTGAAGGGAAGAAAGAGAGAAACACAGGTGTAATGATTATGTTGCCTGACGCACCTGGACCCCCCCGATGTCAGTTCCAACCCCCGGGTAGGTCCTTCTTCACTCACCCGTTTACCCTCTCTCGAATTTACAGTACGCTCTCTGTCGGCGGTGTTGACGCTATTCTCACACTCAGGTCAGATTTTGGAAGTTTATACGAAATTCTAAGTACAAACACGAAGTAATGTTAAAAGGGAAGTTTTTTTTCTGTGAGAGTGTGAGAGTCAGCCAGGAGGAAGGCAAAACACAGATAGCTTGTCTCAGTTGTTTGAGGCAGGTTTACCCTATTTCTTAACGACACGCGAGTTCAGAGGTACGGCCAGTTGTAAGTCTGTGTTAGGCAATCCAATTCTCACCTTTCCTGTCTTGCTGACAAAGTGTTTTACCGCGTGAGTGAGTTCTTGGCTGAGCTATACAACTCAATTCCCTTCTTTCCTGACTCACTCACTCACTGACTGGTTGCCTATCTGAACGACTGACCGAATACTTAACTCTGTCTTTGTTTTCCCGAGGTATTTTTTCTTCTTGTTTTTAATCTGCTACATCTCGTGACACACTCTGTCAAGTCCCGCTAATTCATTCATAGTCATCTTCGTTAAATTCTTCCAACGTTGACTGTTATTCCTGCATTTTTTTGGTTAATGATATGACATCGGGAGGCGGTGTACACTACAGTACTTATTTCTATGTATATCTGTGCCTCAGCAAGGTAATGACATCGTGTTTACAGTATTGGTAGAGGTGAGGAGCCACGAGGCGACATAAACACCCTCACATGAATGACGTCTAATGGAAGTTTTTATTTGAAGGGATTGGCTGATATGTGATAGCCTCATAACACCACGGGATTAATTACACGTTTGATTAAGTAAGTGTGTGTTTATGATTCTCTTAACTAATTGGGTGAAGGTGGTGATTAACAAGGACAAATGCTAATTGCTTGGTGCACATTAAAGGATGTCAACATATCGTACTCAATACTGTTTACAATAATTTAAGTGTTTAGATTAAAATAAAATTTTTACCTTATATTTATTGTTTAAGAATTGTGAAATGTTATTATTTTTCTAGAAAAATACGCAATAACACTTTTGTTTTGAACACACCGTAAAGGAAGGCCACCCCCCCCCCCTCCCCCCCCCCCCCCCCCCCCCACTTCCCATGTTCAGTGACATTAGAAAAAAAGGAATTTGAGATCACTTGAGAAATATTCATCCGGTTTATTTCGCCTGTTGATTAAATGATCTAACACTACCTAGCATAACGTAACGTAACGTAGCGTAACGTAACTTAACGTAAAGCAACCTATCCTGACCAAACCTAACTGCAGGTGGCAGCAAGTGGTTGATTTTTTGATTTTGCCGCTTGCAGCGGCTACTTTGTTGTGCACCCCACACTCATCCTGTGAGCGGTAGCGCAAAAGGATTACAGAGTAGGGTTTACAAAGGGTCATAATAATTAACCCCCGTTGTCAGGATATTATGGCACTGAAAGTTACACAGTATTTCATTTACATTATTTGTTTAGTTCTATACATAAAGGGTAACTTATTCACAAATGCGTGAGTACAGGCGTGTGAGGCAGTATGTCTGGCCTCACACTTTGTTATTCACATTTACGTGGGAGGTATTCAAGCACATTGCGTATTTGGTTCTGTACATGAGAACTGATATAGTTACTAAGTGCAAAAAAGTGGATACAATCTTAATATGTCGGCTATCTTGCCATTAGAGATGAAGTGTTGTGCCATTTCACACACAGTGTGCTTGGACCTGTCCCTAAAAGGTTCTATCTTCACACAGTCGAGGACGTAGTGTTCAAGTGTGTGGCCATATGTATGGCCACACACTTTACATTTAGTTTTGTTTACATCTGCTTGAGGAACATACTGCCAAAGGTACTTATATCCTAACCTTAATCTAGCGGTTACAACATCTTGTAATCTAGTGATCTTGTTACTTGCTCCATATACATGTTTCACTTGATACATCTCATCATGGTAAACTATGGATCGACTAGTGCCTGTTTGCACTTGTCTACTTGCGTCAAACTCATCAATAAGTTCTTTCCTAATTACAGTTTTAAGGGTTCTTTTTGACAGACCTGTTAGGTTCTGAATAATAAGTTCTATATACAGGAGAGAACACAAACACCTGTATAGTTTTGTAGGTTCGGTTTACTGGATAAGAGTATGTACACAAAGGAGAGCAGCACTCTCTCTTGACTAGGCTCCCGGTCAACTGCTATAGGCGACGTATGGCAAGTGATACATTAGCAGCTTCCATACGTCGCCAGGCACATTAATTAAGTGTGTGGGATATGGTAATAACATTGCCACACGCTGCTAGCTAGGCTGAATAAATAATACATAAATGGAGCACATACATAATATACATACATGATATATAATCCAGCATACATAATATACATACACCTCCCTCCCCCCTATACGCTCATAGCAAAGTCTTGAGCGGACCTTTTCTTTTGGATCCGTTCTGAGCGTCGAGGGACTTCATCACTGGGAAGGGTATGGGACTCAACACTGGTGGCGGGGCCAGCAGAAGGCATTGTTACGGGTCGGAGAAAACGGCGGTTCCTCCACCACACACGACCACTGGGTAACCGCACCTGGTAGTCCCGTGACCTGCCGAGACCCATGACTACGCCTACTTTGTCCCAACGTAGGGAGGTCGGGTCCTGAACACGGACTTGGGTGCCGACACTCAACCTGGGGAGAGAACGGGCGTGGTCATTGTAGCGGGCGACGACGTCCTGAACACGTTCGGCGGCTCGGCGATCACAATCCTCTGTCTTGGCCTGCCACTCCTTGGAGAAGGATTGAGGGTGAGCAGGGACACAAGAACGAAGGGGGCGTCCATACAAAACCTGGGCAGGGGAGCGTCCGGTGTAGTTAGGTGTGTTGCGGAGTTCAAGAAGACCCCTGTCGAAGGCCTCGCAGTCAATGTTCCCAGAAGGGGCCACCTTAAGGATGAGGTGCTTCAGGGATTTGACAGCAGCCTCAGCGTGGCCGTTGGACTGCGGGTAATGGGGCGATGACAACACATGCCGGACTCCCCATCGGTCAAGGAACGCAGCAAAGTCCCGGCTTGTGAACTGAGGCCCTCCGTCGGTTCGCAGGCGTACAGGAACGCCCACGTCACGGAAGTAGTGGCGGAACTTGCTGATGGTGGCGGCAGACGTCGTGTCATTACCGCACTTGATGACAACCGGCCAACCAGAGAGACGGTCGACGATAACGAGGAAGGACTTTCCTGACACACAGAAAAAGTCGGCCGACACAGACTCAAAGGGGCGGGTGGGGTTGTCGTCACTCATAAAGGGTTCCTGCTGCTGGCTGGGTTGTAATACGTGGCGGGGCTTACACACCTGGACAGCATTGGAGATGTCGGGGTCGATGCCAGGCCGGAACACAGTCTGTCTTGCACGCCGTTTGGTGGCCTCGGCTCCACAGTGACTGTCGTGGAGGCGAGCCAAGGCGTGGAGACTTGAAGCAGCAGGGACAACTACCGAAGGAGAGGTGTCACTGGCCAGAGGTAGGGGCAGGGCGGCAGCAGGGTAGTTGCTGCTCCCTTCGTGCACCCTGTTGGCGTGTTTTACCTCGAGAATCGGTGTTGGGAAGTCCTGGGGGATGATGGCCAACTCTTGGCAATGTCTGTAGGACAGCAAAGGAGTCGGGACGCCATTATGCACATCAATCCAGGCTTGACACGACCTGTTGCCAAAGGTGACGTGTGCATAGAGTGAACCTAGGGCCGGGGTCATCTGTGAACCATCTGCCATAAAGCGGAGATCCTTGGGGGGCGGTCCTAGATCACTTGGAGAGAGCCCCAAGCATTGCAAATGCTGGGGACCGATGACTGTAGCATCAGCGCCGGTGTCGGGCAACATCTGAAGACGGGATGACACACCGCCGTAGGTCACGATGACGCTGATGTACTGGGGGACTTTGGTCCTGGGACGCGGGGGGGAGCACACATTCCTAATGTGGCTCGAGCGTTGTCAGGAGTCGTCGTACCTCTGATTGGAAGACTGTGGGCGGCCCTCTCTGGTGGAGGGGGGCTGAAGCTTCCGCCGACGCGGTCCCTTGGGTATGTTGGAAGGGCAACACTTGTCATAGTGGCCCAGACGACCACACACATTGCACTGGACGCGTTTGGCTGGGCACCGTACTGTGAGTGACCAGTGGCCCTTACGGTCACAACTGTTGCAGGTAGACTGAGCAGCTGGACACACCTGTGTTCCGTGCTGCTTACCACAGTTGTTGCAAAATAAACCGGGCGTGGACGTGGTGGGCGAAGGCGTAGGAACGGACTTCTTGTCCTTCTTGTACCGGGACACAGCGCGTACAGCTGTAGGGGGAGCACGGATGGCAGAGGTGGCACACCTGGCAGCCTCATAGGAGCGACATATCGTCAACACATCCTTAAGAGAAGAGGAAGAGTCGAGGGAGGTGAGGCGTTGGACAAGTTCCTCGTCCTTAACACCCATCAGGATCACCTGCCTCAACTGGGTCTCCTCGCACTGCTGGTGGTGGCCTGGACATATATCTACCTCTTCCGAGGCTCTCTTAAGACGCACGTAAAAGGCATCAAAAGACTCACCCTCCATCTGTCTGCAGCTAAACAATTCCCTCCTGCGCAGAGCTTCATTCTGCTGTCCTTTGATGTGCCGTTGTAGAACGTCCAGTACCTCCTCTACAGACAGCGAAGAGGTTGGGGGTACCTGCAACGTATGTTCCAAGACACGCTGAATTTCCAAGGACAGGCACATACGCAGCTGGATGAGTTGTTTAGGCTGTGACAAACTCTGGAGATCCACCATTGTAGAGTAGTCAGTCCACCGTCGCCGCCATTCACGAAAAGTCTGGAAAGTCTCATCAGGCTTCAAGATGGGCGGCGTTTGAGCTGCTGCTTTAGGTGGGGCTGGGGGGTGTGAAGGAAGCATGGATGAGGTATCTGAACCAGTCAGTACCGAGGCAGTGTTAGAGCCAGGGGCTTGGTTAACAGTGAGGCGAGATATCAAGGCTTCAAACCGTTCACTGTCTTCCAATCTCCGTTGGTTGTCTCGTTCTGCCTCTGCTTGCCTTCTGTGCTCATCCGCCAAACGTCTGTGGGCTTCATCCTCGCGTTTCTCATCTCTCATAAACTTCAGTAAAGCAATTATCTCTGGAGACAACGCTGAATATTGAGGTGAGGGACTGCGCGATGTGGGGGCTGAAGCGTCGTGGCCGGTCTGGTCATCCATCTCTGCGGGGCTATCACCCGCCTGGGTCATCCAGACGCTGGGTCCACGGCTACGTAAGGCGTGAGACATAACTACTTCCTCTGTGTACTATGTCTTAAATCAGTGTTGACCGGTCAGCCCGTCGTATCAACAAGATTTCAGACAAAAAATTAATTAAATACACAGATAAGTAGGTTATATATATAAAATATATATAAGGAAGCCGCGCGGTCAGCGAGTGTTAGTACAGTACATGTACGTGTGCGAGTGAGTGTGTGTCCTGGGCCGGCAAAGCGTCTCGCCCCAGCTGTGAGGGGGGGTGGAGGCGGCGCTGTGAGGGGGGTGGAGGGAGAGGCGCGGCGACTCCCAGTCAGTCTAGTTACCCTCAGGACGCGGTCAGAGACGGGTGCACTGAACTTTACTCCTTACAAATGCCCAGAACGTGCCGTATACCTTGGGAATCCTTTAGAACAAGGTCACACATGAATGGCACGAACACACAATGCACTAAACACTTCACAGAAAATCACTGTCACTGACACTGCTCAAAGTTGCTGAAATTCTTCGAGGAGAGATGGCGCGGGAGTTGACCCAAGGCTTGACCCAAGACGGGAGGGGACCCTAGCCGGCTTTCTACAAACTTTGCACTATCACTCGTAATTATCCAGTAAGACTACGCACTGCGCCATGTTAGGTTCTGAATAATAAGTTCTATATACAGGAGAGAACACAAACACCTGTATAGTTTTGTAGGTTCGGTTTACTGGATAAGAGTATGTACACAAAGGAGAGCAGCACTCTCTCTTGACTAGGCTCCCGGTCAACTGCTATAGGCGACGTATGGCAAGTGATACATTAGCAGCTTCCATACGTCGCCAGGCACATTAATTAAGTGTGTGGGATATGGTAATAACATTGCCACACGCTGCTAGCTAGGCTGAATAAATAATACATAAATGGAGCACATACATAATATACATACATGATATATAATCCAGCATACATAATATACAGACAAGACCCAAATTGTATTCAACGGTGTCTTTGTTAGACGCGAGTTTGGCGAGGGCATCAACTCTGTCATGTTTTATGAGGCCTATGTGAGAGGGGATCCACAACAGTTTGACCCTGACACCCCGGTCAACAAGGCACGCATATTTGTGTCTGGCTTCAGAGACAAGAGCGTGACAACCTGAGTCGAGGGTACCAAGGGCAAGTAGTGAGGATAGAGAGTCAGTGATGATGAGACTGTCAGTAACAGTGGTTTCAATGAATTTAATAGCTGTGAGTATGGCAACTAATTCAGTTTGTAGAGTGGATGCCCAGTTGTTAATTCTAACTCCTTTCTCAATTATATTACCGTCAGGTTGAGTCACAACAATAGCACTTCCAGCCCTCCCACAGGCGGTGTTTAGAGATCCATCAGTGTAGATGGTCTGTGTGATATTATCATCAGTCTGTAGAGTGTGTATGTGTTAAAGAGCTCTCAATTTGGCAGTGTGTTGGAGATAAATGCTTTGTATAATTAATTTTTTAGGCGGATACGTCGGTATTGTGATATCGAAGGGAACTGTCCGCCAGGGTGGCAGGAAGCGCTGTTGTGTCTCAACTTTGTACAGGTGGTCTAGTCCAAATATCTTCATATGTGTAGCTGTAGTTTGGATCCATTTAGACTCAGTAGTCCCATGGTTCATACATGCTAGCAATTTTAAGGAAACAATGTTATCAGGATCACCACGCAGAAGCCTCAGGGCTATCATGAGGTTGACTTCAATTATTCTATCTTTAACACTGGGTATACCTAGTTCTTTCCTCATATTAAGTACTTTAGTGCTCATGGGACATCCTAGGATAATTCTGAGGGCTTTATTTTGCATTTTCTCGAGCTTGTCAACGCCTTTCCCGTCACGAATGACCAGGGCTGGTGCGTGGTAATCTATCAGAGATCTTATATAGCCTAGGTACATTGTTTTAACAATTCTAATATTAGCACCATAGTGCGGGCTGTACCCCGCTACACTTCTAAGAGGTCTCAGTCTGTCTGTACATTGGCGGGTTAGCTGTTGTATGGCAGGTAGGGTACAAGGGACGGAAACACCAAGATATTTAAAAGAAGAAACATAGTCAATGATGTTGTTACCTATCTTGAACTTGGCGGGGCCGCGTTTGCGGTTCCCAGCTTGTTTGTTGAACACCTTAGTTTTGTCAGTGGAGATAATAAGACCGAGGTGTTCACAGGCTGCGTATACATGGTTCAGGGTGGTTTGCATTTCACGATGAGTTTTAGTATGTATAAGAATATCATCAGCATAGCTGATTGAGATATTGCTGGGGTTGTCTGGTATTAAATTTAATAATGCATTCATAAGAACATTGAACAAAGTGGGGCTAAGTACTCCACCTTGAGGGGTACCAAGTTGCATATCTTTAACTTCACTTTTGTAACCCTGAAACAGTGCAGCAGCCCTTCTGTTGGTTAGGTAACCACTTATCCAGTGTAACAGCCTACCTCCTATATCCATTTTGGCTAGTTCGTACAATATCAGTTGCCTATTGGCAATATCAAATGCAGCTTTTAGGTCAAGAAATGTGGTGTATCTGTGCCTTTCATCACCATGCACAGTTAGGAATGTGGTGATGCAATTATGTACACCTTTACCATGGGTGAAGCCATTTATGTTAGGAGACATGTGTTGTCTGATTCTATATAAGAGTCTGCCAAGAACCATCCTCTCAAAGGTTTTGCACAGGCAGCTGGTTAGTGATATGGGACGAAAGGCATCAGGCTGTCCTGGTTTCGGTATTGGTACAACAATACTGCTGGTCCATGATGTGGGTAGTTGGCCCTCGGCATGACTCATATTGTACAATACCAACAATGGATTGCCTGGCACGCGCCTTAGTAGTCTAATGATGTTGTAGGTGACTCCGTCCTCTCCAGGGAAAGTAGACCTACCCCTGGCGAGGGCGGCGTCAAGCTCCCACTCAGTATATGGAACATCACACTCATCGTGCTGTTTGCCCAGCATAAAGCTAATAAGATTACTTCTCTCTACAGACTTCGTATCAAGGAGTCCCCGAGTCCCAGCTGGTAACATGTCATAGCTAGACACATGAGCCCACTTTGTTATTAGCTCATTTGACTTTTGCAGAGGGTTTGGATGGGAGACGTGTCTTCTGTTTTTACCTCTGATTATGTTTGTCTTTCCAGGCTTTGCTGAGGGATGTGTGTTGGTTCAGGCTGTTGACATATGTCTCCCATGCATTTTGTCTGAGTTCGTTTACACGTTCCCTGACAGCAGCAAGGGAAGCTTGATACAATTGTAACATTTGAGGTGTTCTAAATTGTCTGTAACCCTTACCCACCCTCCTGACCCTAGCCCTGAGTTTTTTCAGCTCAGGGTCATTATAGCATTGCTGTTGCCTGTTCCCATTATGCTGACCACGTTTTCTCCTTTTTTTGGTGGAGGCATTGTTGGTGAAGTATACATAAGTCCTATCTATCAGATCGTCATGGAAACTTTGGTAGTTGTCAGGCTTGTAGTCCTTGTACCAGTCATGGATGAAGTCTATGAACTGGCTTTCATGTTCTTGCTTGACTGTGATTCTACGTCTGTTGAGTTTACCACCAGTGGGGGTGTCATTGGCTACATGTATACTAGCTTGGATTGGGCTGTGGTCAGACATAAGATCAGTGACAACATCAGAGCTATGAGTTGTGTACGATAGATTAAAGCCAATACATTTGTCTAGACCCCCGCCATAGATGTGTGTTGGTTCATTATTACCTATAATTTGAACATCTTCATATGCGCTGAGAAGTGAGATAAGTCTCCTACCATTGGTGTTAGTGGTGGAGTCACCTAATTTCTTGTGTCTAGTATTCAGGTCACCCATTAGGACAGTGGGCTCAGTGTGTAAAAAGTCTGGGAGATCTGTGTATTGAAGCTGATCTGAGGGAGCATAGGCGTTTAGCACGTTGAGTGTGGAGTTGCCCAGGTGGATAGTGATCCCATGGTACTGAAGGTTGGTAGTCTTTTTGGATAAAAAGAGGTACATGCGGGAGTGACTTCTTAACATACATCAAACATGTGTGAGTAGAACTAGGATCATAATACACATAATTGGGCAGACTGGGTGGGGGCTTACCATGAGGTGTGAGACACTCCTGCAGACACACAATATCGATGTCCTCAGTCACAACTTTGTGGTGTAGGTCAGGGTATCGTTTTCTAAGGGATGAGATGTTCCAACTCATCACCTTCACCGCTCTGTATCTTTGCCTGGTATTAACACTGGCTATTATGAAATGTATTTGGAATTTTGTCTGGTATTAACACTGGCCATTATGAAATGTATTTGGAAAGAAGCAAAAGGCACTGTATGATACTGTTCTTTTCTGCGCTGCCTTTCCCTTCGGCAGGCAGTAGGCCAGTTAACCTTTTGGAAACATTTCTGGAGCACGTACGGCTCAACAATTGTTGTATTTCATTGGCAGACAACAACACACTTTGGTTACACTCGACATCACCACCATTTTCTGTTTGTGCTTGTTCATCTTCACTGACCATGTCCACAGAGGCATCAGTAGAACTGTTACCAGTATCACTATTTTCCTCTGCGTGGACACTAGTTCCTGATGGGTCTTGAGTTTCCACATCTGGTACTGACATCTGAATGTCTTCAGTTTGACTGTAATTTTTCCGAAGTTGCTGCACTGTGTTGGCGGTGTTTTTTTCCTTTAGTGTATCACAGAGGCTCCTAAACATTTCAGTTTGAGCTTGAGCTTGAGCTGTAAACTGAGCTTTGAGTTCTTTAATTTCATTTTTCAAATCATTGATCTCTTCACGTTGTGCGTGTTCATGGAGTGTGTTGGTAGCTACCTGTTGTGTCGGTACGTCTGTGTTGCCCCATACTGATCTTTCGATGACTGCTGGTGATGATCCTGGAGCTTTGGTGGGGAGGGCAGGCCAGGGGTTGGCAGTAGGGAGTACCCTAGCAGCATTAGTGTTTCTTGAGACCTGCTTGGGTGGCGGGTCTGGGCGCTGAAGGGGTGTAGGAGCTCTAGAACAGTTAGGGTGCCATACAGGAACTCCAACTGTTTTGCAGTTAATACACTTCTGTTGGATGACACCCTCTTGAGCAACTGTATCTCTGCAAACCTGTGTTGCATGTTGCCTTGAGCAGAGACCACACCACGGCTTAGTCGAGGGGCATAACCGGGCCACATGGCCCAAGTGCTGACAGTTGTAACACCTCCGGTTAGGGGGCTGATAGAGAGTTACCTTCAGAGTCCGATAGGCACAGTAAGTGGTGATGACGAGGATGGTGCATTAGTCCACTACCAAACCCTGCTAGTGCGTGGTGGTGGTGAAGGTCACTGAGAGATGGCATTTCCAGGGTGGAGAGAGCGTTGTTGTAGCTGGAGTAATCTGCGCAGAACATGATTCTGCATGCCCTCTTCTGTACCTTCTCTATCCACCTATCCACAGCCACTCTTCTCACCCCACATGGGGAGGGGACTAGAAAAGGTGCCCTAAACATAGCGTGCCTAAAAACCAACCTGACTGGGCAACCGCACCCAGTACGGTCACCCTTATACGGTCGAAAACACAATGAAAATCACAGATCCAAACAAAAACAAACTATACAACCACTAATGGTCGCTGCATGGAATGTCAGGACCCTTCTGGATACTGGCACAAATGAGCGTCCTGAAAGAAAAGCCACCTTTGTGGCAAAAGAGTTGGCTTGGTATAACATCGACATAGCGGCCATTAGTGAGTCATGGTTTCCAGACGAGGGTCAACTCACAAAACGGGGGTATGAATACACCGTCTTCTGGAAGGGTAAGCCAGCTGCGGAGAGAAACTGCTTTTATGGAGTTGGCTTTGCCAACCGCCAACGCATCCTACACAGGCTAACTGAAATGCCTATTGGGATCAACGAGCGGCTCATTACCCTCCGAGTCCCACTGAATCACTCACGTTATGCCTTTTTCATCGGTGCATACGCCCCAACACTGAATGTAGAGGATGGCATCAAGGAGGCCTTTTACGCCGACCTCGACAGAGTGCTAACCTCTATACCCAGAGAAGATGAGGTTGTTCTCCTTGATGACTTCAATGCCAGAGTTGGTAGAGATGCTGACTTTTGGCAGGGAACCATAGGGAGAAATGGACTAAGCAAGTGTAATCCCAACGGCCTACTCCTCCTCAGCAAGTGTGCTGCACACAACCTCACTATCACCATACCTTGCTTAGGCAGGCCGACGAGTTCAAGAACTCGTGGCAACACCTACGATCCAAAGACTGGCATCTCATTGATTACATCATTTTCAGAGAAGAGATCGCCAAGATGTCCTTATTACCCGTGCCATGCGTGACTCAGACCACTGCGACACTGATCATCGGCTCGTCAGAGCCAAGCTCTCACTTCACGTCGCTCCAAACCGGCGAAGGCAGCAAACCTCTAGAAGAGGTTTTAACACTAAGTGTCTGGATGATCCAGCTGTAGCACATGCTTTCAGAAAGCATCTAGAACATGGGCTGATAAACAACCTGACAGCGATCAACCTAAATCCCCATGCCGAATGTAATAGTCTCAATACGATCTTGACAAAAACCTGTAGAGAGACCCTCGGCCAGATCGAAAAAATACACCAGGACAGGTTTGATGAAAATGATCCGGTAATCAATTAACTCATCAATGATAAACGTGTTGCTTTAACTGACCGATAGAACAACCCTCAATCTCTGACCAAAGCTGATACCTTTCGCAAGAAGAAAGCTGTGGCCCAGCGGAGACTTCGCAATCTAAGATTGCGAAGCACAAAAATTTGCAGATCAGCACAAGGTGCGTGAATTTTTCAATTCCACCAAAATATTTTATGGGCCAATCTTTCGTGGCGCATCTCCCATCTACTCACCGACGATAACTCCATCATTAAATACGATAAAGGCCTCATTCAGTGCTGGAAAAAGTACTACCATTCACTGCTCAACCGAAACACCGATGTGGATGTCCTGACTTCCCAGCAGCTCTCTCAGTATCCAGAACTGTGGACAAGCTAGCTACTGCCATCAAACAGATGAAAAATAACAAAGCCTCAGGGCCTGATGGAATCCCAGCCGAGGACATATAAAGCACGAGGACCTCTGCTTACCAGCCTTCTCCACTCTCCCCTGGAGAATAAATGGGAAAATGAGGAAATTCCCCAAGCTCTTAAAGACGCCTCCATCGTCAATATTTATATGAACAAGGGAGACCGGCCAAACTGGGGCAACTATCGTTGAATCTCGCTTCTGTTCGTAGCTGCCAAGATTTTTGCCCAAGTTCTCCTAAACAGACTTCTTCCTGAGGCGGAGAACTTGCTTCCAGAATCTCAATATGGCTTCAGACCATCATGTGGCACCACTGACATGATCTTTGCTGCCCGCCAGATATAGGAAAGGTGCAGAGAATAGCATCGGGACCTGTACATGGCTTTCATTGACTTAACCAAGGCCTTTGACTCGGTCAAAAGGGAAGAAATGTGGTGGACCCTCAGCTGTTTTGGCTGCCCCTAAAATTCATCACCATTGTGAGGCAACTCCACGATGGCATCAACGGCAGTGTCCTGCACAATGGCACCCAGTCTGAGTTTTCCCCATCCAAACTGGGCTTAAACAAGGGTGTGTACTGGCACCAACTCTCTTTTCCATTTTCTTGGCTGCCTTCCTCACTTGTGCCAGTGCTAATTTAGCCGGCGGGGTGGACATCGAGTACCGGATAAAGGGGGGTCTATTAAATATAAGACGACTTCAGGCAAGAACAAAGGTGTCGGCAGCTTCCATTACTGAACTTCAGTATGCAGACGACCTCACTCTTGTTGCTCACACTGAACACGACCTACAGGAGATCCTGAACACCTACACAGATGCGTATGCACACTTCGGCCTTGAAGTGAATGTACGTAAGACTCGGATTCTCTTTCAACCTGCCCCTTGTTCAGACACACCTCCACCATCCACCCATCTTAGCGGTACTACCCTCTCTAATGTTACCCACTTTCGGAATCTCGGTTCCCACATGTCCACCACCGCGAACATCAATGAAGAGATTCAACATCGGGGCAGATATGCATCTCAAGCCTTTGGCAGACTCCGAAACCATGTCTTCAGCTGTAAGGAGCTGAAATTATCTACAAAGTTACACATATATCGAGCAGTAGTCCTCCCCACCCTGCAATATGGCAGCGAGATATCGGTTACATACAGGAGGCACCTCAAAGCACTTGAAAACATCCCTCAACGTAGTATATGTTCCACCCTTCGAGTTCGCTGGGAAGACAAGTGAACAAATGCCAGCATCCTTGCTGACACCAACTGTAGGAGCATCGAGGCTACCATTATCCATGAACAACTACGCTGGACTGGCCAAGATACCTGCATGGACGACAGAAGTAAACGTAGCGCCGGCGGGCAACTGAAAAGGTATAAGGATAATCTTAAAACAAACCTGAAAAATTACCAAATCGACCCCCTTACCTGGTAGTCGAGTACTCCACATGGTAACTCTTGAAGGAGCACCACACGACAAGGTGTCAATTCTTTCGACTTATCCCGATTGCAAACTGAGGCAGACAAGCGCTAACGTCGGAAAGACACTGCCACCGCCCCTCCCGCACTCGCTGTAGCCCTCCACATGCGCAACATCTGTGAACAACTCTGCCGGTCCCGTATCGGCCTCTTTAATCACCTCAAAACTCACCAATAAAGGTGACATCTCTAATAACTCATATCATTGTATCATATCTGGATGATCTTCATACTCGATTCCGAGTGATAGGAAAGTAGTAGCGTGCACAGGGTGGTGAAATGCGTATTGTGTGGCAGCTTTATGTTAGTGTTAAGGTACAAGCACTGTTTGCTTCCTCTCGCTTTCAGCTACCGCCACTGGCTAGCTACTGCCAACACAAAGCCTCTTCACCATCAAGACTCTTTCTGTGCCTTCTTGTGGCAACACACAGTAACTGGGTGCCTCTTGGAACTAAGCTAGATAAGCAGGGAATCTTGGAGCTGCAGTAGGCCCCAGAGGGACTGCGCATAGGCCCACTGGCATGTGGATACGACCTGGCGCCTAACAACCACTGCCCCGCTCCCTTGTGGATTAACCTTTGTAAGTATAAGGATGCGGGAGTAAACCCCAAACGAAAAATCTGCGGTGGAGCCCTGGAACAGGCAGACATGCTTAGAGAGTTCCAGTATGACCCCAACGGCGGTATAGGCGGAAGAGGTTGTTGCAACATTTGCACCACTGGATCAGGAAAAGGGAGAGTCAAGATGTGTGATTGCAGCCTGCGTTCCTGCCCCACCACACCACATAAATCAACTCACTCGCAGCCATCGTCTAGCTCATCATACTTCTCCTCATCACCAAAACTCCTTTACCCCCAAAAGTCTTATGGCGACGGACGAGTGGCGACGGGGACACGTAGAGATGACTGCCGGGAGTCTCTATTCACAACTCTGCACCCGGGCGGCATAGATAAGATGGTCGTTTGTGCATTGAGATCTAGGCAACAATGCAATCCGGTCCTGTCTGTGCGATTGAGCAGCCCTTTCGAGAAGCCACTCTGCTCACCCCACTTGGGGAGGGGGCTAGAAAATGTGACCTAAATGTCGTCTGCCTAAAAAACCAGCCTACCTGGGCAACTGCACCCAGTAAGGTCATCCTTATGCGGTCGAAAACACAATCATAATCATAGATCAAAGCAAAAACAAACTATACAACCTCTTATGGTCGCTGCATGGAATGTCAGGAGCCATCTTTATACTGGCACAAATGAGCCAACTTAAAGAAGAACTACTCTTGTGGCAAAAGAGCTGTCTAGGTATAACATCGACAAGGTAGCCATTAGTGAGTCACGGCTCCCAGACGAGCGTCAACTCACAGAACGGGGGTCTGGCTATTCTTTCTTTTTGAAGAATGAGCCTGCTGCGGAGAGAAATCCGTATTATGGAGTTGGCTTTGCCATACGCCAATCTATCCTACATAGGGTAACTGAAATGCCTGTTGGGATCAATGAGCACCTCATGACTCACGCAATGCCTTCTTCATCAATACATACGCCCCAAAACTGGATGCAGAGGAGGACATCAAGGAGACCTTTTACGCCGACCTTGACTGAGTGCTTACTCGTGCCAGTGCCAATTTAGCCGGGGGGAGGGGTGGGCATCCATTCCCGGATAAAGGGACTTTTCAACATAAGACGACTCCAGGCTGGAACGAAAGTGTCGGCAGCTTCCATTACTGAACTTCAGTATACAGACGACCTCACACTCGTTGCTTATTCTGAACGCAACCTACAGGAGATCATGAACACTTACGTAGATGCCTATGCACACTTCGTCCTTGAGGTGAATGTACATAAATCTCAGATTCTCTTTCAGCCTGCCCCTGGTTCAACCACACCTCCACCATTCAACCACCTTCACGGTAATACCCCCTCTCTTGTTGCCCACTTTTAGCGTCTCGGCTCCCATCTGTCCATCACCGCGGATATCGATGAAGAGATTCAACATTGGATCAGATGTGCATCTCAAGCCTTTGGCAGACTCCATACCAGGGTCTTCAGCTGTAGGAGGCTAAAATTTTCTAGAAATTTGCACATACAGAAGGCACCTCAAGGCACTTGAAAACTTTCACCAACGTAGTCTACGTTCCCATTCGCTGGGAAGACAAGAGAACAAATGTCAGTATTCTCGCTGGCACCAAGTGTAGGCACATTGAGGCTCCTATTATCCACGAATAACTACGCTGGACTGGCTATGTTACCCGCATGGGCGACAGTAGACTGCCAAAGCAGCTACTTTACAGTCACCTAACGAATGGTAAACGTAACGCTGGCGGACAACGGAAAAGGTAGAGAGATAATCTTAAGACATACCTGAAAAACTGTCAAATCGATCCTCTTACCTGGGAGACGATTACTCCACACCTTAATGCTTGGAGGAACACCGCTCGATGTGTTAATTTCTTCGAATTACCCCGACTGCATACCAAGGCAGACAAGCGCCAGCGCTGGAAAGATGTTGCCCCAATACCTCCAGCACTAGATGAAGTCGTCCAGACATGCCACATCTTTGGAAGACCCTGCCGACCCCGTATCGGCCTTTCGAATCACCCCAGCGCTCAGTATCGAAGGTGACATCCTTAATAATTGGATGATCGACATACTCGATTCCGAGTGACAGCAAAGTAGTAGTAGTAGTGGTGTGTGTGTGTGTGTGTGTGTGTGTCTGTGTCTGTCTGTCTGTCTGTCCGCCTGTCAGTATTTTTTCTGTGTCTGTACGTGTCTGTGTGTAAGAATGAGATTATAGCGAATTAATCAGTGTCATGCTAAATTTGAACCGCTGAAATTAATCGTATTCAAATATTCAACTGTGTTGTAAAGAGATATAGTCTACTTCAGTTACACACCTGAATATTATGCGTCTTGAAGTTTATAGATTCAAAGTGGACATGGCATTCAGTTTTAGGCGTATCAACACATTATAAACTCATTCTTACACACACACACACACACACACACGGGTCTCCCCAAAATATAGTGCCAACTTGGAACACTTAACTATGTCCTCTGGTTGGTCCTGAGCGAAGGTCTCCAGGGAGAATAATTTTAACGCATTTGCAATTTTATTTTAGATGTTGAATTTTTTGTTTTATTATAAGTCAGATTGTCATTGGTATTCTTATATGGATAATTATGAGGGAAATGGGACGGACGCGGATTATTTTGTTCTGTGGGGCTGATTTACCAGTTTTAAATAACAAACTGCAATGTACAAGGGTACTTGTAACCAAGGACGTGTTCCCTGGCTCCCTTCATTTAATATATCTTTCATGGATAGCAAAACGAAAACAATAGCGCGCTATTTTGTTTACTGATGATATAACTTACTTCGACTGCACCTGAGGCGGGATTCTCAAACACTAGGGCATTGTTTTTGTTTTTGTTGTTGTGTATTTAACAAGTCGACGGCTTCATGACCACCATGATTGTGGTGAGGAGGCCGTCGACTCGTTGAATATCTTGAAATATAACTGAGTATAACGAGATTTTTTTTTTTTTTACTTGTTAAGTAAGAGGTGTGCAGTAACCGAGTGGAAACATCAGTCACCTCCTGTCCGTTTCATCTCTGGTTCATGACCAAGACACCGGCAGTTCACTCAGCTATGCATCGGTGCCTAATTTTACGATTGGGGAAAGTGAAGGTGGTCAAGTGCAATGACGGCCACACTGCTTTCTTGTTTATCTAAAAATTATATAGCTTACGGTGTGTTGTATCCCGACTGCCCTTAATGTGCCGTCAGGACTACGGCACCAAACTTTTTTGCTATAGTTTTAACCGTGTAGAGGCGTGTTATTTCCTCTCCCACCCTGACATCGAGGGCAGACGTTCATGGCCTCTGACACGGCAATAAATTGCAAGGCGAGAGGTTGGTCCGTAGGGGGTCTCGTCTTCTATGATAAGAGCTTGAGATTCTTGCGAGACATGACATGAAAGCTACATCCCACACCCTCGAAAGAACTCGGTGTTTCGGGCTGCGTTTTCAATTTCACGGTAAGCTGGTTTAAAGTCATAGGTGAGGTATCGGATACGTCCTGAACGTGTGATATGTTTACGGTGGTTTTCCTGTCCTAATTAAGAATTTGTCCTGTGATGGCTTTCTTGTGGTCTCCCACCCGCCTGTGTCTTGTAACAATCTTGTAGTAACTAATATTTTGTTTCTAATGTTTCTTTGATTACAGTTTGGTTATTTTGAGGTATAACTTCTTACCAGTAATAATAGTTTCTTTTTTTCGGTATTTTCACTGTTAACCCAGTGGTGTATCCAGGAAAACAAGACTTTAAATTTATTTCAAAAGCGACAAGTCGTTCGTTGTTTGTGTGTGCTTGGTGATTTAAAATAATATTCATTTGACCTACGATTTCAGCAATAATAAACAACAGCTGCAAGAGCTCATTCTTCGCTTCTACTAAAATAAGGCTTATGTCAGTAATGATTTATCTCAAACAGTCCAAGTATCTGTAAGCAGGCGGACCGCGGCGCCGCCATCTTATCGCTTCCCGAGTCAATTATTTTTTTCTTGTCCTTGTTCCGATACCGGATGTGTTTTCTATTTAATGAACGATTTAGTGAAAGTGTGGAAGGAAGAAAACCACTGACGAACGTGAGATATTGAAGGTAATGAAAAATATCTCGTTTAATAATTATCAACTACGTTTACCTGTGAGTCGTCTTATTTATGGTGACTTGTTAACACAGTTCTCTCCACAACGTCAGGATCTACTGCCAAAAACTATGTGTAAAATATGCAAAGTCCTTTAAGATTTTCGTATATTTCACAGAAAAAAAACAAATAAATTTATAAATATATATATATTATATATATATATATTATATATATATATATATATATATATATATATATATATATATATATATATAGATATAAAGGGAGGATTCAGTTGTCTCTAAAAGAAAATATCATTTAGGGACTCAGTTATGGAAGGAACAACAGGAAATGGCACATAAACCGAACAACGGAGTTGGGTTCTTTTTTTTTTTTTGCAGATAAAATGATTTACAGGAGTTTTTATCTCAATAAAAACACCACCCAAACACTAGCTTCCACACACATCAAACAACAAACAGAATGATTCTTGCCACACTCCCCACAACGACTAACAGCTGTAACAAAAAATATATCAGTCTCAGCTCGACTGTTGCGCCAAAATGTGAAGA
>CAUDMG010001327.1:312500-320000 GCA_958450375.1 Homarus gammarus
TTAGTAAAAACTTAATAAAAATACTTGAAATGTACAGAAAAAGACAAATTTATACTTTGGTCATATAATTTGCTGATGAGAGGATAATAACAGAAATGTTACTGGACAAATTTGAGGGTAGGAGGGCCAGGGGACGACAGAGGCTGCGATAGATGAATAAAATTAAAAACTGGGACTCCTTATTATTATTATTATTATTATTATTATTATTATTATTATTATTATTATTATTATTATTATTATTATTATTATTGGTTCATATACAAGTACAGCTATAGGTACAAATTTAGGTAAAACTTTAGTTACAGGTGCTTGTACATTTATGGGCACAGGTACAGTTATAGGCACATATATAGATACAGCTATAGGTAAAGATACAGGTAAAGCTATAGGCACGGATACAGTTACAGCTATAGACACAGGTACAGCTATAGGCACAGGTACGGCTATAGGCACAGGTACAGCTATAGGTACAGATAAAGGTAAAGTTTTAAGTACAGATACAGGAGGAGTTAGAGACCTTACAACATAACTATAGATACAGTTATTGATGCAGTTACAGGTACAAGTAGATTAGAGACTTTAGAGCGCTAATACAGATACAGCTATAGGCACAGGTACCGATACACTGGTTCAGTTACAGGCAGAGAAAGAACAGTATAGTATAATAGCATATATCCACTTGATCACCCTCACACATATGGAGCTACTCTATGTAAAACTAACATCATCACCATCAAAATAAACAAATTCAATATGTATACTTCCATTCCATCAAGAATTATTAATTTTTGTTCGGTAATTTAAGTCATTTTTCGCGTAATCAAAATAAATTTACAAATATATAAAGAGATGATGGGTTTTCCGAGTTCAAGGACTTAGAGTGTTTACAAACATTCATTCAAGATGAAGAATTGATTATCAACTGTCAGGCAATGAAGTCGATAAACAAGATTTTTTGATTGGCTGTGATGGTCAGCGATACTCTGAGGTAATTGGATGGTTGCGTTGTTAAGGGTGGAGGACGCCGGTAAATTGACAAGACTGGTGTGTGTGTGTGTGTGTGTGTGTGTATATGTGTGTGTTGTACATGAGTTTATACTTGTACCTGCATTCTGTTCAGCGGGATAATGATAATGAGCATCCTTTGGACAAGTGGATATAACAAAAGCGACAATAGGCAGCTGTACGTACATAAGTAGTCGTACGTCCGGCAGCGTGTATAGTGAGAAGATTCTGAAAAACCACCTTGTTAGATCAGGAAAGGCGGACTTTGGGTTGACTAATACGGACCAATAACGACTGACGTTTGTTCTTAGCGGTGAATATGTTATTGATCGATATTAAGCAACATATCTTATTCTCAGAGCTTTGGTATGTATTTTATATTTAATGACGTGAAGATTAGGCACCCCAGCTTATTTTACCTGATGATTAAACACCTTGGCGTTATCTTGGGGGTTAGGCTAGGTTAGATTGGGTTACGTTAAGTTAGGTTGGATCAAAGTTAGGGTGGTTAATCCTTAGGATAAATGTGTGGTCCATCATCCATGTTTATTACTCGAAAGAAACTTACTAGACCGGAGTTAAATTAATCGAATACTTGTGCTTGTGTTTTGTTTGTGGCAACATGTAAGCTAATATAAACATAGCCTGTACCTAACATAATCCTAAACTAACTTTAACAGAAAAAACCGTAGGCTAATCTAATCCTAAACTAACGTTATCATAAATTGAACTGAACCTAACCTAAACCTAAGCCACCATGATCATAAATTAAGAACATAAGAACATAAGAAAGTGGGATACTGCAGGAGGCCGACTGGCCCATACAGGGCAGATCCCTTTCACACCCATCCCAGCACTTCCATGTGCCTATCCAACTTCGTCTTGAAGCTCCCTAGCGTCCCCGATCCTACTATAGCACTCGGTAGCCTATTCCACATATCCACAACTCTATTACCAAACCAGTGCTTGCCTATATCCTTTCTGAATCGAAATTTATCTAATTTAAAGCCATTTGTTCTAGTTATTTCGTTATTACTGAGCTTCAGAACATCTTCCATTTTACCCTTGTTAATCCCACTTACCCACTTGTACACCTCTATCATATCTCCCCTAACTCTACGCCTCTCTAATGAATGTAAGCCTAAGCTTTTCAGTCTTTCTTCATATGGAAGGTTTCTAATATTATGGATCATTTTTGTCATTCTTTTTTGTACTCTCTCCAAAGAATCTATGTCCATTCTATAATAAGGACACCAGAACTGAACCGCATAATCCATGTGTGGCCTCACTAATGCTAGGTAAAGTTTCAAGATAACGTCAGCAGTTCTGTTACTCACAGACCTAGATATAAACCCAAGAATCCTGTTTGCCTTGTTGCGAACGCTAATACATTGTTTTCTAGGTTTCAAGTCGTTGCTAACAAATACACCTAGATCTTTTTCACAAACTGAGTTTTCTATTTCCGTGTTACCTAGTTTATACTTAACGTTTGTATTCGTCTTCCCTATCTGTAGTACCTAGCATTTATCAGTATTAAAATTCATTTGCCAGTCTACTGACCACTCATGTAAGGTATCTAGATCTCTTTGAAGGTGTTCAAAGTCACTGTCTGAATTTATCACTCTCCCCATTTTGGTATCATCTGCAAATTTACTAATCCTACTAGTTATGCCTAAATCAAGATCATTAATGAATATAACAAACAGCAGAGGGCCTAATACAGATCCCTGGGGAACTCCGCTTTTCACCGCACCCCAGTCTGACTTTAATCCATTTATGCTGACTCTTTGCTTCCTACCAGTTAACCATGACCTAATCCATTTTAATAATGATCCACCTATTCCATGTGCTTCTACCTTCCTTATCAATCTCTCATGAGGGACTCTATCGAATGCTTTACTGAAATCTAAATAAATTATATCATATGACTTCTCATTATCTACCGCTTCAAATACTTCTGAGAAAATGCTAAGCAAATTTGTGAGACAAGAACGCCCCTGGGAGAACCCGTGCTGAGAAGAATGAATTAAGTTGAATGTTTCAAGGTGGCTTCTGATTTTTGTAGCAATAATTGACTCCAGCAACTTGCCTATGATTGACGTGAGACTAATGGGACGGTAATTTGATGCAATTGATTTATCACCCTTTTTGAAAATCGGAACTACATATGCAAGTTTCCAAGCTTCTGGCACGAGGCCCGATTCTAATGACTTATTAAATAAAACTGCTAATGGATTACTCAACTCATCTCTACATTCTTTTAACCCGAATCTAACCTAATCCTAACCTAACATCATCATAAATTAACCTAAATCTAACCTAATCCTAACCTAACATTATCTAAATTAACGTTAACCTAACCTTAACTTAAAAGAATCCTAACTTAACCTAACCCTATTCTAATTTAATCTTAACCGATCCCTAACTTTAACTTAATGTAACCTAACCTACTCGATTTTGTGGATGATTCGCGGTAGAATTCCTTATCCAGATATGTACTGAAGAATAGAGGTAGATAGATAGATAGATAGATAGATAGATAGATATTCAGTAAAATCGTCGTACAATTTAACAATTGGTCTAGCACGTGTATAGATAGTGTTAATAAACAGTGCAGGTATACAAGCAGACAATTTTAAACAGTAAGACAATTTGACCAAGGATGAACTCATTGACAGAGCCTAAAACCCAGGGAAGCCCAAGTGTTAGGGTTCCATCGACGGATCACTTTAATCCAATGGAGCTCCCGTGTTAAGGCTCCCTCGACGGATGTGTAGCCTCTTCTCAGATAATGTCGATGTTTAAAATGCAGAAAATAGGGAAGTGTTACGGAAGGAACTTAACCCTTCGTATACGTTCGGAGACAGTAAAATGAGAGAGAGAGAGAGAGAGAGAGAGAGAGAGAGAGAGAGAGAGAGAGAGCAACCAGAACGCAACACCCGGGGACACAATGAGGGAAGGAGTAAAAAAAAAATATGGAAAAAAAAGCCATTCTTGTCAAAACATTTAATCAAAATTGTCTCAAAATTCAGCTTACCAGCTCAAAAAGTGCCCGGGATACCGCCCGGAAAATTAAGAAAACAAATAAACGAGTGGAGACGGGATGGGGAAAAGAACGGTAGATTACTTAAAATTTTGTGAACGAAAAGGAGAAACAAATAAACACAGTCACACATACAGTACAACTACTATTACTTTGTTGTTACTTGGAATTAAGACGATCATCCAGCTATGGGACAATGATTTGAGTTATTAAGGATGTCACCTTCTTTGGTGAGCCCTGAGGTGACTAGAGAGGCCGATACGGACCCCCAGAGGCGTCCACAGATGTTGCATGATTGAAGGGCCACATCTAGTGCAGGAGGGGCAGCGGCAGCGTCTTTCCGGCGTTGGCGCTTGTCTGCCTCGGTATGCAGTGGAGCTAACTCGAAAGTATTGACACTTTCTCGTGTGGTGCTCCTTCAAGCATTACGGTGAGGAGAAATCGTCTCCCAGGCGAATGGGTCGATTTAGCACTTTTTCAGGTTTGTCTTAAAACTATCCTTATACCTTTTCAGATGCCCGCCAGCATTACGTTTACTATTTGTTAGGTGACTGTAAAGTAGCTGCTTTGGCAGCCTACTGTCGTACATGCGGGTAACATGGCCAGTCCAACGTAGCAGTTCATGGATAATGGTAGCCTCCATACTCCTACCGTTGATGTCAGCAAGAATACTGGCATTTGTTCTCTTGTCCTCCCAGCGAACTCGTAAGATAGACGTAGACTATGTTGGTGGAAGTTTTCAAGTGCCTTCATTTGCTTCCTGTATGTGACCCATGTCTCGCTGCCATATAACAGGGTGGGAAGAACCACTCCTATATATACGTGCAACTTTGTAGATAATTTCAGCTATATGCAACTGAAGAAATGGGTATGGAGTCTGCCAAAGGCTCGAGATGCACATCTGATCCGATGTTAAATCTCTTCATAGATTTCTGCAGTGGTGGAGAGGTAGAAGCCGAGATATTGAAAGTGGGTAACATTAGAGAGGGTAGTACCGTTAAACTGGATTGATGGTGGAGGTGTGGCTGAACCAGGGACAGGCTGAAAGAGAATCTGAGTCTTTCATTCATTCACCTCAAAGCCAAATTGTGCATAAGCACTTCCATAGATGTTCAGGATCTCCTGTAGGTCGCGTTCAGTGTGAACGACAAGGGTGAGGTCCTCTGCTTACTGAAGTTCAGTAGAAGCTGCCAACACCCTTGTATTCCTCCCTGGAGTCATCTTATGTTGAAAAGATCCTTCATCCGGTACTGGATGTTCACTGGCACTGGCACTGGCACGAGTAAGGAGGGCAGCCAAGAAAATGGAAAAGAGAGTTGGTGCCAGGACACACGCTCGTTTTATTTCAGTTTGCGAAAGAACTCAATCTGGGTGCCATTGTCCAGGACACTGCTGCTCATGCTATCATGGAGTTGCCTCACGATGGCGATTTTTGGTGGGCAGCCAAAACGGCTGAGGGTCCGTCAGAGGGCTTCCCTGTTGACTGAGTCGAAGGCCTTGGTTAGGTCGACGAAGGCCACGACGCTGTTTTTTGCACTTTTCTTTTATCTGGCGGGCAGCAAAGATCATGTCAGTGGTGCCACATGATGGTCTAAAGCCACATTAATATTCTAATAGGAAGTTTTCCGCCTCGGGAAGAAGTCTTTTTACGAGGACTTGGGGGATACTCTTGCCAGCTTTGAGGATTTCCTCCTTTTCCCATATTTTTTCCAGGAGAGAGTGGAGATAGCTGGTAAGCAGAGGTCCTCTTGCCTTATACACCTCGGCTGGGATTACATCAGGCCCCGAGGCTTTATTATTCTTCATCTGTTTGATAGTAGTAGCTACCTCATCAAGGAGTGGAGAATAGCTGAGGAGGGTCAGCTCTGGATGTTGAGGGGCCTGCTGGGTAGTCAGGACATCCACATTGGTGTTTCGGTTGAACAGCGAATGGTAATGCTCTAATTAGGGAGTTGCCGTCGGATGCCCATTAATGTGGCCTCTAATTCCAAAGGGGGTGCTTAACTTATTGCTTAATCTAAGGTCGCTGCCACCAGACCACTTGGACAGTAGGTAGCTGACTGAGCAAGTCAAGCACTGTGAGTTCGTGTTTTTCAATAATCAAATCGAGAGTGGAAGGAAGGGTGAAACACTGACCACGACTTAATTAAATTGTTTCTTAATAAAGAAAAATTGCATTCAGTCACAATACAAAAATAGTTGACCTTTACCAAATAACTACCATTAAGGTCATTACACCACACACAAATACTCGACCTTCTCCCAATAATTAATTAAGGTCTTTTCTCTTCATAACAAATCATTTCCTCCTGTCCTAGGTCATTCTTTTCCTGCAATATCACCCAAAAACATAACACCTCATTGACCTCCTTACATAGATCATTTTTTCTTACAATATCACCCAAAATACTTCCTAGCACCAACATATTACAATAGCACCAAATACACTCCACACATGCAGGTACTGAGCTCCCTTGCAGCACCGAGGTACACGTGACAGGTACCCATCTCACACTCTACTCTTGTTAGGAAGTTGAGATCCTTCCTAGGCATTCATACTAGGACTATTTCAGCGTTTAGTACTATGGTCGCTTAAAAGCAGCGATCGCGAAACACCTCAAGAGCACAATCATGTTCTCCTATCCTGGGTGTTGGTATGTGAGATATCCAGAGATTCACAGTAGACGTTGCATCGTGGCCAAAAGCAGTACCCACCACCCCAGGTGGTTTCCTCAACACAGCCGTGATACTAAGCCAAGCATTCTTCCGACCTCAATGGGACTCGGCCGCTCGTAGGCGGGTACACCTGTGTGGGTGAAAAGCGACGCCTGACTGAGCATAATGCCTGATGGGCTTTTGTATCTCCAAACAACATTACACCGGTCAACACAATTTTTCTGGCACAAGGTTTTTAAACGGATTTTAAGTAAATTTGGGGTGCAGAATCCAAATATGACTTTGGTTTTAGTCTATCACATCAGGTTTTTGAGATATACCATATTGCACTTTGGCTGGGAAACGTAAACTTTTGGATCAAAATTGACTGTTTAAACATGTATACATAATTTTTTTCAGCATTATAATTTGTATTTTTCAATAACCAAAAATTGTTAATATCAAATTGGAAAGTTAATGCACATATAATATTTAAATGTAACATTGAAGGGTGAAAAAAAAACAATTAATGTACGGTAGAAATAGTGCAAGTATTAAGATCAAGTTACAGTTACATAAACTTCCTCTTTTTGGCCGATCTCTTATGTACAGCTTCTGGAATGTCTCTCATCAAACTCCAGCAGTAGTCCGCCATCATGTTCGAGTCCCATCGACCTTGGTAACGTTCTTCCATTACTTTAATGTCTTGATGAAAGCGCTCCCCTTGCTCCTCGCTCACTTCTCCCAGATTTTCTGGAAACTCGTCCAAGTGACTGTGTAAGTAGTGAACCTTG